>BLSH010296668.1:235872-282847 GCA_018402905.1 Glandirana rugosa
GAGTTCTTAACATTTGTAACGAACATCATCTTTTTTCGTACTGTCCTGGAGAATTTCGCCATCATTTGGGTACGTAAATTGTCCAATTTTTGGTCAGTGTAAAGGCCGTACACGGCCTTTACATTGTGAGGGTAACCAACACGAGATTTGGTATGACAGTTTGGTAGGTTACCGACCACAGTATCGACTAGTGTACACGTCGTAGTACCGTCAACATCTAATTTGTCTCCGGTTCTACCGTCGAAGGAACAGACTTTTACTATCCTCCCAAATGATGGTGAAATTTATACTCTAGCCCCCCCTGGACACAGTGAGCGCGCGGGCGCGCCTCCGGCGGCGCGCGCGCGCTCACTATACACGTTCCCGCAGCCGCCGTCGTATGACGGCGATTTGCGGGAACGTGCCACTTTGTCGCCGTCAGATGCCGATCGGCGGTCGGCAAGTGGTTAAGCGAAAATTTGAGATCTGAGGTCTTTGAGCACAGATCTCATATTTAAAGTGGTAGTAAACCCTCCTATCATTTTCAGACAAGGAAGCTGCCATCTTGGCCTCTGTTTAATCTACAACTGCCATGATGCTGCACATGTGATCAGCTATGACACCAGCCATTGGATGGTTTGACAGTATGGTTTAGAGCACAACCAATGGGAGTGTTACATTTCCGGCACATGCCGGAAATGTGACTGGTTTTTAACCTGTTAAATGCATGGGTTTACTACCGCTTTAAGAGGTCCTGTCATGCTTTTTTCTACTACAAGCAATGTTTACAATTCTTGTAATAGGAATAAAAGTGATCAAATTTTATTTTTTATATTTTTAAAGGACAGTGTAAAAATAAAATATAAAAAGTAAAATAAATAAAAAAATATTTAAAGCGCTCAGTCCCACCGAGCTCGCCCGCAGAAGTGAGCGCATACGCAAGTCCCGCCCGCATATGAAAACGGTGTACAAACCACACGTGAGGTATTGCCGCAATCGTTAAAGTGAGAGCAATAATTCTAGCACCAGAGCTCCTCTGTAACTCAAAACTGGTAACCTGTAAAAAATTTTAAACGTCGCCGATGGAGAATTTTAAGTGCCAAAGTTTGTCACCATTCCACGAGCGGGCGCAATTTTGAATCATGACATGTTAGTTATCAATCGGCGTAACATTATCTTTCACAATATGGGAAAAAATTGGCCTAACTTTACTGTTGTCTTATTTTTCAACTCAAAAAAAGGGATTTTATTAAAACTTACCGTAAAATCCTTTTCTCCGAGTTCACCGACAGACGTAGCTCTTCATTTACTTTGTGGGGTTTTAGGTTCGTCCCACTAGGAGTTAACTAGGCAGGGAAAAGAATCAGCTGGCCCCTCCCCTGGGGGCCGTCCTCTCTTCCTACATCAAATCCCTTCACAGTATAGCTCTTCAGTTCGTACACAAGCCATATAGAAACAGAGCCCAGAGGGGTGGGTGCTGCGTCTGTCAGTGAACTCGGAGAAAAGGATTTTACGGTAAGTTTTAATAAAATCCCTTTTTCTCCTTACGTTCACTGACAGACGCAGCTCTTCATTGACTTTGTGGGGACGTCCCCAAGCTGTGTCAAAAAGAGGGGTGGGTAAACGCTAACAACTGTACCCAACTGAACCTCTGAGAAGGCGCCAGTCGCGCCTACACTGCCGCCTGCAAAACTTTGCGGCCAAAAGCAGCATCCGAAGATGCAAACACATCAACTTTGTAAAACTTAGTGAAAGTGTGAACTGAGGCCCACGTGGCTGCTTTGCACACCTGTGACACCGAGGCCTGGTGTCTGAAGGCCCAGGAAGTACTAACCGCCCGGGTAGAATGAGCCGTGACCAGAAAAGGGGGAACCTTGCGCCGAACAGAATACGCATGGGTCACGGTTTTTCTAATCCAATGAGAAATCGTAACTGAAGAGGCCGCCAATCCTTTGCACGGGCCTTCTGGCAGAACAAACAAGGCATCAGCTTTACGAAAAGGAGCTGTAGCTGCCAAGTACACCCGTAAGGCCCTCACTACATCCAAGGCATGCAACTCAAACTCCTTTGGGTGCGCTGGACGAGGGCACAACGAAGGTAGGACAATATGTTCATTGATATGAAAAGAGACTACCTTCGGAAGAAAAGAAGGAAGGGGTCGCAAGACCGCCTTATCCTTATGCATCACCAAATAAGGAGACTTGCACGATAGAGCAGCCAATTCCGACACTCGTCTGGCAGAAGTGATGGCAACTAAGAAGGCCACCTTCTGCGACAGAAGTTGTAAGGGGATCTCCTTGATTTTTTCATAAGGTGGTTTTTGAAGAACAGAAAGCACCAGATTCAGATCCCACGGGGCCATCGGGGATCTCACCCGAGGTGCCACATGTCGCACACCTTGTACAAAGGTACGAATCAGAGAGTGCGAAGCCAAAGGTCTTTGAAAAAGTATGGCTAAGGCCGAGATCTGGCCCTTGAGAGTACTCAAGGCCAAATGCTTATTCAGGCCCTGCTGTAAAAAGGTCAGGACCCTGGACACGACAAACGAGTGAGGGTTATAGCCCTCCGCCTCGCACCAAGCAATGTAAGCCTTCCAGGTGCGGTGATAAATCTTGCGAGAAGTGCACTTGCGAGCTTTCAACAGAGTAGGGATTACGGAGTCGGCCACTCCCCTATCCCTCAGCACCTGGGACTCAATAGCCAAGCCGTCAAAGCCAGCGAGGGTAAAGCAGGGTGCAATATGGGTCCTTGAGACAGGAGATCGTCTCGCATCGGAAGCCGCCAAGGGGCATCTGCCACCATTTGCACCACATCGGCGTACCAGGTGCACCGGGGCCAATCTGGGGCCACCAGAATGGTCGGTATTCCCACCATTATTCTGCGCACCAATCTCGGAAGCAGGCGTATCGGAGGGAAGGCGTACAGGAGACGATAATGGCTCCAGGGGGCCACCAGAGCGTCCGTGGCCACTGCCAATGGATCCTTTGTTCTGGACACAAAGGCTCTCACTTTGTGATTGAACCGGGACGCCATGAGATCCACATCCGGCGTCCCCCATCTGCGGCAAAGCAGATTGAACACCTCCGGGTGGAGAGACCATTCCCCCTGGTCCAGCTTCTGGCGACTGAGAAAGTCCGCCTGCCAGTTCTCCACACCTGGAATGTAAATCGCTGAGATTGCCGGAACGTGAAGTTCCGCCCAACGCAATATCAGAGCTGCCTCTGCAGCAGCCGCTGGGCTCCTTGTGCCGCCCTGATGATTTACATACACCACAGCCGTGGCATTGTCCGATTGAATTCGGATCGGACGGCCTTGCAATCTCTTTGTCCAATGAAAAAGACACAGCCAGATTGCTCTCAGCTCCAGCACGTTGATGGGCAGGCAAGCTTCCTGGGTCGACCAACGACCCTGGGCTGATAGCTGCCCCAGGACTCCAGCCCCTCAGGCTGGCGTCCGTGGTGATTATCATCCACTGAAGAGGCAGGAACGACTTCCCCTGAGTGAAGGCCGAGTCCCGAAGCCACCAGGTCTGGGGGCCCAGCTGGATCGGAAGATCCAACGAGCGGTGGGACTTGTCCCACTGAGCCAGAATTGCTCGTTGAAGAAAACGCGTGCGACTCTGGGCAAAAGGTATCACCTCGAACGACGAGACCATGAGCCCCAGCACCCTCATACAGAACCGTAATGAAGACAGACGGTGCGACAAGAGGGTGCGCACAGCCGACTGTAAGCCCTGCAGTTTTTTCGGAGGGAGACACACCTTCGCCTGTTCTGTGTCCAGAATGAGACCCAGATACTCCAGACGGCGGGAAGGAGACACCGACGACTTCTTCAGGTTGAGTAACCAGCCGAAGTCCAGCAGTGAAGCCATTGTGATGTTCACATTCTCCTCCAGGGCAGAGACAGAGTCTGCTCGCAGGAGCAGATCGTCCAAGTATGCCACTATCGCAATTCCTCTCTGACGCAGCAACGCCAACACCGGGGCTAGCAACTTTGTGAAGACCCGGGGTGCGGAGGTCAGGCCGAAAGGGAGAGCTACAAATTGAAAATGGCGACCCCTAATTGCGAACCGCAGGAAGCGCTGATGTCGGATGGATGGGTACATGGAGGTACGCATCCTTTATGTCCAATGATGCCAAGAATTCCCCCTGGTGAAGGGCGGCCACAACCGACCGAACAGACTCCATCCGGAACTTTCGCGCCCTGATGTACTTGTTTAGGGCCTTCAAGTCCAGGATGGGCCGAAATCCGTCCCCTTTTTTGGACACCACAAAGAGATTCGAGTAAAAACCGACACCTCTCTCCTGGGGGAACCGGTACAATCACCCCCTGGTCTAAGAGGGCCTGTACCGCCCTGGAAAGGGCCTTCCTGCACTCCTGCAGGAGACTTAAATTTGATGGGAAGAACCTGTCTGGGGGTAGAGTGACAAACTCTATCCTGTACCCGGTGGACACCACCTCCCGGACCCAGCGGTCGGAAATGTGAGCCAGCCACCGATCTGCGAACCCCAGAAGACGTCCCCCCACCCGGCACTCGGGTGCGGGCAACCCATCAGGCTGAGGAAGACTTGTCTTTCGTCTTTTCTGTTTTGCACTGCCACTGCCGTCTTCCGGCCCCTGCAGCGACCTTACTGGAACGGGTCCCTTTGCTTGCCGCGCCTGAGGCACGAAAAAGCTTCTTCTGACCCGACGTAGAAGGCTCCTGTCTACGGCGAAACTCACGCCTGCGGGGCTCCGGAAGGAAGGTACTCTTACCCCCCATGAAATCCTTGATGATTTCATCAAGACGCGAGCCAAATAGGCGCCCACCCTGAAAAGGAAGGTCAGCCAAACCTCTTTTGGAAGCGTGGTCACCCGACTAGGAACGCAGCCAAAGAATTTTACGAAGTCTGACGGCCGAGATCGATATTCTGGACAACAAGGGCAGAACATCCACGGCCGCATCACAGAGGTAATTAATCCCTTGGAGTAAAAACTCAGCCTTCTGCGGTGCCTCCATCAGGCGACTGCCTACCAGGTCCTTCCTAAGTTCCTCCATGCATTTAGAGAGATGCTGTGCTGCTATGGCCGCAGCCAAAGCCGGTCGCACAGCAGAGCCCGCGTTCAAGAACAGGGACTTCAAAAGTGCCTCTGTCTTTCTATCAGCGGGATCCTTGAAGGAAGGAGTCCCTTCCATAGGAATAGTAGTTGCCTTAGTGAGGCGTGCAATTGGCGGATCCACCGCAGGTGACTCCCATTTCTTTAGGAAGCTCTCCTCAAAGGGATAGAATACAGCAAAACGTGTAGTCAGTGAGGAGGAACGCTGTGGGTGCTGCCATTCACAATATAGGAAATGGTCAAAAAATTAATTGTAAGGATAGGCCTTGGGGGCCCTGGGGGGCCTAGAAGACCCGCAAACATACGCAGCAGATCGTGATTCGCCATCTTGATCCAGCTGCAACTTAGTGTGAATGCCAGCGATAATAGTGGCAACCAGCACTTTTTCTTGGTCAGCAGCTGGCCCCTGGTCCCCCTCAGTGAACACACTGTCACCACCCGTCTCCTCATCAGACAGGTCCCCCGGGGTCCCTGAGACCCTGGAGGCCACCTCCGGCTCAGAATCTTCCCCTGAGGATAAATGAGGGGGAGGGGGACACTTCCTGGGGACCCGCGGAGCGGCGTCCCCACGGGGAAAAAACTCAGTGAAATCCGCCCGCAGCTGGTTGAGAAAAGCCCCTTGGTCAGATTGCGTGGCTGGGAGATCAGCCATTGCCAGAAATGACACAGGGATGGAAGGGGCGCCCCGCACACAGCCACACACCCACAGTTAGTCAGAGGACAGCACCCCGCCGCCACCAGCACCCGGAGGGAGCCCAGCTATACTTGCTGTTCCGCTGCCTTGTTAGCGCAGATCGTCGCTGCTGCTGTCACCGCCGTTCCTGAGAGAGAGAGAAGCTGCAGCCACGTGTAAAATGTGCAGAGCATGCAGTGAAAATGGCCGCCAGGAAACACTAGAGGCCGAACACACCTCTCAGGCAACGTTCAGTACCGAAAATGGCCGCTCCGAGCGCTAGAGGGAAAGCCCCATAGACTGAAAATGTCCACGGCTACGGCAAAATGGCGGCGGTACGCCGCAAAATGGCGGCCGAACGCCGCATGGCGATCCGGACGAGAAGGCCGAATGATTGCACGGTGCTGGGGGGGGGGGGGCGAGGTGTGGCAGGGGGCAAGATGGGGAGCTGATCCCACCGGTGGCTACCCCGAGCAAATGTGAAAATCACAAGTTTACGGTCGTTGGGCCCTCTTCACGCCCTTAAAAGGTGGGGGGAAGGCAGGGCGCTCACTTACCAGTCCGACACCACAGTAGCCACCCGACTGCAGACTTTTCGCCCCTGATGGGGGTATGCTGCAGGCCCAAAGTCGCCCTGCCGAATCGCATCGGTAAAGGGGACCAACAGGGGAATTCCACCCCGGGCCGCCCGCACGGAACGGGCAAGATGCGGCGGGTCCCCCATATCGGGACTGGCTTCGCATCATGTTGGCCAGGTCGGGGAAAGTACAGAGCTCCAGGACTCTCTATGCCCCGACCGGCTTCTTGATAGCAGATCATCTTGATTGCAGTAAAAATAAAAAATAAAAATGGTCATAACAGGACCGCAGTTCCCTATAGCAGGGAAGCCAGGTCAACTCCTTGCTAACTAGGCATTGAAACTGAAGAGCTATACTGTGAGGGGGTTTGATGTAGGAAGAGAGGACGGCCCCCAGGGGAGGGGCCAGCTGATTCTTTTCCCTGCCTAGTTAACTCCTAGTGGGACGAACATAAAACCCCACAAAGTCAATGAAGAGCTGCGTCTGTCAGTGAACGTAAAAAAAAAAACTGCGCTTGTACGACCGCTGCGCAAATACGGTGCAACAAAAAGTATTGCAACGACCGCCATTTTATTCTCTAGGGTGTTTGGAAAAAAAGAATATATAATGTTTGGGGGTTTTAAGTAATTGTATAGCAAAAAAAAAAAGGTTTTAACTTGTGAACGCCAAGTCCAAAAAATAGACCAGGTATGGAAGTGGTTAAACTCTAATCAAGAAGTAGAAAATTAGGGGTTCTGTTGAAACCAACCACGATCACTTAGATCGGTGCCGGTGCAAGGATTTTTGTCCACACAGGCGAAGGAGCATTTTGGTGCCCCCCCCCGTCGTAATCCTACTACCACCCTCTTTGCCCTGCACAATACAACATCCCACCCTCATATGGCAACCCATCTACGGCAAACCACATACTATACAATCTGATTGTACAATCCACTTTTAGATTATGTAGTATAATAGCCTGCCTGATACTCATTAAAAAAATGTTCAGGATTGTCTTCATAGGACTAATTTCGGTGAAACTAAATGAGATTGTACAATCAGATTGCATAGTGTATAGTACAGCCAGTTTAACAGATTCCTCCATCCACACTAACAACTCAAATGGACGAGCACCTCCTTCCCCCTGCTGGGCTTTTGTATTCTGACAGTTGACACCACTGGTTGTCAGAATACCTGAATAGATGTGACAGCTGAATTAGTTTTCTTTTTTAAGGTTCTTTTCCCTCCATTTTCACCCGGTGATCTGGCCAATAACATAATATGTGGATGAGGGAATCCTGCCCACTGAGCTATTGAATTCTGACAGAATGGAGATTTTCCTACCTTCAGAATACACAGATCAGCATTGCTGGCTATAGCTTGTGTAGCTAAATACACGAGCAGGGAAAATCCGACAGGTTTCCATCAATCATGGATCATCAATCACTGTCGCCTGCCACCAGATGCAGCGTGGCACCATCACCTGCCACCAGATGCAGCGTGGCACCATCACCTGCCACCAGATGCAGCGTGGCACCGTCGCCTGCCACCAGATGCAGCGTGGCACCATCACCTGCCACCAGATGCAGCGTGGCACCGTCGCCTGCCACCAGATGCAGCGTGGCACCATCGCCTGCCACCAGATGCAGCGTGGCACCATCGCCTGCCACCAGATGCAGCGTGGCACCTTCGCCTGCCACCAGATGCAGTGTGCCACCTTCGCCTGCCACCAGATGCAGCGTGCCACCATCACCTGCCACCAGATGCAGCGTGCCACCATCGCCTGCCACCAGATGCAGTGTGCCACCTTCGCCTGCCACCAGATGCAGTGTGCCACCTTTGCCTGCCAGCAGATGCAGCGTGCCACCTTCACCTGTTGCAGTCCTGCTATAAGTCGCTGATCGCCACCATTACTAGTAGACAAAATAATTTAAAAATCCCACAGTTTGTAGACATGATAATGTTTGCGCAAACCATTCAATTTATGCTTATTGGGATTTTTTTTTGCTCTCCTTTGCTCTCCAGGTGAGGGACTGTCTCTCTACCAGGGACTGCTCTTCAGGTCAGGGACTGTCTCTCTACCAGGGACTGCTCTCCAGGTCAGGGACGGTCTACCAGGGACTGCTCTCCAGGTCAGGGACTGTCTCTCTACCAGGGACTGCTCTCCAGGTCAGGGACTGTCTCTCTACCAGGGACTGCTCTCCAGGTCAGGGACTGCTCTTCAGGTCAGGGACTGTCTCTCTACCAGGGACTGCTCTTCAGGTCAGGGACTGGCTCTCTCCAGGTCAGGGACTGGCTCTCCAGGTCAGGGACTGGCTCTCCAGGTCAGGGACTGGCTCTCCAGGTCAGGGACTGGCTCTCCAGGTCAGGGACTGGCTCTCCAGGTCAGGGACTCTGTGCATACAGTGGGGGTCTCTAAGCATACGGGCAGTGTTGTCCTCCCATATCTCAGTGTAGCTGACATAGGAAGTAGACATGACATGCACAAACATTGACAGCTCTTCATCCCCCTCCCCCTCCCTCCTGAGTGCTCCTACACGGCCCCCTCCCCCAGAGATTTAGGATTCTTTCAGCACTGCCACTGCGGAGCTTTCCAAGCTGGCAGGTTAGAGAGGGGGAGATGGGGAAAGTGACCGACAAGAAGGCACAGAGCTCACCCATCAGACGGCTCTATAGAACTCCCTGTGACAATCCAGGGTGTCCTACTTCCTGGCAGTTATGGAGAAGACAGAGGCTGGGACTCCCCCCTACTCATAGAACACTCACTGTGATGCTGCGGTGCTGACAGCTCCATGCTGTGAAGGGTCAGATCCCCACCGAGGTGAAGCAGCAGAGAGTCCAGCCCGCTTCTTTGGGATTCTGGGAGTGGTGCCCCCCTACTGTCCTTTGCCAGAGGTGGGGGGATGTCTGTAGTTGAGAGGATTAGGCACGGACTTTAAATGATGAGCAGGAAGTTGAGCACTTGTTGAGAGACAACCATGTTTGGCGCCCCCCCTGGCAGGCGCCGTAAGGCACTCGCCGAAGCTGCCTTATGCTAGCGCTGGCCCTGACTTAGACCAAGTGAAATTTCAGCCACAACTGCCAGGAGAATTGTTCGGGATGCAAAGAAATACCCACAAATAACTCCAGGGCTCTCTGAAAACATATGGTGTGGCTGTTTCAAGATGCATAATAAGGAGGCACTTATTGAAAGATGGGCTGCATGGTCGAGTCACCATAAGAAAGCCATTACTATGCAAATGCTACAAAGTATCCCGCTTACAAAATGCCAAACAGCACAGAGAAAGCCTCAAACCTTCTGGCACAAAGTCATTTGGAGTGAGGAGTCCAAAATTAGCTTTTTGGCCACAACCATAAACCCTACATTTGGAGAGGAGTCAACAATGCCTGTGAAACACAGAGGTGGATCGCTGATGTTTTGGGGATGCGTGAGCTACAAAAGCACAGGGAATTTGGTCAAAATTGATGGCAAGGTGAATGCAGTATGTTATAAAAAAAATACTGGAGGAACATTTGCATTCATCAGCCAGGAAGCTGCGCATGGGACATACTTGGACATTCCAACATGACAATGATCCAAAACACAAGGCCAAGTCGGCCTGTCATTGGTTACAGCCAAATAAAGTGAAGGTTCTGGAGTGGCCATCTCAGTCTACTGACCTCAACATTATGGAACCACTCTGGGGAGATCTCAAACATGCAATGCATGCAAGACAGCCCAATAATTTCCAGGAACTGGAGGCTTTTTGCCAAAAGGAATGGGTAGCTTTACCATCTGAGAAGATGAAGAGCCTCATTCACAAATAGCACAAAAGACTTCAAGCTGTCATTGGTGTTAAAGGGGGCAATACACGGTATTAAGAACTGGGGTATATAAAAACTTTTGATCAGGGTCATTTGGGTAGTTTCTGTTGTCATTATGATTTGAAAAGAGTAAGCACAGTTGACTGATAATAAATGGCTTCAGCCAAACACTAACCATGAGTGAGATATGTTTGTGTTCTCATTCATATTCTCTGAAAAATGGCCAAGAAATCCTAAATTCTGCCAGGGTATGTAAACTTATGAGCACAACGATTATATATATATATATATATATATATATATATATATATATATATATATATATATATATATATATATACACACACATTACATTATACAGTATATACACACACACATATATACTCAAGGGGATCACTTTTCAAGGGGAAAGATTCAGCATGGAGGTCCGTTTCTTTAAAATCTGGCGGTTTGCCTGCCGGGTTTATTATTACAGGTTTGCAAAACATAAAAAAAAAAAAAAAAAAAAATAGAGAAACAACCTCTCCGTCCGGCGCTAAACTAAACAATCGGGTTCCTCTCTATACAGTGTGGGGCTGTCCCCGACACTCACAAAACATAAGCACATTACAAACCTTGATCTTGGAGTCCAAATTAACACACAGAGCTCACTCAGTTTTCTCACTCAGATCCAGGATAGAGCTCTCTTCTGCTCTCTTCCTGGTCATTAAATGCAGGTGGAGAGGGGTTTGAGTGAACCAGAAAGTCCAGGCTGGAACCAGCCCTGCCATGGTGGCTGGCAAAACCCAGGTCAGACTCTCACTAGTCGCCTCAAAATGACAAGTATTGCCCGTCCATTACGGCCCCTCGCATAACGTCACTACACACACAAACACACTATCTCACAAAAGTGAGCACACTCCTCCCATTTTTGTAAATATTTCATTATATCTTTTCATGTGACAACACTGAGGAAATGACACTTTTGTACAATGTAAAGTAGTGAGTGTACAGCTTGTATAACAGTGTAAATTTGCTGTCCCCTCAAAATAAATCAACACACAGCCATTAATGTTTACACCGCTGGAAACATATGCGTGTACACCCCTAAGTGAAAATGTCCCAATTTGAATTTGGCCCAAAGTGTCAAATATTTTGTGTGGCCACCATTATTTTACAACACTACCTTAACCCTCTTGGGCATGGTGTTCACCAGAGCTTCACAGGTTGCCACTGGAGTCCTCTTCCACTCCTCCATGATGAAATCACAGAGTTAGTGGAGGTTAGAGACCTTGCACTCCTCCACCTTCCGTTTGAGGATGCCCCATAGATGCTCAATAGTGTTTAGGTCTGGAGACATGCTTGGCCAGTCTATCACCTTTACCCTCAGCTTCTTTAGCAAGGCAGTGGTCACCTTGGAGGCGTGTCTGGGGTCGTTATGTTGGAATGCTGTCCTGTGGCCCAGTCTCCAAAGGGAGGGGATCATGCTCTGCTTCAGTATGTCACAGTACATGTTGGCATTCATGGTTCCCTCAATGAATTGTAGCTCCCTAGTGCCAGCAGCACTCATGCAGCCCCAGGCCATGACACTCCCACCACCATGCTGACTGTAGACAAGACACACTTGTCTTTGTACTCCTCACCTGGCTGCCACCACACATGCTTGACACCATCTCAACCAAATAAGTTCATCTTGGTCTCATCAGACCACAGGACATGGTTCCATTAATCCATGTGCTTAGTCTGCTTGTCTTCAGCAAACTGTTTGCAGGCTCTCTTGTGCATCATCTTTAGAAGAGGCTTCCTTCTGGAACAGCAGCTATGCAGACCAATTTGATGCTGTGTGCGGCGTATGGTCTGAGCACTGACAGGCTGACCCCCCACCCCTACATCTATTTCCCAAAGACAACTGCTAAGATGAACAATATGGAGTCAGATAAAATCATCTAAAGTTGTTTGCTTGGAGTTCCTCTTTAGAATGCAATTTAAATGTGTTTTGAATTCAGTTTGTTTTTCCCCTTTCCTCTTGTCCTGACTTTCGCAATCTTGGATGGGTCATCTGGCGGAACAAACTAGTGTTCCGAGAAGATGACGCATGTGGCAAAAAGCCCCTTTTTCTAACCATAAACAAGTTTGAGTTATTATGACAATAATGACAAGTAACCTTTCGTTTCTTGGTCAAGATGACCTGTGTTCTTGCAATTCCGAGAAAAGATTAAGAATCTTTTTTGTATGACTTTTAATCTGGATGTATGCCCTGTATCTGTTCCTATGTAATGGAAATGTTATAAAAACCTACATGTATCTGTATGACGGGGTCACTTTACTTTTGAGCCGATCCTATGCGCATAGATAACCTATATTCTCAGCAAACTTATATCAAAAGAATGCAATCAAACTGGAGTTGATGTCCTTCCTTCAAACATTGATCTTAACACAACCTCTGGATAAGACGTTAAGCATGTGCACTCAACTTGGTCGACCATGGCAAGACCTGTTCTGAGTGGAACCTGTCCTGTTAAACCACTGTATGGCCTTGGCCACCGTGCTGCAGCTCAGTTTCAGGGTCTTGGCAATCTTATAGCCTAGGCCATCTTTCTGTAGAGCAACAATTCTTTTTTTCAGATCCTCAGAGTTGTTTACCATGAAGCGCCATGTTGAACTTCCATTGGACTAGTATGAGAGCATGAGAGAAAAAACACCAAATTTAACATACCTGCTCCCCATTCACACCTGAGACCTTGTAACACTAACAAGTCATGACACTGGGGAGGGAAAATGGCTAATTGGGCCCAATTTGGACATTTTCACTTAGAGGTGTACTCACTTTTGTTGCCAGCGGTTTAGACATTAATAGCTGTGTGTTGAGTTATTTTGAAGGGACAGCAAAGTTGCATTGTTATACAAGCTGTACACTCACTACTTTGCATTGTAGCAAAGTGTATTTTCTTCAAAGTTGTCACATGAAAAGATATAATAAAATATTTACAAAAATGTGAGGGGTGTACTCACTTTTGTGAGATACTGTATATATCAAAACACATTGATAAATCTAGTACAGATTTATCGATGATGCGTTTGCTATATGGACAGGCGATGTTGAATCTTTACTTTTGTTCCTTGACTACCTCAATTATCTGATCCCAGGTTCCATCAGAGCCCCTCTCAGGGGTGCCGCGGTAATCTAGCAGTCAATTAAGACAGAGTTACCAATCCCCAGCCAAACTGTACACTGGCACTGGAAGCTTAGGCAGACTGTTGAAAACACTGAACAAAGTGAAAGCAAAAGGGAGTGAGTGCTGTGCTCTCTGCCTCTCCCTACAAAGCAGTAATCAGCTTTGTGAGGGAAGGTACCATACTACAACTTCTAAAAGATGTGTGTTTCATGTACATGTGTGTGTACACATGGTGTCTGTACGCGCACACACACACACACACACACACACACACACACACACACACGTGTACCATGGGTGTAGGGTGTCGAGACCCCGCAATCTCGCAGCCGCAGGGTGAGAGAGACAATCCAACCCGCAGTATCGTGGATATGCTTGAGGTACTCCTCAAGAACAACAACGCCTCTAATAAGGCTCACAGTCCAGCGGGTGATACAGATCGATCTAGTATAAACACATTCACAAGTGCTGATCACAAAAACAGCAGGGAGAATCACCCCACCATAGGGATCCCCAATAATACTTCTACACTTGAAGTTCTGCATGCAATAAGATAGTCCCCACTATAAGGAACGCCCACACCCCATCTGCAACTAGTCCACCAGCCACATCTCTTGATGTATCCCTACACGCAGAGGCTGGACATTCCTCACAGATCCACTCTGGTCAACACATAAGGATCCAGTTTAATACTCAGGTTAAAACCCTCAACGCGATGGATCTAGTTCGTTGGGGGCCCCTTGTATCTACCCACAATAGGTATAGCCCCCTGGCAAGAGATCTGGACAAATTTGCTAAAGATACAATACTCCCCCACAGTCTCTAAGCAGGGGATATTTCCATGCAGGATACCAGTGCCAATCCAGCTGGGCCAATACAAGCCCCAAATACAATGGTTAAAATATAACTGCACATTTGTTGAGAAAAAAAAAACAACATTTCTCTCTGGGTGATCTATGTACATTGCAAGGAATATAACAACCTTTGTTGCAGATTCTTACTTTTTTGTTATTCTGAAGAAATCCCAGTTTGTTTCTCTGTGCCTCTCTGCTAAGTAGGTCTACTGGGAGTGGTTTTATAATTATCAGTCAGCTGTGGCAGCAGCAGATCACTAATGAGGGAAGCTACTGGGCCTCTGCATCCCATTAGACGGGGTTTCCTATTGGGAGTATCTCAGCAAAAATGACATTTTTGTTGCAGGGGATGACTGAAATCGGACTTGTTCCTAAGGCAGACTTATGGGAAAATTGGAGAGACAATCACACAAGCAGGAAATTAAGTTTCTGGGGAGTGGTCAGTGCACATTCTGTCTACAGAACAACTCCAGGTAGCCATATTGCATGACATTTATGGAGAATTACAGTGCCTGCAGATTGAAAAGGAAAAGTAATTATCAATAACATTCAATTACAATATGACTTGTATCGCAATTGTACATGCCATTTTATTTTTTCTTTACTTGCTATTTTTTTTCTTCACGTGGTTGGAGTTACCCTTTAACCATTTTTTAGAACAGTCCCCAATAAGTCTCGTAAAAGGAGAAAAGAAAAATATAAAAAGAAGAGGTAGACGAGGAGGGCAAATCCAGAAGGATAAACAAAAATGAAAAAAGGAAAGAAAATCATTGACTCCCGAACTGAATACCATTAAAATCTTTAACCTTTCATCTCACAAACTGACTTCAGCCAAACACTCACTACTTACAAAACGACTAAAGCTTTGCCCAATCCAGGGAGCCCAATAAATTCGGCCTGTTTAAAGACATCAAAAAGGTTTATTCGCAATTTAACTGTCCAAAGGTTTTACGCAAAAGATCAGGTAGACTCTGTAGAGCACACAACACAAGATTAGGTTAGTCAGGCTGATTCCAATACAGATACATCCAACCATCAGAAGGCCCTGTCCACGCTAGAACTGTGGGATGATGGCAACCCAGAGAGCTAACTGTGTGAAAGTTATTGCATCCCTGATGTGATGAATACAGGCTTCAAACCGACATACACTTTATTCCCCATCCGTACATGGAAACACTACCAAGCCACATACAGGGATCTTTTGTTGATGTGCAACTCCAAACCCCCACCCCTCCATCCAACTTGTCCAGTTCAGAACACACAGCCCTAAAAAATCTAAAGGATAACACCACAATAGTGATAAAACATGCTGATAAAGATTATGAAAAGGAGGCCTATTGCTGCTTGTCAGACACAAAGACCTATGGTACACTGATAGGGGTCCCTTTGTGGAGTTCCAAGTGGAACTAAAAACACTTGTGGAAGAGGCAGCTAGGGATGGGGTTCTATGCAAGAGGGAGAGACCATTTCTTCTGCCTTTCACCTGTGGTACCCAGTACTTCTACCACCTGCCTAAAATCCACAGTACCTGATAGACCCATTGTGGCTAGCACGGATAGTTTTGACCACCAGATTGTCCCATAAAATTGATTTCTTCTTACATCATAGTTTCCATGTTGCCATCTTACATCAAGGATTCAAGTCATGTCATTGAGACACTTCAGCAATATAGTTGGGAGTCAGAATGTCCATGGGGCTCACTGGATGTGGTTTCCCTGTATATGTCCATCCCACACTCAGTTGGTCTGGAGGATCAACACCTTCTCTTCAAAGACCTCATGACATGAACTACAGACAGGCCAAATTTCTAATCGATGCCACCGGTTTCTGCTTGGAAGACAATTATTTGGTGTTCCGAGATAAATTCTACGTCTAGAAACACAGCACACCCACGGGTGCAAATTTTGCTCCCTCATATGCCAACATTGTCATGGGATATTGGGAAGAGTTGTTCATTTGGGACCGTAATCCTTTCACGAGACACATAGTGTTCTTGGGGCGATGCATTAATGACATCTTGATTATTTGGGGTGGGAGCCCTGAAGTGTTTGAGTCCTTTGTGTCTCATTGGAACAACGCCTTAGGTTTACGTTTCACACATCACACACACGTGATAAATCCCAAAAGTCTGGCGTTTCTGGATCTGGAATTATACCATGAGGAAGGATCCATTTGCACCAAGAATTATTGTAAGCAAATGAGTGTGAAGTGATATCTGCATTTCACAAGCTGCCATCACACGTTTTGGGTGAAAAAAAAAAAAAAAAAAAAAAAACTGTACCAATCGTGAGAAATATGAGGAAAAGTTCTAAACTAAAAAGTAAGTTTCTGCAGAAGGGCTATCCACTGGAGTTAATCCAGGCAGCTCACAAAAAATGTCTAATAGTCCCACAACCCCTGAGGGAAAGTGCTAGACCAAACACGAATACTGCTAGGTTTGTGACGGAGTACAAGTACAGAATGGTCAAAAACATCAAAAGACATTGGCACATTCTGCAGATGGATCCATAACTAGGACCCATCTTACCATCAGCTACACAAGAGACTTTCAAAATAACCCGTACCATTAAGAACTTTGTTGCCCCCAGCAAATTAAAAAGCACTCGGGTGGAAAGAACGATGGATATACATTCTCATTTTGATAATAAAACGGGAATCTTTCAGTGCAGAAAAGAGGGTGCCTGACATTCCAGTTCATTCAGCAAGACCAATCCTCCTCCTCAGATAGAGCTAGCAATACTTACAACATTAAACAATTCCTAACCTGCTCCTCCGAGTACGTCATTTACATACTACTGTGTCCTTGCAACCTTCTCTGTGTGTGGGCAGTATGATGCACACCCTATGGAAACGCGTGTGTGTGAACCTGCCGTTTCATACAGAAGAAATGTCAAGAACCGTGTCCCTCGTCACTTCAAAATCCACCATGCCAAAAATATTCAGGATTTAAGGGTGGTGACTATAGCATGCATCCCAGTGGGAACCTTGACTGCCAATGAGAGGTTCTCTGTACTTTAAGAATCTTTCTGCATATACAAATTGGCAGACTTATCTTCTAATGGGTTGAATGAGGGTCTGGAGGTACATAGCATCATCTAGGTTTTCTTATGTTGCCCTCCTGCCCCCCACCAGTGGCTTCCCTGTTTGCACAGATGATTAGCCCCAATGCATTTCTTGCTGGTTTACGTAGCATTTTAACTTGTAAGTTTCCCCCCACCCTCCCCTTTTTGTACAAGGTTATATGGGTACATGTGTATGTACACACTTACATTCCTTCATATACCCCTAACAAGCGGTATCATGTCATGTGCGCTCCCACCGTGTTGTTGCAGTCAGATGGGGGTGGTTTTCCAATGGTGTTTACATCTCCACCCTACCATTATCATCTATTACTACGGTTTTTATTCTTGCACACGCTACATGACAGTGTAGTAAGTTTAATTTTAGTTGTTTAACCATTGCTTCATAAATACACACACATACAGCATTCATTTTCTGTTTATAAGGTTTTGATTTGTGCCATTTTGTGGTTTTATGGTATTCTTTATGGTCCTGGCAGTGCTGGTTCCATGTGTTAGAAGCCACGTCTCAATCAGCTATTTTTATTATGTGATCTCCCTTCTCTTATGTTTTTTCTTCCTTATCCACTTTTTATTATTGTACAATATGAATATCATCCATATGAGTTTTTTTTTTGCGCTATAAATTAAAAAAGACTGAAAATTTTCAAAAACAATGCATTTTTATTCGTTTCAGTTATAAAATTTCGCAAATAAGTCATTTCTCTTCATAAATTTTGATCAAAAACGATACTGCAATATTGCTTTGGGAAAAATAACCCAAATAAGAGTTTATTTGGTGTTGGCGGACAGATGTGACGGGGACTGTGACAGATGTGATGGGGACATACAGATGTTTTGTGTATGGTGACAGATGTGACGGGACAGACAGATGTTTTGGGGACTGTGACAGATGTTTTGTGTATGGTGACAGATGTGATGGGGGACATACAGATGTTTTGGGGACTGTTTTATGGGGACACTTATGTGTATGGGGACAGGAGTATCAGTGTGCTTGGTGCACTGTGTGAGGGGTGATCTCTGACAGCTTTCTGCATGAAATCCTCATCATGCAGAGAGCTCCCCCCCCTTCACTGAGCTCGGCGGGGGGAGAACTGTCACAGAGACGTACGTCTCTGTTTACAATGTGACGGCTGTGATTAGACACAGCCTTCACATGATCGGGAGGGCCAGTCACTGCGCCCGTATCCCGATCTCTGCTCAGCTGGATCCTGTGATCATAATGATCACAGGATCCAGCAGCAGCGTGCCGCGTGGCCGCGCTACGAGCTCCCGTTCTGCAGGACGTGTACACACGTCCTGTCAGAACGGGGAAGCTCCCACCTGGCCGTATATATACAGTGGCCGGATGGGAGGTGGTTAAAATTAAAACGGCAATTTCCCACACTGCCAGCCCCTATTTAAGATCTATTGGCTGTCTAAGTCACATGACAAGAAGGGCCACGCCCTGAAATGCATTGTCAGGATGACAGCTACTATCTTCGCCCCTTCTCCCCTGGCTTGCGTTCCAGCACACCTCTGTTTCACTCCTCGCCCTGGATATGCGTTCTCTCAAGCTGATGTCACGCTCCGGAGTCCCTACGGCTGATCCGTGAATCTGCGGGTCGATTGTGTCTCTCTCCATGCGGCTGCGATATTGTGGGGTCTCAACATTCTACACCCGCGGCTTTGGTTGCATCCATCTGGCCAGATTTCCACCCCTCCAACCGAGCTTTGCTCACGGACATGAGAATTGCCTTTTGCCCACCGCAGCACCATCCCACAGGGCTGGTTCACAGCCCTCAGTAGGCTCAAGGTACTTACACAGCGCTGCCCACGCTGCTTGAAATCTCCACCTGCCAGAGGGGATTATTGCATGCATTGGTTTATACTGCTCAAGAGGATGATTATTGTTTTAAAAGACTGGTTTGTGGTTTTAATATCACTGGCATCGTCAGACTTTCCTTCAGTACAGCAGTTATCTGGCTTTTGCTATAGGAGCTCCCACTTAAACCTACCTACTGTGGAAGTTTTTTAGTGCAGCACACATACAGCAGAGTACATCATCCATACAGGTTAGTAAGTGCCTGAGAACTTGTAAATATGTGAGGAGCAATGCGTCATGGGACATGTAGTCCTGGGCATTAGAAGTAAAATGATGCAAAGTATATTATAGATAAAAAAAAGTTTTTACTTTGCTATAGGGACACTGTATACTATACTTTGCGGCTTGGTATAGGGGCACTGAAGACAGGAAGAGCCAGAAGCACCAGCGAGGGGACCCCAGAAGAAGAGGAGAATCAGGACTGCTCTGTGCAAAACCATTACACAGAGCAGGTAAGCAAGTATGACAAGTTTATGGTTTAAAAAATAAATAATCCAACATTTACAATCATTTAATGGGCTCTGTGCAGGTAAGATCAGCATCCAAACCTAGAGTAGCTGGAGGTAATATAGGGCATTACAATTATGTTTAAAGCAAAAGTTTACCAGTATTGTGCATTATTTTTAAAATGCTTATATCCATGAAAAAAAAAAATTCAGCCACTTGAATATAAAATATTTATATTCCCCCTATACCCTTCATATAGCTTCATGGCTGACTGTTTAATCCAGTCAGATATGCAGGATATTTTAACGGAGTCCGGTCTTTACCAGCAATCATGGCAGGGCAGGTTCCGGTCCGGAGTTTGAGGTCCACAAGCAGGTGGCTTAACTAATCAGGAAGAGATCTCGACTAGGGCTCTGACCTGGAACTCAGAGAGGGATCTGAGGGAGCTCTGTATCCGTTTGGACTTTAAAAGACAAGGTTTGCATTTTGGCTTATGATTTGTGAGTGTCGGGGGGGGGGGGCCAACCCCACGCCGTACAGTGAGGAAACTATACTATTTTGTTTAGCACCGGACAGCAAGGACTTATTTTCTGTTTTTGTTTGTTTTTAACCTGCAAACCTTTGACCAATAAACTTGGCAATTCACCAGATTTGAAAGGAAAGTTGCCTGTACGCTATTTTCGTCAGGAAAGATGATCCCCACAAGCTAATCTCCCACGCGTGGTGAATTATGCGGGCATCTTCTCAAAATGGAGGTGTTGAGGGCCTTGCTACAGGTGACTGCGGCCCAGCGGGAAACCAACCTCCAAGTTGAACAAGCGGGAGGAAAATCGCCAAGTCGCTGCAATGGCGACTTTCCTCCTGCTGTGGCGATTCCTCTCCCATTGCACCTCCGATGACAGCGAAACCTAAGTTGGTACGCGCTTCTCACCACATACAGAAGAGGACACCTGCAGATGATGTGGAGGCGTATCTCATGACTTTTGAAAAGGTCGTGAAGGATGGCCAAAAGAACAGTGGGCGGGACTGGTTCCATTCTTGACCGGTGAACCCCAAAAAGCCTACTTGGATCTGGAACCAGATAAGGCCCAGGACTAGAGATCCTAAAGGCAGAGATACTTGCACGTCTAGGCAGTCCAGGCCCAACGGGTGCATCAGTGGACCTACCACACCGACAAGCCACCCCGCTCACAGATGTTCGACCGTGTACACCGCACCAGGAAGTGGCTACAACCGGAGACTTTGCCAAGTCCCCAGATTGTGTAGTGTGTGGTCATGGACCGCCATCTACGTGCGCTCCCTGCTGCTTTGAGGAAATGGGTCAGTCATGGGGACCCCAAAACCGCCAACCAACTCGTGGACCTCGTAGAGAGATACACTGAGGACTTGTTGCACCCATCTGTGCCCCACTCCAATGTATTTAGGGTTGAAAGGTCGCCCAGCAGACCCAATAAGATTGTTCCAGGGCTGTGGGGAAGGTTGTTAAGACTGCTACTGCTAATGAGACTGTGTGCTCTAGACCTGGAGACTGGCCAAAGAAGCTAGGAAGGTCTTGGAGACCCTTGAGAGGACTGGGTATAGAACACATACAGTGCTACTGATGCCATGCATTGGGCCATATTGCTGCCAATTGTCCCCTGAATGATGAACCCATGCAATGTTATTATACTTGTGTGAATAGACGCCTCTCTCTTTTTGCACAGGTCGCATATACAGCATCATGTTCAAGTCGCACGGCGAAGCAAATTTGTGTGATTTTTCTTGATGGGAAACCCAGTCACTGCACTGCTCGACTCTGATAGTGTGGTAACTTTGGTAAAAAGCAATTGTGTAAATCTTGCAAGGTTACATCTTAGCACTGGTCGGGGTCATTTGCATCCATGGGGACACTCATGACTACCAAACAGCAGTGGTTGAGATTGACACCCCTTGGGGCAGTGTGACTCATTCAGTGGGGGTGGTACCTTCACTGCTTTATTACGCCCTTTTTGGAAGTTATGGGAAGGCACAGGGCATCTGGAGGACAGAGCTCCCCCTGCTGCAGAAGCACGGGAACTCTTACCAGACCCTTTTTGCCAAATGGAAGGGGAGACAGATGGCAGAACCGAGGAGGGAGGAGTTCCTTTTCCTCTAATGGCTGGGGAGCCAGAGGAGCTGGAAGATAGTGCTCAGCTGGGGACTAATGACCCAGAAAATGTCTGACCCTGACTGTAAGAGTGAACAGAATGTAGTGTCTGACTTAGAGGTCCGGAGAGAAGACTTCTGTACAGAGCAACTACGGGATATCACTCTGAGCTAGAGAAAACATTAAGGTGATGGATGGGGAACCTGTGAACCCTAGTTGGGTAGTGTCTTTTCCCTATATGGCTCGTAAAAATAATTTGTTGTATCAGGTGGTGAAACGCAGGGAGGACGAGGTGGAACAGCTAGTGGTCCCTAAACCTTTTCAAAGGGTGGTGCTAGATCTAGCCCTTGGACATGTAATGGGGGGGGACATCTGGGTATGGCTAAGACCAGGGAGAGAATAACCCAGAGATTCTTCTGGCCCGGCTTGCATGCAGATGTCAGAGAGTATTGTGAATCCTGCCCTGAGTGTCAACTCTCTGCACCCTCACCCCATTTTTGTAGTCCACTTATTCCACTGCCCATAATTGAAGTGCCTTTCGAAAGAATTGGCATGAATCTCGTGGGACCCGTAGTAAAGTCTGCCCAGGAACACCAGCACATCGTGGTTAAAAAAAAAAATATGTTATATGATGAAACAAGTGAGCTAAAACCTGTGAAATGTAGGAGTAGCAAAAACGAACTACAAGCTATTAAAAAGTTGGAGAAACAAAAAGAAATAGTCATCAGACCAGCTGATAAGGGGGGTGGATTAGTAATCTTAAAGAAATCAGATTATGAGGCGGAGATGCAAAGAATCCTGGGAGATAAAATACCTATATTAAATTAAAGGGGAACCCCACCCTTAAACTCCAGAAAAACCTTAAAAAATTGTTTCATAAAGGGAAGAAAATGGGAATACTCAATCACAAAAAGGCCAAATATTTATATTTAAAAGGCACCTAGAATGCCAGTTATGTATCTAGTTCCTAAAATGCACAAAAATAAGGTCAACCCACCAGGGAGACCAATTTTGAGTGGAATAGAGTCCTTGTACTCACAATTGGGCGAGTATATGGACTTTTTCCTCCAACCACTAGCAGGCAAGGGTAAATCATATATAAAAGACAGTCGTGACGTCATAGCTTTGCTTACTGAACAATTGGTAGATGACTCCACGTTATTGGTAACCATAGACGTGGAGTCTTTATATACCAATATAAGACAAATAGATGCATTACAGGCTGTGGATTGGGCTTTACATACTCAGACTAATATGAAACAGGAACATATAAACCTCCTGCTGGAAGGATTGAGGGAAGCAATGGCAAACAATTTCTTTTGGTACAATTGAGAGTTCTATAATCAAATAAAAGGTGTTGCCATGGGAGCTAGGTACGCCCCCAGTGTGGCCAACATCTTTTTAAATAAATGGGAAGAATGGAAAATTTCTCCCATCTCTCGCCAGAACGTCTGTTATCGGAGATTCATAGATGACATCTTGGTGATATGGCAGGGATCAGAGGCGAGATTAAATGAATTCCTCACTTCAATGAACAATAAATAAGTGATAAAACTGACAGAAAATTGGAACCATGAACTAGTCCAATTCTTAGACCTGGAAATATATAAAGGAAGAGGGTAAACTTCTAACTAGAACCCACTTTAACCACTTGCCGACCGCCGATCGGCATCTGACGGCGGCAAAGTGGCTCGTTCCCGCAAATCGCCGTCATACGACGGCGGCTGCGGGAACGAGTTTAGTGAGCGCGCGCCGCCAGAGGCGCGCCCGCGCGTCACTGTGTCCAGGGGGGGCCAGGGAGCGGGTGTGGCGGCTTCGATTGCCGCCGGCTACCCGCGATGGCCCCCCCGGAGCGAGTGAGCGGAGGTCCGTGTATGTAAACACGGACCTCCGCTCTGTGTGAGGGGGAAGGGCTGTGATCACAGCCTTCCTTTACGTGAAGGCTGTGACCACTTCCCTTCCCCAGCTAGGCAAGCCCCCATACAGTTCGAACACGCCCAGGGAACATAGTTAACCCTTAGAGTGCTCCCTGCAGGTTAACCCCTTCACTGCCAATGGCATTTACACAGTAATCAGTGCATTTTTATAGCACTGATCGCTGTATAAATGCCAATGGTCCCAAAAAAGTGTCAAAATGGTCCGACATGTCCGCTGAAATATCACAGTACCGCAAAAAAAAAAAAAAAAAAAATACCGCAAAAAATCGCAGATCGCCGCCATTATTAGTAAAAAATAAAAAAAAATTAAAAACCCCAAAAATGAATTCTCATCATCCGTAAACATGACCACTTTTGCGCAAACCGATCAATAAACGCTGATTGCGATTTTTTTTATCGCAAATATGAGGAAGAATATAATTCGGCCAAAAACGGTAAAAAAAAATGTTTTTTATATTTTTTTTTTTGGATTTGTATTTTAGGAAAAAGTAAGAAATTTGGTTTTTTTTTCAAAATTGTTGCTCTTCTTTTGTTTATAGCGGCGAAATGATGCAGCGGTGATCAAATACCACCAAAAGAAAGCTCTATTTGTGGGAAAAAAAGGACGCAAATTTTGTTTGGGTACAACGTCGCACGACCGCGGAATTATCAGTTAAAGCGACGCAGCGCCGAATCGCAAAAAGGGCTCCGGTCCTAAAGCTGGAAATCCTTCCGGGGCTGAAGTGGTTAAGGAGGTCGACAGAAATGGCTGTGTCAACCAAAAGTTGTCATCATCTGAAATGGATAGGGGAAATACCCAAAGGGCAGTTCATACGAATTATGAGGAACTGCCATAACATTTCGGATTATTACAAACAGACAGATATACTAATTGAAAGGTTCCTTGAGAAGGGGTGCCGTAAGTCAGCACTAGTGAAAGTAAGAGAACAGGTCGGTAAAATGGATAGAGGAAAATGGATACTGCCCAACAAAAAAAAAACTAAAAAACAACCAATAGAGATGCCCTTTATCACAGGATTTAACACCCAGTATAGACAGGTAGAAAAAATTATACGTAAATATTGGCCTATCTTGCTCAAAGACCCTAGTTTAAAAAGAATTCTTCCCACCAAACCCAGTTTTATCTACAAAAAGGCCCCGGGCCTATGGAATCGCATAGCCCAAAATGTAGTTAATCAACCTACACAACCAACTCCATTCTTTCAGATGAATGGATTTTACAGATGTAGTAGATGCATATCCTGTAAAGCCACAGGGGAAAAAAGAAGAAAGATCCTGAGTTTTCATAACAAAGGAGAAGAATTTACAATAAAACAATCCATTACCTGTCATACCAGATGGGTCCCGTACATTCTTATTTGCCCCTGTGGTTTGAGATATGTGGGTAGAACCTTACGCCCTCTATATAAGCGAATTAACGAGCATGTCAATACGATTAAAAAAGGTTGTGACAAACACAATGTGTCAAGACACTTTAAACAATTCCACAATAGAGACCCCTCAGGATTAAAATTCTTAGGTATCAAATGAATAAAGAAGCACTGGAGAGGAGGGGACATGGTTAAAAGAGTGTCACAAAATGAGACCTGGTGGATACACAGGTTGGGGACCTTGTATCCATCAGGTATGAATGCAGATATTGAGCTGAACTGCTATATCTCTAATTGGTAGCAAGGGAGGAGAGATGAGGACGTTAATGGACAGAGCTTGGAGGGGTAATTATCCCCATCATGGAGCCTAGATTCTCTCTCCGCTATAGTGCCATGTCTCCTAATGCTAATTAAGTAAAATAAGTGCATTATTGACTGGGAGTAAATTAATTTGGAGAACATTCATGTTCCACTAAATAAACAAAAGATGAATACAATATTGATAACATTCCTATGACCCTTTTTTTTTTTTTTTTTAAATACTCATTCTGAAAATATTTTCTCCCAACATTCCTTCTTTGTATGTTCAACATAAAAACATGTTACTAATGGCTAAAGTTCCTAATAAGTAAACGTTATAAATTTAAGGGTGCTATTCAAAAGTTGCCCACTAGATGTAGACTAAAACTTATTAGATTATTTATTCCAACCAGGAAAACCTAACAAAAAAACAAAAAATAGGGGGGGGGGGGGGTACAAATCGAATAAACGGTCCAGTGAAATGAGGCCATCCAATATTCTGGGTGCTAATATGGATTACCATCTAAGTATTATTAATATTTGTCATACTTTTAATTTTATATGGGTACTCCGTTTTTTAACATTAAAGTTTTAATTCAAGATTGTTTAAATGTACGATCGTAATTGATTTGTAAACTGCTGGTAATAATGAAGCTGTTCACTAAGACGCACAGCCTGAATATGAATTACATATTGACATATTAAGTGGAACCAATCACATCTCATTTCCTGCTATACAAGGCTACAACAAAATAGAGATGGATGTACTTCCTGATGATATGGGCTCACCACGAAATGCATAGAGGTCACATCCGCCTCCTCTGACGCGGCTTCCGCTTCCGGTCTGATGCTTGGAACGCACGCCGTTTGTCCCCATTAGCAAAGGCTGAACGTGCTGGTGCTGGCAGACAGCACTTTTTAATGTGAGTAATCACTTTTTACTATTGTATATCGATGGATTTAATAAATGGAGTTGTGCTATGAAACTGTTCCTTTGTTTCTTGTGAAAATTTTCAATCTTGAGGGAACAATTGGAGTATTTGTATGGAGCCATCCAGCTTGGTCTAGTGGAGGAGAAGTTTGTCCAGTGTATTATATTGATGGTACAAATGCGAGCTTATCAGAACCATCTGGTGAGTGTTTAGTGTGCCTACACGTGTGTTGGTGGAGCACTCTATTATGCAGAAGATTTACATTGATGCGGACACCCTCTAGTCTCCTTTCACTTGGTGGATGGGCATACCTACTTTTGTACTTTTGTCACTGAAGACATCCATTTCTTCCTCTTGAAGGCTCAGTTATTGGACATTGTTGTTGATCCCTGTCACCCATATATTTGCACTTGATTGAGTTTATTTTGATTTGTCTGCAGCAATTTTTTGCAATTTGTGATATTTTTATAAGTATTTTGGATTGCACATTTACTATGCACTGCACTTTTATTTATGAGTAAGCGCCATAACTGTCTCAAATTTATTTCCAACATATTGATGGGGATTTGTTCCAATTTATGAGAGTAGGCAGCAATACTCTTTTTTGCACAATTTTATATACATTGATAGTGGCGCCATCCTTATATATTTATACTAGATTAAGCGACCAGCTATCTGGAAGCCATGCCCCTGCGGAACACGTTCGCTAAGCCTATCGCCAGGGAGTTGGTCCAGGTGTTTAGTCGGGTGGGGATCCTTAAAGAGGTCTTAACGAATCAGGGCACCCCATTTAAGGTCCCGTGTAACCAAGGAATTGTGCAGGTTGTATAAAATCTCCCACATCCGTACCTCGGTCTACCACGCCCAAATGGATGGACTTGTGGAGAAGTTTAATAAAACGCTCAAAATCATGTTGAAAAGGGTAGCGGAAAAAGATGGGAGGGATTGGCATATGTTGCTGCCGTATCTCATGTTTGCTATACGAGAGGTTCTGCAGGAGTCTACGGGGTATTCCCCCTTTTAACTCTTCTATGGTAGACATCCCAGGGGGCTGTTAGATGTCGCAAAAGAGACGTGGGAAGGAGAGGCCACCCCATATAGGAGCGGCATCGAGCATAGATCCTTGATGCAGGATCAAATCGCAGCAGTCCTGTCCCTGGTGCGAGAGCATATGGAGCAAGCCCAGGAAGCCCAGAGAAGGGTTTATAAATCGGGGTTCCAAAACCCAGACTTTCAACCCCGGAGACAAAGTGCTGGTGCTAGTCCGCACGGTTGAAAGTGAATTCCTAATAAAGTGGCAGGGTCCCTTTGAGATTAGGGAAAGAGTAGGGAAAAGGAAACCCAAGCAAACAACTTACCATGCAAATCTCTTAAAACTGTGGAAAAACAGTTTATTGGCATTGCCCACTCCTCAAGAAGACAGGCTATCCATGACCCCGGATGCCCCCATAACGCTGACATAACAAAAATGGGATTTTATTAAGAACTTACCGTAAAATCCTTTTCTCCGAGTTCATTGACAGACGCAGCCTCTATTCAGGATACGTGGGTTATGTACCTTTTACTAGGAGTACACTAGGCATAACGAAAGTTCAGAAAGCAAAGCTGGCCCCTCCCAGGGGGCTGTTCTCACTCAGCACATAACCCCTCAGCCCTGCATAGCATATCAGTTCGTAACAAGCCGTACAAAAACAACACCAAGGGGTGGGTGCTGCGTCTGTCAATGAACTCAAAGAAAAAGGATTTTACAGTAAGTTCTTAATAAAATCCCATTTTCTCTTACGTTCATTGACAGACGCAGCCTCTATTCA
This sequence comes from Glandirana rugosa, assembly GCA_018402905.1. Taxonomy (NCBI): domain Eukaryota; kingdom Metazoa; phylum Chordata; class Amphibia; order Anura; family Ranidae; genus Glandirana; species Glandirana rugosa. The sequence goes on from BLSH010296668.1 coordinate 263,858, forward strand.
TGACACGTGGGGACGTCCCAAAGCAGTGTCAAACAAGAGGGGTGGGTAAACAACAACAACTGTACCCAACAGAATGATCTCGGGAGGCACCATCGGTGCCTAACAGCTGCCTGCAAAACTTTGCGGCCAAAAGCAGCATCCGCAGATGCTGAAACATCAACTTTGTAAAAATCAAAAAAGTGTGCACCGAGGCCCAAGTAGCCACCTTGCACACCTGAGACACCGAAGCTTGGTGTCTAAACGCCCAGGAAGTGCTGAGCACCCTGGTGGAATGAGCCGTAACCGGAAAAGGGGGTACTTGGCCCCGCACAGTATACGCATGGGTCATGGTCTGTCTGATCCAACGTGAAACAGTAGCCGACGAAGCCGCCAACCCTTTGCGCGGCCCATCCGTCAGCACAAACAGCGCATCCGACATCCTACAAGGAGCCATAGCTGCCAAATACACCCACAATGCTCTCACCACATTAAAGGAATGCAAAGCAATCTCCTTAGGGTGAGACGGGTGCGGACACAAAGAAGGGAGGACAATGTCCTCATTAATGTGAAGAGGAGACAACCTTCGGAAGGAACGAAGGAGACGGACGCAGCACCGCCTTATCCTTATGTAGGACCAGATAAGGAGACCTACACGATAAAGCTGCAAATTCAGACACCCGCCTAGCAGATGTGATAGCCACCAAGAAAGCGACCTTCTGAGACAGCAATTGTAAGGGAATATCCCTGATCTTCTCATAGGGTGGCTTCTGCAGTACAGAAAGTACCAAGTTCAGATCCCACGGCGCCAGGGGCAACCGTACCTGAGCCACATGACGTACATCCTGTACAAATGTACGGATCAAAGAATGTGTCGCTAAAGGACGCTGGAACAGAATCGCCAGAGCGGAAATCTGGCCCTTGAGGGTGCTCAAAGCCAACTTTTGGTCCAAGAAACTTTTGGTTGAAGAAAGGCAAGCACCCGAGCAACTGAAAAAGAACGGGGGTTCCAACCCCCGCTTCGCACCAGGCAATATAGGTTTCCAGGTGCGATGATAGATCTTGCGCGAAGTACACTTGCGCGCCTTAAGCATGGTGGGGATTACTGACTCAGAGACCCCCCCTGTCCCTCAGTGCCTGGGACGCAATAGCCATGCCGTCAGAGCCAGCGATGGTAAAGCAGGGTGCAAGATGGCACCCTGCGACAGAAAATCTTCATGAAGCAGGAGTCGCCAGGGAACGTCTGTTACCATCAGCACCACATCGGCATACCAAGGACGCTGAGGCCAATCCGGGGCCACCAGGATTGTCGGGATTCCCTCCACTTCTATCCTGCTCAACAACCGCGATAGATGCTTGAGAGGAGGAAAGGCGAACATGAGCCTGTTCCGGGACCATGGGGCCACCAGGGCATCCGTGGCTGCCGCCAACGGATCCCTTGACCTGCACACAAAAGGTCTTCACCTTGTGATTGAATCTGGAAGCCAGGAGATCTACATCTAGCGTGCCCCACCTCTCGCAAATCTGGCGAAACACCTCCGGGTGCAAGGACCACTCTCCTTGGTCCAGCTTCTGGCGACTGAGGAAGTCCGCCTTCTAATTTTCTACACCGGGAATGTAGATGGCGGAGAGTGCCTTGATGGTTCACGTACGCCACCGCCGTGGCGTTGTCCGACTGAACCCAAACTGGGAGGCCGCGCAGCCTTGCTGACCAGTGGGAGAGAGAGCCTGATCGCCCTCAGTTCCAAACACATTGATCGGAAGTCGAGACTCTTGAGCCGAACAACGGCCCTGGGCCGACAGGTGCCCCAGGACACCTCCCCAGCCCGAAAGGCTGGCATCCGTCGTGACTATTGACCATTCCAGGGGGAAGTAACGACTTCCCCATGGTCATTGCCGGGGCCCGAAGCCACCAAGTCAAAGACCCCCTGGTCTGATGATCCAGCCGGATGAGTCGATCCAGAGACAAAGGGGATCTGTCCCACTGCAGAAGTATTGCTTGCTGCAGGAGCCGGGTGTGACTCTGGGCGTACGGTATCGCCTCGAAGGTCAAGACCACGTGCCCCAACACCCGCATGCAGAAACATAAGGAGGACCACCGTCGTGACAACAGGGTTCGCACCGCTGCTTGCAGCATCAGCAACTTGTCCGGAGGTAGGAATACCTTCGCCTGCACAGAGTCCCAGAGTCCCTCAGTGAGGTCAGGGTGATAGCAACATTGTCCTCCAGAGTTGGAGCCGACTCCGCTCGCAGGAGAAGATCGTCCAGGTAGGCTACCACAGCAATGCCCCTGTCTCAGCAGAGCCAGCACCGGGGCCAGCAACTTGGTGAAGACCCGCGGAGCCGAGGCCAGGCTGAAGGGTAGAGCCACAAACTGGTAATGAAGGTCCCCTACGGCAAAGCGCAGGAAGCACTGGTGCCGGACACAAATGGGAACATGCAGATAAGCGTCCTTGATGTCCAGGGACGCCAGCCAATCCCCCTGGTGCAGGCCACGACCGAACGGACTGACTCCATCCTGAATTTGCGCACCTTCACAAAATGATTGAGTGCTTTTAAGTACAGAACCGGCCTGACCCCCCCCCCCTTCTTTGGCACCACGAAGAGGTTCGAGTAGAAGCCGCGGAATCTCTCCGCTGGAGGAACTGGCATAATCACCCCCTGTTCGGACATCGACATCACAGCCCCTAGCAGAGCTAGCCGACGCTCCAGAGGGAGTCTCAAATTGGATGTGAAGAACCTGTCTGGGGGCCGAGTGCTGAACTATCTTGTAACCGGAGGACACCACCTCCCGCACCCACCGGTCGGAGATGTGAGCGGCCCACCGGTCTGCGAACCCCAGAAGCCAGCCCCCCACCCGAGAGACGGGCGGGGGCAACCCATCATGCGGAGGAGGACTTATCCTCCGACTTTTCAAGCTTGCGTTGCCAGGGACGCTCTACCGGAGCCAGAGGCAGACTTGCCAGGCCGGGAGTTCCTGCCCGCCTGACCAGGCGCACGGAAAAAAAAACGTTTCTGCCCAGAGGGCTGAGGCCCCTGCTTGCAGGATACGGCGGACCCCGCCAAAGCTTAGGGTGGCTCGCATCCGTCGGCCGTGCTGGGGAGATGGCAGGACAATGAATATACGCGTGGTCCCCAGCCGGCTACTTGATTGCAGTCTTCATCAGAAGCCTTGCGCAAAAAGGAGAAAAAGAAAAAAAAAAAACTTCAGGGGAACCGCAGTTCCCAGCAGGGGAAACTCCTTGCACTAGGCAGAAGAAAACTGATATGCTATGCAGGGCCGAGGGGTTAAGTGAGGACGGCCCCCTGGGAGGGGACAGTTTTGCTTTCTGAACTTTCGTTCTGCCTAGTCTACTCCTAGTAAAAGGTACATAACCCATGTGTCATGAATAGAGGCTGCATCTGTCAATGAACTTAAGAGAAATGACATTAAGGAATTTATCAGTAAAAATAGTCCCCTACCCGGACTGACCACCGTACTACAACATGACATAATTACGGAACCAGGGATCCGCGCAAATGTAAAACCCTACCGAATACCGGAGGCTAGACGGGAGGCGGTGGTGAAGGAAATAAAAACCATGTTGGAGTTAAACGTGATAGGAGTCCCACAGCACCTGGTCGAGCCCTATAGTGCTGGTCCCAAAGCCCGATGGTACCATCAGGTTCTGTAACTTTTTCAGGAAACTGAATAACGTGCCTAAGTTTGACGCATACCCGATGCCGCAGGTTGACAAACTTGTGGACAAGTTGGGAGGTGCCTGGTACATAACAACCCTAGACCTAACTAAGGAGGAGTCCTTCCAGTACAAGTGAATGCAGTTTGGTCTGCATAGGGCCCCTGCATCCTTCCAGAAAATGGACAAAACCTTGAGGCTGCATCGCCCCTATGCATCTGCCTATTTTGATGATGTGGTCACCCAAAGTCCAGATTGGGAATCGCATCTGCCTCAAGTACAAGCAGTCATAGATTCTCTTAGGGTAGCATGTTTAACAGCCAACCCAAAAAAGTGTGCCATAGGCCTGAGGAGGCCAAATACCTTGGGTATGTTATTGGTCAGAGACTGATCAAGCCTCAGATCAATATTATTGAGGCAATTCAAAAATGGCCCAAACCTGTAAATAAAAAACAGGTTCATGCCTTCCTGGAGAATACAGGGTATTACAGGCGGTTCATACCTGACTTTGCCACCACTGCCGCCCCTCTGACTGATCTGACGAAGGGGAGAGGGTGGGGCATTGTTAAGTCGAATTTCGAAGCCGAGAAGGCATTCTAGAAGTTGAAGTTGAAGCAGGCCCTCTGTGTACAGCCTGTGCTCGGACTTAACAAAAAGGAGTTTGTTGTACAGTCACCTCTGAGGTGGGACTAGGTGATGTTCTGTCCCAGATCAGAGACCGTGAGGAGCAACCAGTCGTCTACTTAAGCAGGAAGCTTAACAGGCATGAGAGGAACTATGCCCTTGTGGAGGAGTGCCTGGCTATCAAGTGGGCCTTAGAGGTGCTGAAGTACTACCTTTTAGGAAGGTCGTTTAGGCTAGTCACTGACCATGCCCCCCCTAAAGTGAATGTGTGACAACAAGGAGAAAATAGTTGGGTGACTAGGTGGTCCCTGGCCCTACAGCCATTTAAGTTCACAGTGGAACACCGAGCAGGAAGACTACAGAACAATGCGGATGCCCTCTCCCCGGGGTCCACTGTATGGTTGGGACAGTTGCTCAGCCGCAGGGGCTTGAGCAGAGGGGGAGGATATGTGACGGTATGCGAGGCAAAGTGGTAGACGGACGCTACCTGTCACCTCGCATGCGTACATTTGTACTGGATTAAAGGGAGTTTGGTCCGGATTTTACCAGCCACCATGGCAGGGCTGGTTCTGGTCCGGAGTTTGTGGCCCACCAGCAGATGGCTCAAATAATCAGGAAGTGATCTCACTAGGGCTCTGACCTAGAACTCACAGGGGGATCTGAGGGAGCTCTGTATCTGTATGGACCTAATAAGACAAGGTTTGCATTTTGGCTTATGTTTTGTGGGTGTCGGGGGGGGGGGGGCAGCACCACACCGTATAGTGAGGAAACTATACTATTTAGTTTAGCGCCGGACGGCAAGGACTTCTTTTCTGTTTTTGTTTGTTTTTAACCTGCAAACCTTTTACCAATAAACCTGGAAATCCGCCAGATTTGAAAGAAAGTTGCCTGTACGCTGACTATACAAAAGTACACTGTTTTTTGTAAATATTTTATTATAGCTTTTCATGTGACAACACTGAAGAAATGACACTTTGCTACAATGTAAAGTAGTGAGTGTACAGCTTTTATAAAACAGTGTAAATTTGCTGTCCCCTCAAAATAACAACACACAGCCATTAATGTCTAAACCGCTGGCAACAAAAGTGAGTACACCCCTAGGGGAAAATGCCAAAATTGGGCCCAAAGTGTCAAAATTTTGTGTGGCCACCATTTTTTTCCAGCACTGCCTTAAACCTCTTGGGCATGGAGTTCACCAGAGCCCTCTTCCACTCTTCCAGGGTGACATCACAGAGCTGGTGAATGTTAGAGACCTTACACTCCTCCACCTTCTGTTTGAGGGTGCCCCACAGATCTTCAATAGGCCTTAGGTCTGGAGGCATGCTTGGCCAGTCCATCACCTTTACCCTCAGCTTCTTTAGCAAGGCAGTGGTCCTCTTGGAGGTGTGTTTGGGGTTATGTTGGAATATTGCCTTGTGGCCCTGTCTCCGAAGGGAGGGGATCATGCTCTGCTTCAGTATGTCAAAGTACATGTTGGCATTCATTGAACTGAAGCTCCCCAATGCCAGCAGCACTCATGCAGCCCCAGACCATGATACTCCCACCACCATGCTTGACTGTAGGCAAGACAAACTGGTCTTTGTACTCCTCACTTGGCTGACACCACACAAGCTTGACACCATCTGAACCAAATAAGTTTATCTTGGTCCCAGTAATCCATGTACTTAGTCTGCTTGTCTTCAGCATATATTATTAAAAATAAAAGTATCATATTGAGTACTATGGTGAGTAGAAGAAAATTAAAATTAAATTAATTAAAATTATTGTGTTTAAACAATTCTGGTAGCTGATGAAAAGTAATATATGCTGGGTATATTGATGAGGTGTAAGTTACTAGGATGGAAGAGTTCCTAGTGGATAATGGTGTGAGGATAAACCAATCAGGACACCAAAACAAAAATAGTTAAGGGTGACATCAAATAGAAGAAAAAAAACAAAAACAAAACAAATGATAAAAAAAAACAGAAGGGGGGGGGGCGAGATGTTAATGGTCTAAAGCTAAGCTTCAGACAAGGTAATTTTGAACATCATCATCCACTAATATCTCGTTCTCCCCCTTTTTTGTTTTCACTTATCATTTGTTTCTTTTTTTCATGTCGCTCTTACTTTTTTGTTTTGGCGTCCTGATTAACTCATCCTCACACCATTATCCACTTTCACTAGAAACCCTTCCATCCTAGGAACTTACACCTCATCAATACACCCAGCATATTTAATTCATTTTCTTCTACTCACCATAGTACCCAATACAATACTCTTCTTTATAATATACAGATTGTTCCATACTAATCCCTGTATGTCAACATCTCTATATGATCTTTATAAATAATTTTTTACATTTACATTTTTCTCTTTGTTTTTTATTTTCATTTATATTTTTTCTTTTTACATTTTTGCAATTTAATTTTTATACATGTTGTATTTCACTATACACACACACACACACACGTATATCTTACACTTTGTGTGATGTGATATATACATAGTAACATGATATACTGTTGGAATTTTCCCTATATAGCTATACAAGTTTTTCCATAAATTTTTTAGATTGTGTATTAACAGCAGCAGCTTACTCTGGCTCCTCTGCAATGGGCTGATTGATTACTGCCAATTGCCACATTCCTTTGAGGATCACCTGGCTAATTTGCTGCCTTTATAAATACCAGAGGTTACCTGAAACTGATAGGCCGATGAAGGCGGCGTGGTTTGCCTGCAAAACGCGCCCCTATTGGCTACTGCACTCGCTGGGCTGACAGCAAACACATGACAGCAGAAAATCGTCTCCTTGGACACCCATCCCGGTTCTGTTTACACCACCACGGCGGTCCTCGGTTACTCTGGCATTAGCTCTCCACACATGGAGTCCAGGCACTGCAGCTGCATTTGTATTACCGGACAATACATCCCCTCCGTATCTCGGACCGATGCACTCTTACATTGTCCTGGAACATACATCCCTGACCCTGGTCTGTCACCCCTTCTATCATGGGAGCGTAATTGTTGTTTATACAATTATATTTTTCAATAAACTGTGCTACACCATGTCTGCCTGGCGCCTCTGTCCTCCCCCTCCTTTCTTGCAGTTTGTGGATTCCGAGTCAATTTTGAGAAGGCAGACTTCCACGCATTGTCAGTGTCAGCCAGAGACTTTTTTCATTCTTATTAACAATCGACTTTCCTAACCTCTGGAAATTCACTTGTTTTTAGAAAAAAAAAAAAGTTACTTTTTGTTTGAAGTTTTACACTATTTAACATCTTATTACACTCAAAGCCGGTTCACACTGCTGCGACTTGTCAGGCGACAAGTTGCCTCCATGCATTGCAATGGAACTGTTCTACTAGGAGCAACTCAAGTTGTTCCAAATTAGAAAAAGGTTCCTGTACTACTTTTGGGGAGACTTCAGGCGAGTTGCATTGACTTATATAACAGAAGCCGCGCTAACGTCGCACTGCGAGAGGCCGCGATGAGTTGCCCCGCAACTCGGATCGCCTATGTGTGAACCGGCTCTCAGGGTTTTTGCATAAGTTTAGCGCTGTTATAATATCTTTTTGTCATTGAAGCCTTCAGTATTCGCCTATTAACGTGACAATTTTGCTACCAATAAACTGTTTAAGAATCTTTAATTTGTTACATTGTTTTGAAAAGTTGATTCCCCCAACTTTTCTATAACACAAAATTCACACAGGCAATGCTCAGTGTTTTCATGTCAAGGGTATACTTTAACATTTTGTTAGACAAGACGCTGCTAATTGACAACACATATATAAAAGATTCCGAAATCATATTTACAATTTCAAGATGATAACTATTACACAGTAATACCTCTGTTTAGGTTGGTGTTTTACTGCTGGACGAACAATCTCAGTTGCTAAAATACCCTTTAGCAAAGAACGAGTGGTAAGGTTTTCTTGGGAAGAATCTTCCATTTTTCTTAAAAGAATAGATGAAAATAGACATTAAAACAGATGCACTGAAAACATAAATATAATAGTTACATTTCCCATTCAAAATAAAAAGATGCATGCATATTTAACCCCAAATTTTTGCCTATAGTCCCACTGCCCAGTAACCAGTATACAGTGGGTACGGAAAGTATTCAGACCCCCTTAAATTTTTCATTCTTTGTTATATTGCAGCCATTTGCTAAAATCATTTAAGTTCATTTATTTTCCTCATTAATGTACACAAAGCGCCCCATATTGACAGAAAAACACAGAATTGTTGACATTTTTGCAGATTTATTAAAAAAGAAAAACTGAAATATCACATGGTCCTAAGTATTCAGAGCCTTTGCTATGACACTCCTATATTTAACTTAGGTGCTATCCATTTCTTCTGATCATCCTTGAGATGGTTCAACGCCTTCATTTGAGTCCAGCTGTGTTTGATTATACTGATTGGACTTGATTAGGAAAGCCACACACCTGTCTATATTAGGCTGGGTTCACACTATCCCACAATAAAACGGTCCGACTTTGATCCTACTTTGCTGTGCGATTTACGGTCCTACATAGGGTCAAAAGTCGTACCGTTTGTCTGTGAACAGGGATCCGACTTTGATCCCGACAATGCCAGGCACTTTGTGCTCTGGGGATTTTGAAGGGGTACTCCACGCAAATTAAAAAAAAAAAAAAAATGCCATGGGGTCCCCTCCAGGAGCATACCAGGCCCTTTGGTCTAGTATGGATTTTAAGGGGAACCCCCACACCAAAAAAACGGAGTGGGGTCCCCCCCACAATCCATACCAGACCCTTATCCGAGCACGCAGCCCGGGAGGCCAGGAAAGGGGGTGGGTACAAGCGAGTGCCCCCCCCCCCTCCTGGACCATACCACATGCCCTCAACATGGGGAGTAAGGGTGCTTTGGGGCAGGGGGGCTCTGCACCCCCCCCCCACCCCAAAGCCCCTTATCCCCTTGTTGATGAGGACAAGGGCCTCTTCCAGACAACCCTGGCCGGTGGTTGTCGGGGTCTTATCGAAAACTGGAAGCCCCCTTTAACAAGGGGGGGGGGGGAGGAGCTAGCCGGGGAGAGAGCAGCAAGAGAGCTGAAGACCCCGCAGAAGACCCGAAGAAAGAAGAGAGGGGAGAAGAAGCCGAGCGGATTTAATAAAATATTTTAAAAAGCTGTGTAGTGTTTTTTTTTTTTTGTACACTTTTTCCTCCAGGTTTTCCCCCATACTCATTTACATAGGGTGGGGGGCATCTGGGGGTCCCCTTGTTGTTCCAGATTCCGATAAGCCCCCGCCCGCAGACCCAGACAACCAACGGCCAGGGTTGTCAGGAAGAGGCTCTTGTCCCCATCAACATGGGGACAAGGTGCTTTGGGGTGGGGGGCGCAGAGCCCCCCCTGCCCCAAAGCACCCATACTCCCCATGTTGAGGGCATGCGGCCTGGTACGGTCCAGGCGGGGGGGGGCTTGCTCGTCCCCACCCCCTTTCCTGGCCTGCCAGGCTGCATGCTCGGATAAGGGTCTGGTATAGATTTTGGGGGGGACCCTACGTCGTTTTTTTCGGCGTGGGTGCTCCTCTTAAAATCCATGCCAGATCGAAGAGCCTGGTATGCTCTTGGGGGGGGGGGACCCCACGCAATTTTTTTTGCGGGGGTTCCCCTTTAACACACCTAGCACACAAGTCGCGCCGCAAGTCGGATGACCGTGATCCGACTTCTGGTGCGGCTTCTATTCAAATCAATGGGCTCCCATAGGGAACCATTGATTTTGAATAGAGGCAGAAAACGCCGCAAAAAGCTAGCGTGAAAAAACGTGCATTGACGTCAATGCAAAACGCCAAGAAAAACATCCGTTTTTTTCCACTGACGTCAGGCCCGGCGTTTTGCTTATTTTTGTGCAAACGCCCGTGTGTATGAGGCCTTATAGTAACACAATGCAGTACTTAGCCCTCAGCTGATCCAAAAAGCAAGGTTCCAATAACCAGACCCACTGATTGTGTATTGTCTTAAGGGAGACTGCCCGCATCTAAAAGCAGGAGAAACAATCTGATTGCATCATGTGTGGTCTCCAATTTTACTGCAAAATTGTATCTGCCGGGTTTTCTTGAGTTCTATATCTAATAGACAGACCAACTGATTTATATATTGTCTAAGGGAGCCTGCCTGCATCTAAGAGCAGAAGATACAATCTGATTGCTTTTAGATTGCATCATGTATGGTCTCCCATTTAGCCTTAAAAAATATCTGCCGGGTTTTTTTGAGTTCTGTACCTGTCCCAGTTTCCTGGCTACTCATTTGTTGTTTGAAAGAGGGTTACATCCTACTTCCCTAGAAAAAATTACTGTTATATGTATTAATTTAAAATGTTTCTACTCCAAGATAAAATGTTAAAATTAATGCCGGAAGCTCTGTCCAATTAGTGTTATACCTTCTAATAATCATAGTTATAAAACTACATATACATTAGGTATACCCATCTACCTTTTGTCCTTATATTATAAAAATATATGAACTATACGTTTATATGAAAACATAAAATCCAATTATGTGACATCAAAGTGAATAATAGCTTATAAAATTAAGGCATCAATTATGTTCTCACATTCCTTGGCGACCAGACCTCTTCCCCATATCATCATCTTTATATACCTTAGTTGGACATAATGTTTATTGCTATATTATGACATATGTTAATCCTCAGGTATTTTTGTATTTACTATACTGCCCCCTTACTTTGTATTAGGTCAGTGTCTATGTTGCTTCATCTGAGTCCAGCTCAATAATCACTCAGGAAGCAATTTACATCTAGCTCTATGTTAAGGCCATTAGGGTGTAAGGAGTTAGCAAAATATATCCAGCAGGTTTCACTTTTGGATATGTCCCTTACTTTATTGGCACCTCTCCATGGGGCTTGCAACTTCTCTATACCCCAGAACATGAGACCTGTCAGATCTCTGTTGTGTTTCTGTTTAAAGTGCCTGGAGACACTATGGTCTTTAAATCCCTTTTTTATGTTTTCTATATGTTCCGTTATTCGTTTGATTAGTGTCCTGTTTGTTCTGCCTATATACATAAGCCCGCAAGGGAATTGGAGTGCATAGATCACATGGGTCGATTGACATGTGATGCATTCCTTTATTGAAAATTTCCTTCCATTTGCTGTAGATTGGAATTCTGTTAATCCTCTCACTTGTTTGCAGGCTTTGCATCTCCTGCAAGCATGGAAGCCCTGTTTTTCCCAAAACATTTTTGGTTTAGTGGGAGGGTATAGGACCTTCTTAACAATAATGTCACCAAAGGTTTGATTTTTTTCTGTATATAAATTGGGGCTTCTGAGGCAATTCTTTGGTTAAAATTGTATCCATTTTCAATACTTCCCAGTGTCTTACAATTATTGATTCCACCTCTTTATACTGTTCGTGATATTGTGAAATGAAACCCTACTCATGGTGTTTCGTTTGTGGTTTTACCCGTTCTTCAAGATGGTGATATTGGGTGGTTTCTTTCACTTCATTGATGACATTATCCAAGTATTTCATTGTATAGCCTTTTTCCAGAAAGCTTTGTTTTATAATGTAAAAGCAATCACACATTATAATATCACCATCTTGAAGAACGGGTAAAACCCCCAGATGATGCATGAGAATACAAAACGCGTCAAGCGCTATTTCACCTCATTTGCTGCATTTGTAATCTGCATTTATTTTATCCAATTTATGTTTTAATAAATATACCTCACCCCAAGAGGTTTTACACTATTTTGAGCTTCTTATCTCCTTCGGTTCACCTATATTTCCCGAGCTATCGGTGCAAGCGTCCTTTTATGGTGTATGCCTCCCTCTGCCAAACATCTTGACCGGATGACGTTGAAATACTAGAAGTTTGTCATTTGTTAGGTGGCTGTCCATCTTACAAGGCCTCAGAAGACGTCACTCTGACGAAACGCGTAAGACGTGGCCCTAACAACGTCGTTACGTCATTTCCGGTTTTTGAGCTTTGACCGCTGGAACGCACACGAGGAGGAAGGAAGGGGCTCCTACCTTCCTCAATACGGGTTGACCCTACCTCTATGTGATTCCACTATAGATTTGCTGGAAATCGGATGTGTTCTATGGACATTGTTTTACCTTTATTTTGAATAAAATTCTTTGTACAAACGTACTTCACCATCGCGGGTTCCATTTTTTTCCTTTTTGATATACTCCCCACCTGAGCTTCATAGCGGAAGGAGGATTACCCTGGTCATAGGAGGAGGAGACCCAGGAAAGGGTAAACAGAGGATCTGATTCAAGCCCTTGAAGGAGGACCCAAAGACCCCATTTACCAAGGCGCGTACCCCTGCAGGGGTGTGAAAATTCTGGTAAGTGGGGACACACACAGGGAAGCACGGAAGTCACCATGTTGTTTTTCTGAAGCCGCACTTTAGTCACCTTATTTGGATAGCACGGCACCCATCACCACTTCTTTTGAAAATCATTTGAGTGTGATATATATTTCCTCATAACTGCACATCGGACTGAAAAGTGTAATATATACATATACTGTGAAGGAACTCACGGAGGATCTATATACCCCCACGGACTATACCTTGACAGGGAGATTTTCCTGCTAGTTAATACATTTGGTTTTTTCTGTACGTTCATTGCAAACTTCTCGGCAGGATATTTTTAGAACCATATTTTAGAAGGCATATGTGTTTATTTTATACCTTTATTGTTGTAGTCCATGAATTCCTACTATTTTTACAAACCAAACCCCTTTTATGAATTCATACCTCTCCTGTCTACTTCACAACGTCTCTCACACCACTTTCTTCTCTAGTTGGACCAATTTTAATAAGATTTTAGATAATTGATTTAGGTTTACGGACATTTACGGATTTTTACGGACATTGTTTGTTTATTAGCTGATTGATACTCTTTTATGCTACTTATTTTAGGGTCGTTTTCCCCCCTATTTTACCATTATTTTATTTTTTTACTCACTCATAGACAGCGCCAGTCCTACATTACTATTTCTTGTCCGTCTTACAAGACCTACCTGGATCGTCTAGGATAGTGACGTGCCGTTCCTAGACCTGTACTTACTGATACTTTGGAGGGTTCACATCTTGCTGCTGTGAGATTCTTGGAGCTTGGCAACCAATCGGAGGTAATCCGTCTTACAAGACCTACCTGGATCGTTCTCGGATAGTGTGACGTGCCCTTCCATAACCCGGATCTCCTGGATTACCTTGATACATTGGAGCTTGTTGTATCTGGTGTCTGGTAAGCCTCCAACTAGTCTGATTTGGATATTTGTGAATTTGGAACTCCTTTTCAGCTTATCATTATTGATGGCTGAACTTAAATTTCACACCAGTTATAATGAATGTGGATGATTATAATGATTTATAATTTTATAGTTGTGCAGTGATTGTGCACTAAGACTCAATATTCACTTCATTACAAGATTTACCTTATGTTTGTACACTTTCACTAATATGTAGATCTGACTTTGTTTTGATCTAAGCATTTGCAATTTAGGTTGTGCGCTATTTAAATTTCCCTTTACAGTATTGTCAATATGTTTATAAATATTATTGCATAGAAGCGTGCAATAGTATAACTTCAGATTTAGGATGTTTGTGGACACAATGGTTAGTTGTGGAAAACAGTGAGCGCAGCTAGCAATTGCAGGTGATTGACTAATTAATGACAGCCTAAGGGAAGTCTGGTCTAGCTTTCAATTGCCAACATATACTATCTTCTTATATATAGCCGCAGCCACCAACAATATATTTAAAAACAAAAACAACAAAAAAACAAAAAACACCTTAGTAAACTTAGAGCGTTGGGATCAGGGATACAATTAAGTTTCTCTGATATTCATATAGGGGCTATGAAGACAGCAGGGGATCATGGTCTGTGAAGGATAGGAGGGATAGGGGTAGGGCTGGGCAAGTCTGTCCAAGAACCACTGACAACCTTTCCAGGAAGTGAAAGGCAGCTTAGCAAATTCAGATAAAAAGGGAGATAGAGTTGTCAGGGAAGTACAGGAAGAACCTGATTGTTTAGCTTAGAAAGTCTTACCTAAGCTAGCCAGAAAATGAATATCATCAAAAAATAAAGATATTTAACATACTATTAATCTGAAAAAATCATTTTTGACTGGACTTCCACTTTAAAAATTATGCTGCAGCTAAAGCAGCAGTAATTTCAGTCGCTGTCACAAGTGACACCACTCCCTGAACCTTCCAAGCCTGGTTCACATCTATGCGTTTTTCAGTGCGTTTTCAGTTTTGCAGCAAATGCACTACAGCCCATTTAACATGATTTCTTATGGGTCGCGTTTGCATCTGTTTTCAACCGGTGATTTTTAGTGATTTTTTTTGTCCACAGCAGGATGTTTTTGGTTCCATTGACTTTAATGAAAACGCAGCAAAAACGAATAAAAAAATGCAGCACTTGCGTTTTTGATGCATTTCTTCTGTGTTCTTGCTGGTTTCTCCTGCATGACAACAGCAAAATGCATCAAAATGCATTTAACCACTTCCTGACCAACGCCGTAGCAGATGGCTACCATAACCCCTATATCTTTTTTTTTTTTCACCCGGCAATTCTGTGTAAGATAAAAGTGGTCTCAGCGGCGGATTCGCCACAAGATCACTTTTATCAGTGGCAGGAGAGGTGCCTCCCCGCTGATTTCCGGTCATCTCCACAGCTTAAAGGGCCCATTTTTTTTTTTTTTTTTTGCATTTTACTGTAAATATGAGATTTGAGGTCTTTGACCCCAGATATCATATTTATGTCATGCTTTTTTCTATTACAGGGAATGTTTACATTTCTTGTAAGAGGAATAAAAATGATCACTTTTTTTTAAAGAACAGTGTAAAAATAAAAAGTAAAATAATTAATTAAAAATAAATAAATAAATTAAAGCGCCCCGTCCCCACGAGCTCACGCGCAGAAGGGAACGCATACACAAGTCCCGCCCACATATGAAACCGGTGTTCAAACCACACATGTGAGGTATCATTTTACTCGGCGTAACATTATCTATCAAAATATGGGGAAAAAAATTGGTCTAACCTTACTGTTGTCTTATTTTGTAAACTCAAAAAACTGAATTTTTTTTAAAAAAAAATATACTGTGCTTGTAAGACCGCTGCACAAATACGGTGTGACAAAGTTTTGCAAGGACCACCATTTTATTCTCTAGGGTGTTAGAAAATATATAATGTTTGGGGGTTCTATGTAATTTTATAGCCAAAAAAAAAAAAAATGGTTTTAACTCGTAAACACCAAACTCAAGAAACAGGCTCGGTCTTGAAGTGGTTAAAATGATAAAAAAATGGGCCTGGAAAATGCATCAACTGCAACCTGCCTAAGTGTGAACCTAGCCTCAACAGCTTGCATCAATACTAATTGTCAGGTAACTGCTATCTCTCACCATTATTCTAAATAAGGGGTGCCTTATGTTGGGAAGCTCTGGTCCAATACTGTGGAAGGAGCCCTGATAGGCAGACCATTGCTATGCAGAGTAAAGAATTCAAGTATAAGTTCACCTTTTTTCTCTAAATTCTAGCTCCCCTATTTACCAATATAGCATTTATGTCCTTTTTTTGCAAAAATATCAATGTTTTCCATAAAATCTACAGACACTTACCTTACTGTCCTCCATTCATGTTTCCAAATGTATCTATTGCTACCGTCTTACTTTCTGAACAGACTATAGGTCATGATATAGGAAGAAGTTGACCAGCTGACCTCATTAGCACACAGCCTGCATCATCCACCTTCCTAACTACCGCCCGTTACCAGCTGCATGTTTTTTAAATGAAATGCAATCAATCAGTGATCACCCTGCTCACTAAATATACAATCAGATTGCATAGTGTATGGCCATCTTTATACAAGTACATAGGAGAGAATGGACAGAAACACTCAGCTGTCAAGCCCCATTAACAACTCTGCATAGCTGGAAGTCGCATTCCCAGATTCATTTTTTTGAGGTTTTTTTTTTGCGAGGGGGGAGGCGTTTGACTATTTTATTTTTAAAAATTGCAGGGAAAAAAAAAAAGTTCTGAAGCTCCTTTGGGGCGATTGCTGTATCTAGGGCAGCCCATTCAGGTGGGTGGGCTGCCCTATGTGATGAGTGAAAATGCTCAAAAATGCCCCCCCTCCCCACCACTTTGCTTAAAAAAAAAAACTCATGTGGGAATGCGAGTTCCCGCTATGCAGAGATGTAAAGGAGGCTTGACAGCTGAGTGTTTCTGTCCACTTCCTCCTATGTACTTGTATAAAGATGGCCATACACTATGCAATCTGATTGTCTATTGTGGATTTAGTGAGAAAGGTGATCACTGATTCATTGCATTTCATTACAAAAAAAGTGCAGCTGGCAATGGGTGGGTAGGTAGGAGGGTGGATGATGCAGGGTGTGTGCTAATGAGGTCAGCTGGTCAACTCCTTCCTGTGTCATGACCTAAAGTCTGATCAGTTGGCAAGATAAGCAATAGATGGAAATAGTTTGGAAACATGGAGGACAGTAAGGTAAGTGTCTGTAGGTTTTATGGAAAGTGTTGATATTTTTACAAAAAATGTACATAAATACCATATTGGTACATAGAGGAGCTGGATTTGAAAAAAAAAAAAAAAAGAAAGAAAGGTGAACTTATCCTTTAAATGGCATTGGCAGGTCCAACAGATTTTTTATTAATGATAAAATGTGTGTAGAATGAAAATACACACACACACACACCTCAGCATAAATGAGTACACCCCAACAGATCTGTCAGAAAACTTACAAAATAATTCCACAAATGCAGGCCCGTTCATAGCAATCAAGATTTGTTAAAATGCACACCCAAAAAACTATATTTTTTTTTTTTTTAAATTCATTCAAGACTATGTAGGCAAAAATGAATACACCCCAACGAAATTCTTCATGACACTGATAGAAACCTTTGGTTCCTTTTCGGGGTTTGGCATAAATTGGGACAAATCTGTATTTCTCCCACTGGAGGAGATCCCTCTAACTTTACCACAGATAGCAAAACAGATTAAAAAAGCTACATTTTAAACACTTCGGTATAAGGGTTTCCCTAAAAAAAAAAAAAAGGGGGGGGGGAACATTCAAAGCAGAACTCCGGGAAAAACCTTTTTCTATGTCCTTGTCGCTGATCTCCTACCTTCACCAACTATGCCATCCATCTTCTGCTGAGCTCTGTAGTTCCTCTGTAGTAGCCTGTTGAAGTTGCTGAAAAAACGTTATTCCCCTCTGACATCCTGTTTGTAAGACCACTGGAGTCGTTCCGTCCTGTACTGCCAGCTGCGGTCTGACGCCCACTTGTAGTCCTCTAGCAGAAGCAGCTAGAACAGACTTCCTTGCTGGAGTGGGCAGAGGGGGTCTTGCAACCCCCCCATGGTCTGTATGCCCATTTGGGATGTTTCCTTTTCCTCCTCCTCCTCCCCGCCCTCAGTACCCGCCCGCTATCTCTTACAGCAGGGCGGGATAACACACCGGCCGGGGACAGAGCAGGGATTCCCCGCAGTGACAGGACTTGTATGCGGTGTATGCATTTGTGATTGTCGTAATGTTCCCGTCCCTTAGACAGGCATTGGATCAGTGTGCAGTCAATCACTATGCCTGTTAGTTGCGGGAGCATTACGGCGATCACGAATACATACACAGCATACAAAACCTGTCACCGCGGGGATTCCCTGCTCTTTCCCCGGCCGTTGTGTTGCCATTGTCCCGCCCTGCAGTAAGATAGCAGGCGGGTAGGGGGGGGGGGGGGGGGGGGATACGGTGCTGGCAGGAATGAGGAAATCCACATATAGGATAGAAGATCTGCACCACCCGGGGATTCCCCTCTCTGTCCCCGGCCGATGTCTTGTAATGATCCCCACTCTGCACATATGTGACCTGGTGACAAAAAACACATATGGGTACTGATGAGTAGAACGCACTGATATTGAAGTATATTGAGATTTCCATACATTAGAGGGTTCCACAATTATTGTGTTATTGATTAGTAAGTTAACGCTGCACTTTTTTGTGTTTCTCATCCTGACATTTACCTGTGTCACACGCCGATATAAAACATCACGGCTCTTTCTTTCTGCAGTGAGGCTAGGGATGTTCTCATACACCATACCAGCATTGATTGTTATAAGGATCTCAAATCTGCAGGAGGAGGAGTATTTCTAATAGTGAATTACAGTAGAGTACAGTGTATATAATATATCATTATGGGCATGTGTCTACATTTCAGTAATGATTACATAAAGTAATGGCAATATGTTTATCTCCTTGTGGCTGGAGAGGAGAGAAGACACATGTGTGTCACTGGTTAGTGGGCCTGGCTGCAGAATAAGGGGTGTGATTCATGTTGAAGTGGGCTTGTTCACATTTACATGTACAGTTTAGTGTACCTCCCACATTCATTGCAATAAGCAATGCCTGATGGGAAATGTAGTCTAAACAGAAGAGGCTATGATGCAATCACTCTTCTAACAGAGCCTGTGTAGTTTCGTTTATTGAAAGCCCACAGAAATGGAAACCAGAAGTGACGTTTCGCAGCCGCTATGTTGCTACACCCACACTCGTCTGCAGTAATGATACAGACAGAAGGCGGCAAGTGGACATCTGTACACCCACCGGAGTTTTTAGGCTGAATATGCGTTTTTATTGATAAATTCTCTCATTAATATGCATAACAGGTTAAAGGTACAAAAAGAAAAAGAAAAAAAAAAGGGAAGGGGGGGGGGGGGGGGG
>BLSH010296668.1:282918-298170 GCA_018402905.1 Glandirana rugosa
CCCCCCCCCCCCCCCCCCCCCCCCCCCCCCCCCCCCCCCCCCCCCCCCCCCCCCCCCCCCCCCCCCCCCCCCCCCCCCCCCCCCCCCCCCCAGAGAAAGGAAGATATGGTGAAGTATGCAAGCAGTTCAGAGATGTTCAAGCTTGTAGAGAGTGCAGTATCTGAGGTACACTTAATTATATTATTGTGCATTACATAAGCCGCATTGCAGTATGAGCCTCTTCTGCTTATAGGTTGTCCTCTGCTGGTGCGGAGTGAACGGTTTCGAGTAAGCGTGTTGACATAGATCCCATTGAGGGACTCCTTTATGGTGTTAGTCTACTTTTGAGCTTATCTTATTTAGAGTAATGGAGCCAAAACGGACCACACTTTAATATGCTTATCCCGTTTATCTATTTCCCTTGCCTGCAGCTCCTCCATGAGCATGACGTTATTAATGAGGTCAACCTATTAACAAAGTGGGGGTGTTGCTTCAGATTGCCAATGCTTCGTAATGACTTTGCACGCTACGGACAGGAAAATACTAAGGAGATTTGATTTGTGGTGCTAAACTGAGCCAGGTAGGATGGATAGCAAGGCTATTTTGGCGGAGGGTGTTAGGGAGGCATCATATTTTGTTGTAGATTTCAAAAATGGTGTTCCAGAAGGAATGGATGCGACTACAGTCCCACCATATATGTAGATAAGTTCCCTTTCCTCTATGACAGTGCCAGCAGGTGTCGGAAGCGTTGGGGAAGATTCTGTTGATTGTGAACGGGTCCCTATACCACCAAGATAATAGTTTGTAGGGTGAAGCTAGAAATAGTTGAACTATGAGTAAAGAGAAAAGACGTTTGCCATTCCTCTGGAGTTATCCCCATCTCCAGGTCTCTGGACCATATGTGGGTTAAAGCAAGGAGAGTGTCATGTGAATGGGAGAGGATCTCTTTGCATATCATTGAGAGAGTGTGCCGAGGCATGTGGGGGAGAACACACAGTCCCTCAAACACCGTGAGGGCTCTATGCGTCTGGCCTGATAGGTGTAGAGTGTTGCAGTATGTGGACATGGAAAACGCTGTGAGCAAATTGGTCTTGGTAGGGGAAAATCCCGTCAGAGTGGAAATGACCAGTCGAGGGGTTCACAAATACACGTGCTGTAGGCCAGGTAGCCTGGTCATAGGTATGATATCTCTCTGGGGAGATGCTGTCCGGTAGCACCGCGTTATCAAACAGCAGGACGAGGGCACTGAGATCTGAGGAGAGGGCGTACATGGTCTGCCATCGGTACCACAGTGAAAGAGCTGCCAGAGTCAGAGACATTGTAGCTATGGCCTGATATGTAGAGTCATAACTCCAAAGCAAAGCCCGCAAGTCCACTGGTCACATATCCTGCGCTATCATTGTGGAGGGTTTGAGTAGTGGTCTAAGGAATTCAAGAAGCCTGGATAGTATTGCTGAGGCGTGATAGACTTTGAAGTCCGGGAGGCCAACCCCTCCTCTCGTTTTAGGGGTACAAAGTATTTTAGGTTTTAGTCTTGGTGGATGGTGTTGCCATAGAAATGTAATTGCCAAGGATTTAAATGTTCTAAAAAATGGAGTTGGGAGGTTTACAGGGAGGGTTTGAAATAAATATAAGAATTTGGGAAGAATATCCATCTTTAGTATATTCATACGGCCGAACCAGAGTGTCTTAACTTGATACCATGAGTACAGGGAGCTTCTCATCTTGGTCAATAGTGGTTGAAAGTATGTCTTGAAGATCTCGGGGGATTTCTGTTACTAAATATTTGATAGATCTAGACTGCCAGTGGAATGGGAAGTTGTGTCAGATCATGTGTTGGGCCTGGTGGGGTAATGAGATGTTCAGAATTTCTGTTTTTGAGAGGTTTCATTTAAAGTTGCTATGTGTTCCGAAACATTCTATTTCTCGAAGAAAGTAAGGGATGCTAGTGTGGGGTTGCGTGACATATAGCAAAAGATAGTCAGTATATAGGGACAATTTAGAGTGGGCCGAGGGGGTAGGGATTTCCTTTATGGAGTTATTAGTGCGAATTGCTTGTGCCAGGTGTTCAATCGTTATGGCAAATAATAAAGGGGATAGGGGGCAGCCCTGTCACGTTCCATTGTTAATCTGAAAGGTGTCTGATTGAATACCGTTGGCCAGTACAGATGCTGAAGGGATAGTGTATAGTGACATTATTTTAGCTAAGAGTTTAGGTCCTAATCCAAGTTGTTGGAGGGATAGCTGAAGAAATGGCCAGCTGACCCTGTCGAAGGCTTTTTCCGCATCACAAGCCACTAAACAGGTGGAGTGTTTTGGTTGCGTTATCCTTGGCCTCTTGTCCAGGTATAAAGCCCACCTGGGTTACTATGAATCAAATCTGGTAAGAGTGGGGCAATGTGGTTTGCTATAGTTTTGGAGAATAACTTACGGTCGACATTCTTTTCCAGGTTTGGGGATCACTACAATTTGCGCCAAAAGCATTTGGGATGACATCGGGCGATCTTCATCTATTTCTTCAAAGGCCTGTGCCATAACCGGGGCTAATAGGGGAGCAAATTTGTAAAATTTGGGCGTGTATCCATCCGAGCCTGGGCTTATGCCATTCTTAAGAGCTTTGATTGCACCTAAAATGTCAGAAGTGGATATTGGTGATTCCAATTACTCCATGATAGTTTCTGGGATTGTGGGTAGGGCGGTTTCCTGAATGTACTCCGCCATAGACTGGTTATCTTGGTGTGCGGCTGTCATGCCCGTGTTGCGGTAGGGAGAAGTTGGATCTTCAGAATTCCGAGGTTATTTCTGAGTTTTTGTGGAGTGTTGTGTTGTGGGATGTCCAGATAGGAGTTATGTTTTGCCTGCTTTGCCGGGGGTGGATAGTCTGCACCAGGTGTTTTCCACATTTGTTGGCCTGGCTAAAATGTAAGTTTCGTGCTCTGTCTCTGGCAGCTAAGGCAGGGCTTGACAAATTTGCCTTGAATCTAGGAGCCGGCTAAAAAAGTTAGGAGCCAGTTTTTTATAGCGTAGTGTGGGGTTTTCAGCGCCAGGGGTAAGACAAGTAATTTGCGCCCCTAACCCTAACTTACTCACAGCAGAGCAGCCAGTCAATAACTCCACCATTACATCAGGGTTATAGGCTGGCCAGAAAGAGTGACACTAAAAAAATCTTATGGGGGAAACTCATTATGCCGAATGCATCGTGACTGCGGCATGTAAAACGCCCTCATCTCCTGCCTAATAGAGCTTAAGGGTGGCAAAAACATGTCTCTACTGCACATTATTACCACCCAACTTGCACATCTAAACAAAGCCTTAGTGACATTGTAAATAAAATACAAAAAAAAAGTGAAAAGTATTCCAGCGCTGCTGATCTTCTGCTGCCTCTTTGCAGCCACTTCCTGCCTACATGTGTGTCCCCCACAGTGACTATTCATTGCTCTGGTGGGTTTCCGGTCACCATGAAATACTGGAGCCCAGCTGCACATAGAGTGGTAATTGTTGATGGTACACAGGGCTTTATCACAATTTTGTTGCTTAGAATAAAGGTCACGTTTCTCGCGGTGTAACATCAACTTTCATATTATACAAAAAAATAATGGGCTAACTTTACCGTTTAGTTTGTTTTTATTCATTAAAAGTGTATTTTTTTCCAAAAAAATTGCGCTTGAAAGACCGCTGCGCAAATACAATGTGACATAAAATATTGCAGCAACTGCCATTTTATTCTCTAGGGTCTCTGCTAAAAAATAATATATAATGTTTGGGGGTTCCAAGTCATTTTCTAGCAGAAAATACTGAATATTTAATTGTAAGCCACTAACGTGAGAGAGGGTTTAGTCTTTAAATGGTTAAACTTTCCTGATAGCCCGGAGATAATTGCTTTGAAAGAAGAAGATGCATTGTTTGTTTCTACTTAGAATGAAGAAAAGTAACAAATATCCCGGGCAGCCGGCCAAGTTTAACAGCTGTTAGATTAAGCAGAGAACTCTGGCTCTCGCTGAATCTGACAGCTGTTTTAACACAGTGATAGAAGGAACGGCAGTCACTCGCCAGGACACAATTTCTGGTCGTCATGGCGACCTGGCGCCCGGGGTTTGTCGAGGCCTGAGCTAAGGAGAACTCTGAAATAAGACGTAAAAGATCCCGATGTGCATTTGATAAGTCCACCAGAACTTTAGTCTCTAGAGTACGCTTGTGTGTGGCTTCAAGGGAGGCAATGAGGGCAAATAGTCTTTAATGTCCTCCGTGCAGGCCTTTTTCAGTCTTGAGCCATGTTTAAGAAAATCCAGCGTAAGATGCATTTAGTTATTGCGGGGGTAGTGTCTTTAGCGTGGGTTAGTGTGAACTCCTGGATGGCTTTAGAAATCTCAGAAGTACATGCTAAATCTAAGAGTAAATGGTCATTCAGGCGCCAGGTTTATCTGCGAGGCAGGCAGGGGAGTCTGCCCAGGGCTAAGTGCACTGGGGCCTGGTCAGACCATAGCTTGAGTCCTATGAAGCAAGAAGGATTATATTCCAGTAGGGATCTAGATAGGAACACATTTCAGTTTGACTATAAGATCTATGTGCAGAGGAGTAGTACGTGTAATCTCTATCTGAAGGATACAAAACCCTCCAGATATCCACCAGGGCCAAGTCTTCTAGAAGGGAGTGCAATTTAATGAGCGTGGAAGGTGTGATGTGGGACTAACCTGTTTATGTGCCCAATCGTGGGATGAGCGGGACCATTCAAGTCACCCCCTAGTATCAGGTTGTGGGTTTCAAAAGAAGTCAGGCGCGTTGCTACAGAGGAAAGGAAGCTGTATTGATCCTGGTTAGGGAGATATACATTAGCAATTGTGAATATAGTCTGCTGGTATTTGATTTTTATAAACAGATATCGGCCCTGGGGGTCTGCACAGGTTTACAGGACCTCAGGGGTAATAGAGTTATGAAAAGCAATTGAGACACCTTTAGACCTTGCTGTAGGATTGGTGCTGTGAAACCACGTTTTATAAGGTTTGTTAAAACGGGGTGGGACCACATGTGAATTGAAGTGCGTTTCTTGTAACAATAGGATCTGTGTGTGGGACTTCTGAAAGTGAGAGTATCTGCCTTCGCTTCTCTGGGGTATTAAATCCTCTACAGTTCAATGAGGATATCTTTAGTGCTATGGTGAACGCCATGGGTCAGGAAAAATGGAACTGCAGGCAGGGGATTTGATATTATACACTGTATCATAGTGAGGAGTGCAATTAAGCGAGCTAAGGATAGGGGTTAGTAGGAAAGGAAGGAAAGGGGAAAGGAGGATAGGGCATAAGGTTTCAGAGGGCAACAAGAATACAGACCAACTAGTGATGTGGAGTGCCCCATTTATGACATCACATCCCCTGTTAGTACTTTAGGATGAACAAACTGAGTTGGGCCTTCCATCCATCCATATACTGTAAAATCAATGAAGTGAATGAAGCTCAGTTAAAAGAGGGAACAGCACCCTCTAGTGACCATATGGAACATTGGCCACATATGGGGAAAAAAAAAAAGGATTAAAACTTACCGTAAAATCCTTTTCTCTGAGTTCACTGACAGACGCAGCCCTCTGACATGTGGGTTATATGCACATCCTACTAGGAGTTAACTAGGCAAAAAGAAAGCAAGCAAGCTGGCCCCTCCCAGGGGGCCGTCCTCTCTCTCTCTCCCATATAACCCCCCTGCTCTGCTTAGCATATCAGTTTGTAACAAGCCGTACAAACACAACACAGAAAGGCGGGTGCTGCGTCTGTCATTGAACTCAGAGAAAAGGATTTTATGGTAAGTTTTATTAAAATCCCTTTTTCTCTTACGTTCACTGACAGACGCAGCCCTCTTTGACATGTGGGGATGTCCCAAAGCTGTGTCAGAAAAGAGGGGTGGGTAAACGACAACAACTGTACCCAACAGAAACCTCTCAGGAGGCACCAGCCGCGCCTACACTGCCGCCTGTAAAACTTGATGTGTCAGCATCTTCGGATGCTGCTCTTGACCGTAAACTTTATAAAACATAGTAAATGTGTGCACCGCGGCCCAAGTAGCGACCTTGCACACCTGTGACACCGAGGCCTGGTGTCTGAAAGCCCAGGAAGTGCTAACAGCCGTGGTGGAATGAGCTGTGACTGGAAAAGGGGGTACCTTGCCCCGAACAGAATACGCAAGAGTCACGGTCTGTCTGATCCAATGGAAAACAGTAGCCGACGCGGCCGCCAATCCTTTGCGCGGACCGTTCGTCAGTACAAACAACGCGTTAGACTTTCGAAAAGAGTCTGTAGCAGCCAAATACACCCGCAAAGCCCTCACGACATCCAACGAATGTAACCCAAATTCCTTAGGATGTGAGGGATGCGGACACAACGAAGGAAGAAAAATATCTTCATTAATGTGAAAAGAAGAGACCACCATCGGTAAAAAACGAAGGAGACGGGCGCAAGATCGCCTTGTCCTTGTTAAGGACCAAGTAAGGAGACTTGCAGGACAACGCTGCCAACATAGACACCCACCTAGCGGATGTAATGGCCACCAAGTAGGCCACTTTTTGCCACAGCAATTGTAAGGGAATATCCCTGACCTTCTCATATGGTGGCTTCTGCAGCACAGAAAACACCAAATTCAAATCCCACGGTGCCATAGGCAACAGTAACTGAGGAGCCACATGGCACACACCTTATACATATGTACAAATCAACAAATTTGACGCCAAAGGTCGCTGAAAGAATTGCCAGAGCCAAAATCTGACCCTTGAAAGTACTCAAGGCCAATTTTTAATCCAGGCCCTGCTGCAAAAAAGCCAGGACCCTGGACACAACGTAAGAGCGGGGGTTCCAACCCCCCGCCTCACACCAAGCAATATAGGCCTTCCAGGTGCGATGATAAATCTTGTACAAAGTACACTTGCACGCTTTCAGCATGGTAGGAATCACGGAGTCAGCGACACCCCTATCCCTCAGCACCTGGAACTCAATAGCCAAACCATCAAAGCCAGCGAGGGTAAAGCAGGGTGCAAGATGAGTCCCTGAGACAACAGATCTCCGTGCAGCGCTAGGCGCCAGGGAACATCTGCCCCCATTCGCACCACGTCGGCGTACCACGGACGCCGAGGCCAATCCGGAGCCACCAGGATCATCGGAATCCCCTCAGCTTCCACCCTGCGCAGTAGCCGCGGTAGAAGCTTGATGGGAGGGTAGGCGTACAAAAGACGATACCGACCGCAAGGCACTACCAGCGCGTCCGTGGCGACCGCCAACGGGTCTCTTGTCCTGCACACAAAAGTTTTCACTTTGTGGTTGAACCGAGACGCCATGAGGTCCACATCTGGCGTGCCCCACTTATGGCAAATCTGGCTGAACACTTCTGGATGGAGGGACCATTCCCCCTGATCCAGCGTCTGGCGACTGAGGAAGTCCGTCTGCCAAGTCTCTACGCCCAGTATGTAGATGGCGGAGATCGCTGGCACGTGAAGTTCTGCCCATTGCAGAATGAGAGCCGCTTCCGCAGCTGCTGCCGAGCTCCAAGTTCCACCCTGACGATTCACATATGCCCCTACCATGGCATTATCTGACTGAACCCGAACCGGGAGGTCGCGCAACCTTACCGTCCAGTGGAAGAGGCAGAGCCTGATGGCCCTCAGCTGCAGCACATTGATCAGAAGGCAAGATTTCTGCGCCGACCAGCGGTCCTGAGGACCCTCCTCCCCCCCCCCCCCAGCCCGATAGGCTGGCGTCCATCGTGACTATCGACCAATTCCGGGGAAGAAAAAGACTTCCCCAACGTTAGGGCCGGGGCCCGAAGCCACCATGTCAACGAGCTGAGAATCTAATCTGATCAACTGGTCTAGGGACAGTGGAGACTTGTCCCACCGAGACAGAATCGCTCGCTGAAGGAGACGAGTGAGTCTGGGCGTAGGGTACCGCCTCGAAGGCTGAAACCATGAGCCCCAACACCCACATACAAAACCGTAAGGAGGACCACCGGCGTGACAGCAGGGTTCGCAGCGCTGCTTGCAGTGTCAGTAACTTGGCCGGAGGTAGGAACACCTTCGCCTGCTCCGTGTCCAGAATCAGACCCAGATATTCCAGACAGGACGGCGTCACCATCGACTTCTGCAGATTGATCAGCCAGCCGAAGTCCTTTAACGAGGTCATGGTGATAGCCACATTCTCCTCCAGAGCCAAAGCAGAGTCCGCTCTAAGAAGCAGGTCGTCGAGGTATGCTACCACTGCAGTGCACCTCTGCCTCAGTAGCGCCAGCACCGGGGCCACCAACTTGGTGAACACCCGAGGAGCCGAGGCCAGACCGAAGGGAAGTGCCATGAATTGGTAGTGAAGATCTCCCACCGCAAAGCGCAGAAAGCGCTGGTGCCGGAGACAAATGGGCACGTGGAGATACGCGTCCCTGATATCCAGGGACGCAATGAAGTCCCCTTGGTACAGGGCAGCCACGACCGAATGGACAAATTCCATCCAAAATTTTTGCGCTCTCACAAAGTGGTTTAGCGCCTTTAGGTCCAGAACTGGCCTGACCCCCCCCCCCTTTTTTTTGGGGACCATGAATAAGTTTGAGTAGAAACTGTGAAACCTCTCCAACTGAGGTACTGGCACAATCACCCCCTGGTTGGAGAGTGCCTGAACAGCCCTTAAGAGGGCCTCCCGACGCCCCTGAGGGAGTCTCAAGTTCGATGGGAAGAACCTGTCTGGGGGTAGAGTGCTGAACTCTGTCCTGTACCTGGAGGACACTACTTCCTGCACCCAACGGTCGGAAATGCGGGCAGTCCACCTGTCTGCGAACCCCAGCCAACCCATCATGCAGAGGAGGGCTTGTCCTCTGTCTTTTCGTCCTTGCACTGCCAGGGTCGCTTACCAGCCCCTGCGGCAGGCTTGCCAGGCCTCGATCCCTTGTTTGCTGCGCCAGGGGCACGAAAAAACCTCTTCTGACCCGAAGAGACAGGTCCCTGCTTGCGGCGGAACTCCCACCGCCTGGGCTTCGGAAGGAAAGTTCTCTCCCCCCCAGTGAAATTCTTGATGATTTCATCCAACTGTGGCCCAAAGAGACAGCCACCCTGAAAGGGAAGATCCGCAAGACCTTTTTTGGACGCGTGGTCATCCGACCACGAACGTAGCCAGAGAACTCGTCTGATAATGACTGCAAAAACAGACATTTTTGACAACATGGGAAGCAGGTCCAGAGCTGCGTCACACAGGTACCGAATACCCTGAAACAAATGGTCTGCCTTCTGCGACGCTTCCAGCGTCCTGCCGCAGTCCAAATCATTCTGCAGCTCCGCCATACATTCAGACAGATATTGCGCTGCCATGGCAGAAGACAGGGCCAGCCACATGGCTGATCCTGCCAACAGGAAAAGTGCCTTGGACACTGCCTCCGTCCGCCAACGAGGGGGACCCTTCCAACGGAATGGTCGTTGCCTTTGTTCAGTTGAGCCACCGGAGGGTCCACTGTGGAGGACGCCCACTTCTTCACAAAACTATCCTCAAAGGGATAGCGTATAGCGAAGCGTTTTGGTAGAGCGAAGGAATTTTGCGGACGCTGCCATTCCCGATATCCTTATGATCAGTTTTTTGACCATTTGGTCTAAGCTTTTGGTGACCTAGGTGGCCTAGCAGACCCGCAAACATATGCAGACGCTTGCGACTCCCCTGCTTGGTCCAGTCGCAAGGACGCACGGATATTAGAAATCAGTGCGGTCACCAGCGCTTTTTTGCGCGCAATTGAGGCCCCCTGGTCCTCTTCGCCGTCCGAGGGAACAGTTCACCCTCAGAGTTCCACAGGGGTCCCCGTGACCCCCCGAAGCCATTTCCAGTTTGGATTCGTCCCCTGAGGAACAAGGGGGAGGCGGGTGTTTTTTAGGGGCCCCCAGAGCGTTGCTCGTCCCCACTCGGGGAAGAAATTCCCCAAACACTGCACTCTGGTCCAGGGACACCAGGGCCCCCAGCGCAGGCTGCGCTGCCGCTGACTCCTCCCCAGAAGGGCCTGCAGGATCATCTGCCATCGCACCACCGAAACTGACAGTCAAAATTAGAAAAATGATCTGACGCCCCCACAATGCAGCCCCACAGAACGCCAGGGAGACCCCAGGAGGACTGTACCCACCGCTACCACACCCCAGGGAGAGCCCAGCTATACTTGCTGTTTTGTGCCCATAGTGCTGCTCCCAGCAGGAGTGCTTAAAGGACCGCCAGGAAGAAGCGCCGTCAGTAGTCAGCCACGCTGTCCCAAGCAAAAAGAACAGTAAAACGGCAGCAGCACGTTTCACACTGCTCCAGGGACATCCAATATGGCTGCCAAGATCATCCACAAGAGGCCAAAACCTTTGTGCAGGGCACGACTACCGCAAAATGGCCGCCGCTGGCACTAGGGGGAAACCCTCAGTAAACGGCAAAATGGCGGCAATCCGCCGCAAAATGGCAGCGGATCACCGCATGGCGGTATAAAAACGCACATATGCGGTTTTAAAATGAGGTGCGGAGCGGAGAGAGGGGGGCGAGAACACTAGCCCAGCGACTACCCTCCACCAGTCGGCCAGAAAAATGCTAAAGTATGCCCAGCACCCCTCTGCACCCCTGGGGGGGGTCACTCACCACTCACCCGCCAAAGCATAGGACTAGCTCGCATCAGTCGGCCGGGCTGGGGAAAGTGCAGGATTCCAGTTATCCTCTATGCCCCAGCCGGCTTCTTGATAGCAGTCTTCAGCAGATAGCTTGAAAAAAAAAAAAAAAAAAAAAAAAGCGGTAGCAAAAAATATAAACCGCAGGTCCCATAAGGGAGCCAGGTCAACTACTTGCACTAGGCATATTAAAACTGATATGCTAAGCAGAGCAGGGGTTATATGGGAGAGAGAGGACGGCCCCCTGGGAGGGGCCAGCTTGCTTTCTTTTTGCCTAGTTAACTCCTAGTAGGATGTGCATATAACTCATATGTCAAAGAGGGCTGCGTCTGTCAGTGAACGTAAGAGAAACTTTTTCTCTAAATGGAATATATAACAGAGTCAATTAAGGCTTTCTGAACCCAAAACGTGGGAGGCGTAGCTTATCACATGCCGGGCATCCCGCCTCAGCTGCAAACATGGATACAGTTCTAGCATAAAACTTAAGCAATAACTCTGGGTTTCTCCAGGAGTTGATTAAATATGGCTGCAGCCGCCATTGCCTAGTCCTTTGTCTAAAATGTTTCTGGCAAGCCTCTACTGCGTATATTATTACAACAACTTCTGTTTTCTTGATCATCTAGACCGTAAAACAGTTGCCGAGTCTGCGTGGTGTGTTCCTGCAGAATTACATCATGTTTGTTCAGTTTGGATACTGTGTTTTCCACTGTGCTCTCTATGTCCTACATTCTGTCCCCCAGGTCCCTCCTCAGCTCTGCTACTTCCTTCTTATGCAATCTTTCAAGTCTGATAATATAAGCTTCTATATCATGTTTAGTAGGCAGGGCTTTAATATAGGATTCCATGTCCCAGGTCCCCTTGGGGCTATGGGGGGGGGGGCAGTGAGGGGCTTCTAGATCGCATGAACCCGCATTCTGAGACTGGAGGGGAGCGGGGATGCTGTCTGGTGCGTACCTGAGAAGCCTGCTGTGAGGCCGCAGCATGAGCCGACGCCATCTTGGATGATGGGGTGCTCCTGGTGTCCGGTCCATTTTTCCAGAAGAATCTGCCCCTTTTCTCCCACCAGTTGCTCTCCGATGGGTCGGGGGCCTGCACTGCTGCTGTGTCTGACCATAATAGAGGGTCAGTAGCGGTTCTGTCGCCGGTGGTGTGCCACGTTCATGGGGCCGGAGCGGGAGCTCAGAGAGGAAACATCCAATCTCTCCATGCGCCAAGCCACACACCCACCCCCCCCCCCGCCCGGAGTTTTTAATTTCATACTTATTTTTAACAGTAAAAGGGAGCTTACATACAGAAATCCAGTATGTAGCCTGCTGATCTCACGGCTTGACAAATGTTACAGAACACAGCTGCTTTTAAAATGTAACATCAAAACAGTGAGACGCATTTCTAAATCCTGTATTTCAGTATGTAATCTCAATTTACTGTTAAAAATAAAAGTGTGACAATAAAAACTTTGGTGGGTGTACAAAGATGTCCGCTTGCCGCCTTCCTTCTGTATCCTTAGTAGCAACATGGCGGCGGCGACACCACACTTCCGGTTTCCATTTCTGTGGCATTTCAATAAACAACGCTACACCTGCCTTGCAGAATATATAGTGCATCATTCGAATCAGAGAGCCGACTATCTGTAAATTAAAGTGGACATATCTCTTCAAAGTTAAGGAATTTCACAAATGTAATAACGGTTTAGCATAGGGAGGTGTACTAATGGGGGATTTTTTGAAAATCCTGGAGTAATGCTTTAAATCTAAACTTAACACCACTCCTGGGTAAATTTAAGATCCAGAGTAAAATATGGTCTAAATTACCATTAATCGCTAGTGGGGCGTGTAAAGTTTAGTAAAACGGTTTTGGAGTCCTCAACTACTTTATATCTTTCATAATAAACCTATGTGGATACCCCTTAGTGATCAAAAAAGGGATTTTTTGTATAACTTACCGTAAAATCCTTTTCTCTGAGTTCATTGACAGACGCAGCATTCTTATGACACATGGGTTTATACTCATCCTACTAGGAGTAGCCTAGGCAAAACAAAAGTGTAGGTTGGCCCCTCCCAGGGGGCCGTCCTCACCTTAGCATATAATCCCCCTGCTCTGTACAGCACATCAGTTCGTACAAAACCAACGCAGAGGGGTGGGTGCTGCGTCTGTCAGTGAACTCAGAGAAAAGGATTTTACGGTAAGTTATACAAAAAAATCCCTTTTTCTCTTCCGTTCACTGACAGACGCAGCATTCTTATGACACATGGGGACGTCCCAAAGCTGTGCCAATCAAGAGGGGTGGGCAAAATCATAAAAACTGCACCCAACAGAAAAACGCCCTCTCAGGCGGCGCTAACCGTGCCTATACTGCCGCTTGTAATACCTTGCGACCAAAAGCAGCATCCGAGGATGCTGCAACATCAATTTTGTAAAACTTAGTAAACGTGTGCACTGAGGCCCAAGTAGCTGCCTTGCACACCTGAGACACAGAGGCTTGGTGTCTAAATGCCCAGGACGTACTAACTGCCCTGGTGGAATGAGCCGTGACTGGAAACGGGGGAACCTTACCCCGAATCTCATATGCATGCGTCACGGTCTTCCGTATCCAACGAGACACGGTAGCTGACGAGGCCGCCATACCTTTGCGCGACCCTTCCGTCAGCAAAAATAAAGAATCAGACTTCCGAAAGGAAGCTGTAGAACTTAAATACACCCGCAAGGCCCTCACTACATCCAAAGAATGCAGCTCAACTTCTTTGGGATGTGACGGGTGCGGGCACAATGAGGGGAGAACATTATCCTCATTTAAATGAAAAGAAGAAACCACCTTCGGAAGAAACGAAGGGGAAGGTCGCAAAACTGCCTTGTCCTTATGGAGGACCAAGTAAGGTGACTTGGATTTAGCAGCATTATCCTGCGACACCCGCCTGGCGGATGTGATAGCTACCAGAAAGGCCACCTTCTGCGACAACAACTGTAAGGGAATGTTCCTAATCCTTTCATATGGTGGTTTCTGCAACACAAAGCACCAGATTCAAATCCCACGGTGCCAAAGGCGACCGTATCCGAGGAGCCACATGACGTACCCCCTGTACAAATGTACGGATCAATGAGACGCCAAGGGCCGTTGAAAAAGAACCGCCAGGGCCGAAATCTGCCCCTTAAGCGTACTTAACGCCAGGTTCTTGTCCAGACCTTGCTGCAAAAATGACAGTACTCTGGACACTATACAAGAGCGGGGGTTCCAACCCCCTGCCTTGCACCAGTTTATGTAGGCCTTCCAGGTCCTATGATAAATCTTACGTGAGGAACTCTTACGTGCTTTTATCATAGTCGGGATTACGGAGTACGAGACACCCCTATCCCTCAATACCTGGGACTCAATAGCCAAGCCGTCAAAGCCAGCGAGGGTAAAGCAGGGTGCAAGATGGGCCTCTGAAACAGCAGGTGCCCGTGAAGCGGAAGCCGCCACGGAACCTCTGCTACCATCCGTACTATACCAAGGACGCCGGGGCCAAGCCGGAGCTACCCGGATTGTCGGGATTTCCTCCACCTCTACTACGCGTACGACCTGTGGTAGAGCCTTTAGAGGAGGAAAAATGCACAGCAGCCGATACTGCACTCGAGGCCTGTGAAACACTGCCCCCCGACGGATCAGAGCCGCCTCCGCGGCTGTTGCTGTGCCTTTTGTTCCGCCCTGATGGTTTACGTACGCCACCTCCGTGGCATTGACCGACTGAACCAGAACCGGGCGGCGCAGCCCTACTGTCCCACGGGACAGTCAGAGCTTGATCGCTCTCAGTTCCGGTACCTACATCGACCAATTGAGGGGAAGAAAACTTCTCCCCCCTTTTGGGGCCGGAACCTGAATCCCCCAAACCAAGGGTCCCCGGGACTGACTCTGACCTGATCGGCCTGTCCAGGGATAGAGGAGATTTTTCCCACCGCGACTAAATTGCCTTCCGCAGGAGCCGAGTGTTCTGGGCGTAAGGTATCGCTTCGCAAGTCGACCTCCTGAGCCCCAACATCCGTATACAGAAACATAAGGAGAACCACTGGCGCGATCACAGGGTTCACCCTGCCTAAAGCATTAGAAGCTTGCTTGGTGTTAGGAACACCCCAGCCTGTACCGTGTCCGGCATCAGACCCAGGTACTCCAGCCGGCAAGCCGGCGTTCAAGATGACTTCTGCCTGCGGAGCGTCTGACTGGCGCCTAGAGGCGCCTCCTGACGCTTCTGCGGAAGCCTCCCGTTTGAGGGGAAGGACTTTTCTGGGGGCAGAGAGCTGCTTGCAACCCCCAGACACCGGCCCCCCACCCTTGACGTCTTCGCAGTCCTCCGCGGAGATCCGCGGTCAGTCTGCGAGGCGTCCGTCTTCAGTAGAACTTGCGGCCGAACGGCCGACCTCATGGACCCAGACTACGGCCTGTGCCATGTCCGACCCCACAAGGATTGTGGTTCGTTCGAAGATTACGAAATCCGTCCCACTTGGGACACTAGCGCGGTCACCAAGAGGAATACAAAGACATATGCCTACAACCCCGAGTCCTCCAGCTGAACGCTTCGCTATGGAATGCGGGTCTTGTGAGCCGAGGACGCCTTCCGTTAAATCAGCGCCACCCTTTTTAGAGGAGATAGGGACCTGTCCGGCTAGTCCAG
>BLSH010296668.1:324904-351857 GCA_018402905.1 Glandirana rugosa
CCGCTTTCCTATCGGGGCATTTCATGGCCTCCGAAACGGATAGGTAGTGAGAAGAGAATTCAGCAATTTTCGCCCTTCGAAACCCTGAAGACGGTGATTGGTTTTTGGGGTCCTGTACGTGGCTAGACTGCCAAAAAGTCCCACACATGTGGTATCCCTGTATTCAGGAGAAGCAGCAGAATTTATTTTGTTTGGGTACAGCATTGCATGATCGCGCAATTAACAGTTAAAGCAGCACAGTGCCAAATTGTAAAAAATGCTCTGGTCATTAAGGTGGTAAATCCTTCAGGGGCTCAAGTGGTTAACCCACTATATGATAATCATGCCATCCCCTGTTATATAAACGCCATGTGCCCTTGTACCTGTGCTATATAAAAAAAAAAATAATGCCTATTGTACCGTATATCAGAGCAGCTCCCCACACGTACGCGACTCCACGGCTCTATCCGCACCCTGGCTGACAGCTATAAAGGCAGGGCCAAGCACTGCCGCTTATGGGGAGGAGAGGATGAGGGAGATTCTAAGAGTCACGTGAGCGCTGGGAGACGCTCTGATATTAGGGGTGCGCATCTTCACTGGCCTCACAATTAGATTACGATTATCAGGTCAACGATTCAATTCGATTCCACAATGCATCGCGATTAGGATACAAGGAAGGGCAGGAACTAAAGGATGGAATAATCCATGAAGAAAGGAAGGATGGGGAGTCTGGGGATGGAGATGGAGCAATCCATGGATAGGAACAGAAAGATGGGGGAAGTCTGGGGAATGATGGGTGTGGGCGTCAGTGATGCTGGGTGTAGAGG
Organism: Glandirana rugosa; assembly: GCA_018402905.1. NCBI lineage: Eukaryota > Metazoa > Chordata > Amphibia > Anura > Ranidae > Glandirana > Glandirana rugosa. Next base: position 325,711 of record BLSH010296668.1, read on the forward strand.
GGTGCCAGTGATGCTGGGTGTCAGTGGGTGCCTCATTTCTTCCTCATTTTCAGATCCGTGATTGAACACCCAAATTACATGATATTCTTCATGCACAGTTATGTAGCAACATACCGCAGTGCCTCTCTCGACACTCGTTACCGCTCAAGCCCACCTTTCTCCTCTCTCTCATCTTGTGTCTCCAGCAGACGTCAGCGGTGGATTCTCTGCCCTGCCCGCCTCTCTTCTGACCTGTCAGCTACAGGCAGAGGGTGGGGCTGAGAATCCACCGCTGACGTCTGCCGGAGACAAGAAACAAGAGAGGAGGGCTGGGCGGTAACGAGTGCAGAGAGGCACTGTGGTATGTTGCTACATAACTGTGCATGAAGAATAACATGTAATTTGGGGTTTCAATCACGGATCTGAAAATGAGGAAGAAATGAGGCAGATATCCTGTACGACTTGGGGGCGACTTGCATGGACTTCTATTACAGAAGTAATTTGCAAGTCATGCTGCAGTCGCGCTGTGCAGAGGTCGCGCTGAGTCGCCTGCAAGTCTGATGACGTCACCCGCTAAATAGATTATGGGCAGTCGCTGCATCAATGCAGCATCGTGGATGGCCAAATCGCGATGCATCGCAGCAATTTCAGCACCCCTGATATATGGTATAAAAAGCTTTTTTTTATACAGCACAGACACAGGGACACATAGGGGATGGCATGCTTATATTATAGATTTTATTACACCAGGAGGGGAGGATCATGGAGTGGACGGAGCCGAGGACACAGGAGAGCAGAGAGTAGGGCTGCTGATGGAGGCACTTAAACTGACCACATTTTAAGGCTCAGCATTCATGATATACTGTGGTCAGTATACAGGGGGGGGGGCATAGCAGTGTGCCGTCATTCATGCTTTAAGGGAACAGGATCCATTTTTTTTAAGGTAACAAAACTAACTAACCACTTAACCATTTGAGCCCCAGAAGGATTTCCCCCTTTAGGACCAGAGCACTCTTTGCGATTCGGCACTGCGTCGCTTCAGCTGACAATTGCGCGGTCATGCGGCGTTGTACCCAAATGAGATTTGCGTCCTTTTTTTCCCCACAAAGCGCTTTCTTTTGGTGGTATTTGATCACCTCTGCGTCATTTCTGATTGCAGCTATAAACAAAAAAAGACCAACAATTTTGCAAAAAAAAAAAAAAAAACAGTTTTACTTTTTGGTAAAATGCAAATCCAAAAAAAAAAAAAAAGAATAAAACATTTTTTTTTCATCGGTTTTAGCCAATTAATATTCTTCCTCATATTTTTGGTAAAGAAAAAAAAAATTGCAAATCGGCATTTATGGATTGGTTTGCGCAAAAGTTGACGCGTTTACGGATGAGAATTCATTTATGGGGGGTTTTATTAGTAATGGAGGCGATCTGCGATTTTTAGCCATACTGCGATATTGCGGCGGACATGTGGGACCATTTTGACACTTTTTTGGGACCATTGGCACTTATACAGCAATCAGTGCTATAAAAATGCACTGATTACTGTGTAAATGCCATTGGCAGTGAAAACCTGCAGGGGGAGATCTAGGGGTTAACAGTGTTCCCTAGGCGTGCTCTAACTGCGGGGGGGCTGGGCTACCTTGGGCATAAGAGATCTAACGGATCCCAGTGACAGGGATCAGTAGATCTCCTATGCCCGCACGGATAGAGCAGGGAACCACCGTGTTTACATCGGCGGTTCCCCTCTCCTTGGCTCTGGCAGCTCATCGCGGCTTGCCCGCAGACATCGGGTCTGCCTGAGCCATGGGCACACTCCTCTGGAGTACGGCGGGCATGTGCGCGCCCCTAGCTGCCACTCTGCAAATTGCCATTTTACGGCGGTTCGCGGGACACATCCACACTGCCGCCGTAAATATGCGGTAGGCACTGTGATAGTGGTTAAGGACCGGAAGGATTTCCCACATTAGGACCAGAGCACTTTTTTCAATTTGGCACTGCAGTTATGCGATGCTGTACCCAAACGAAATTTGCGTCTTTTCCCCCACAAATAAAGCTTTCTTTTGGTGGTATTTGTTCACCTCCGTGCTTTTTATTTTTTGTGATATAAGCGGAAAAAGAACAAAAATTTTGAAGAAAAAAAAAAATTTTTTCCAATTTTTGTTATTAGAAGAATACAATAAACTAAGTTTTAGTCAAAATCTTTTTTGACAAAATACATTCAGCCACATGTCTTCGGTTAAAAAAAAAAAAAGTCAATTAACGTATATTTATTGGTTTGCACAAAAGTTATAGCGTCTACAAACTAGGGTACATTTTCTGGAATTTATGCAGCTTTTAGTTTGTGACTGCCCATCTTATTTCCTGAGGTGCTATAATGGAAGGGCAGTACAAATCCACCCACCCCCCCAAATTACCCAATTTTGGAAAGTAGACACCCCAAGGAATTTGCTGAGAGGGACCTTGAGCCACTTGAATATTTCATTTTTAGTCACAAGTGATAGAAAAAGGATATAAAAAAAAAAAAAATACACAAAGTTGTCACTGAAATGATACATTGCTCACACATGCCATGGATATATGTGGAATTACACCCCAAAATAAAATTCTGCTGCTTCTCCTGAATACAAGGATACCTTATGTGCGGGACTTTTTGGCAGTCTAGCTGCGTACAGGACCTTAAAAACCAATCAGCGCCTTCAGGATTTCTAAGGGCGAAAATTTATGCGGAGGCCATGAAATGCCCAGATAGCAAACCCTCCCCCACTCCTCCAAAATTACCCCACTTTGCAAAGTAGACACCCCAAGCTATTTGCTGAGAGGCATGTTGAGTCCATGGAAGATTTTATATTTTGCCACAAGTATCGGGGAAATTATATTTATTTTCACAAAGTTGTCACTAAATGATATGTTGCTCGAACATTACACCAGGGCTTGACAAATTTGCTTTGAATCTAGGAGCCAGCTAAAAAAAAAAAAAAAAAAGTTAGGAGCCCCATAGTGTGGGGTTGTCAGCGCCCAGAATAAGGCAAGTAATTTGCGCCCCCTAACCCTAACTTACTCACAGCAGAGCAGCCAGTCAATAACTCCAACGTAACACTGTTACATCAGGGTTATAAGCTGGCCAGAAAGAGTGACACTAAAAATCTGTTATGCTCCTAATGCCTCGTGACTGCGGCATGTAAAACACCCTCAACTGCAGCCTAATGTAGCTTAAGTGTGGCAAATGCATGTCTCTACTGCACATCTAAATGAACCCTTAGTGACACTTTAAATAAAATACAAAAAAGGATGAAAAGTATTCCAGTGCTACTGATCTGATGCCTCTTTGCAGCCACTTTCTGCCTACATGTGTGTCCCCCCATGGTGACTATTCATTGCTCTTGTGGGTTTCCAATCACCATGAAATACTGGAGCCCAGCTGCACATAAAGAGTGGCAATTGTTGATGGTACACAGGGCTTTATCACAATTTTGTTGCTTAGAATAAAGATCATGTTTCTCATGGTGTAACTTTACTGTTTTTTTAAATCATTAAAAGTGTATTTTTCCCCAAAAACATTGCGCTTTGAAAGACAGCTGCGCAAATACCGTGTGTCATAAAATATTGCAACAACCACTATCTTATTCTCTAGGGTCTCTGCTAAATATATATATATATATATATATATATATATAAATATAATGATGTTTGGGGGTTCTGAGTCATTTTCAAGCAGGAAAAACAGTTTTTTTTACTTATAAGCAACAAATATCAGAAAAGGTTTAGTCTTTAAGTAAATTCCTTTGATCTAAAACAAGCAAGAGATACACTGCACGTTTTGTATCTTTAGTGTTTATAGTTAATAACGGTGTTGGCAGACTGCCCATTTTTGTTTTCTTTTTTTCCTTTAACAGCTGTCAGCTTAAAGCAGTTGTCAACCTGTGACAACCACTTTAACCTACAGGTAAGCCTAGAATAAAGCTTACCTGTAGGTGCTTTGCATATCTCCCAAACCTGCACGGTTCAGGAGATATGCAGTGTTCAGCATGTGGCGATGTAATTTCAACACATGCGCAGTCAAGAAACGGCCTCCGTGCCGTTTCTCCACTGAGACTGTGCCGTGACTGGCGGCTCCTGAGCGCATGCGCGGGAGTGACGTCACGCGACTCTGGCCAGTCACAGAGCCGGAGATCACGGCCCGGAAGGAAGAGGGGCAGAAGATGAACGCCGCCAGCACAGGGGACAGCGCTGGATGTCACAGGCTTCGTTTGCAGGTAAGTGGCACATAATGGGCCATTATGCGTCTACTTTACAGGTGACTGTCTCTGAGTTTACTTCCTCGTTAAGCAGAGAACGGCTTGGAGATTAGATAGTGAGGGGAGAGAGTATCGGTGCAGCTCGCCATGATGCGATTTCTGGTCACCCTGGCAGCCAGGGCTTGTCGGGCTCTAAATTACACCCCAAAATACATTTTGCTGCTTCCTCTGAATATGGGGATACCACGTGTGACTTTTTGGTGGTCTAGCCACGTACAGGACCCCGAAAACCAACCACAGCCTTCATGCTTTCTAAGGGCATAAAATTATTTTACTCCTCACTCCCTATCAGCTTCAGAGGCCACGGAATGCACAGATAGCACAAAACCCCCTCAAAATGACCCCATTTTGGAAAGTAGACACTCGAATCCTGACCACACTACCTTCCTGGAGTTTGCATGTTCTCCCTGTGCCTGCATGGGTTTACTCTGGGTACTCCGGTTTCCTTCAACACTCCAAAGACATGCTGGTAGGTTAATTAGATCCGGTCTAAAAATTGCCCCTAGTAGTATGTGTATGTATGCATATGAGTTAAGGACCTTAGATTGTAAACTCCTTGAGGGTAGGGACTGATGCGAATGCACAATGTATATGTAAACTGCTGTGTAAATTGATGGCGATATACAAGTACCTAAAATAAAATAAGGCCCCATACACACAGGCGTATTAAAAAATGAGCTGTAACGTCAAGACTGACGCCAGGAAAAAAGTCACGTTAAAAATGCAATTTTATCAGCGTTTTGCATTGACGTCAGTACGCATAGCTTTCAGCGACGTTTCTCTGCCTCTATTCAATATCAATGGTTCCCTATCGGAGCACACTGATTTCAATAGAAGTCGCACCAGAAGTCGGATCATGATGATGTGACTTGTGTGCAGAGGGTCTTGAAGGGGAAACCCTGCAAAAATTAAAGAAAAATTTTTGCTTTGGGTTTTCCCCCAGGAGGTACCGAAAAAAAAAACGGCCTGGGGTGCCCCCAAAACACATACCAGACCCTTACCGGAGCACGCAACCTGGCAGGCCCGGAAAGGGGGTGACGCCCCCCCCCTCCTGGACCGCATGCCCTCAACATGGGGGGGGGGGGTTGGGTGCTTTGGTGGGGACAAGAGCCTCTTCCCGACAACCCTGGCCGTTGGTTGTCACGGTCTGCAAGTTGGGGCTTATCAGAATCTGGAAGCACCCTTTGACAAGGGGGCCCACAGATCCCGGCCCCCCGACAACCAACAATGGCCAGGGTTGTTGGGAAGAGGCTCTTGACCTCATCAACATGGGGACAAGGCGCTTTGGGGTGGGGGGGGCGCAAGGCCCCCTATGTTCAGGACATGCGGCCTGGTCTGGTCCAGGGGGGGGGTGCTCACTCGTCCCCACCACCTTTTCTGGCCTGCCAGGCTGTGTGCTCGGATAAGGGTCTGGTACTCCTGGGGGGGAACCCCATGCAAAAATTTCTATTTTCATCATGATACGACTTCTGGTGCGACTTCTATTCAAATCAATGGGCTCCCATAGGGAACTAATGATTTTGAATAGAGGCAGAAAAACGCCTGACGAGGCTTAACGCTGTGCATACAACGTTAAGCCCCGTTTTTGAGCGTTTTGCCAGATCAGCGTCAAAAACGCTCTAACGCTGCAGCTTTGGAACGCTCCTGGGTTCTTCTTACAGCTTAAGAATGCCGACGTGTGTATGAGGCCATAGAACATGGTGTGCCGTTCTTAAGCTGTAAAAAACAGCTCAAAAACGTGGCGTTAACGCCCGTGTGTATGAGGCCCTAATGCACTGAGAGGCACGTTGAGTAGTATGCAGGTCTCGCTTTTTGTCACAGTTCTGAAATTTAAAGAAAAAAAAAAAAAATCATTTTCCGTTTCTTTCTTCATTTTCTAAAGCAAATGAGAGCTGCAAAATACGCACCATGCCTCTTAGCAAATACCTTGGGGTGTCTACTTTGCAAAATGGGGCCATTTGGGGGGCTTTTCTGCTACCTTGATATTCAGGGCCTCCAAAACCGTGATAGGTACTGAGTAAAATCACCATTTTATTCCCTTAGAAAGCCTGAAGACGGTGATTGTTTTTTGGGGTTCTGTACGCGGCTAGGCTCCCTAAAAGTCTCACATATAGGTTGTATCCACGTACTCAGGAGAAGCAACAGAATGTATTTTGGGATGTAATTTCACATATACCCATGACATGTTTGAGCAATATATGATGTAATTTCCCCGAAACTTGTGGCAAAATATAAACATATTCCATGGACTCAACATGCCTCTCAGCAAATAGCTTGGGGTGTCTACTTTCCAAGATTGGGTAATTTGGGGGGGGGGGGGGGTTTCAACGGTCATAAAATGCAGCGCAGATTACAGCAGCAATACAGGCTGATTTGGAGCGCATAGGCAACAGGATGGAAATCATAGAAAAGAAATCCAATCAGGCCATTGCCAGGATTAACCAAAATTCAGACAGCATTCAAGATTTACAAGACCAGCTTAATACAGCTATGTCAAAGATCGATATCTCAAAAATCGAGCAAGACGTTATAATTTCCGCATCAGAGGCCTCCCAGAATCAATAAAAGATATCCGCCCGGCGGTGACATCTTTGATTAAAGACTTAATCCCCAATGTACCAGCACATCGCCTGGAACTGGATAGGGCATACAGAGCTCTCCAACCCCCCAGAACTGATGGCCTGCCACGGGACGTGATCGTTAAGCCCCACTATTATTCAGTGATGGAAGAATTGATGAAAAAAGGCACGAAGTGTTGATAATCTACAAATACAAGGTCACAGTACCCAGCTGTTTACTGACCTCTCGCCATATACGGTTCAAAAAAAAAAAAGGAGGGCCCTGAAACCCCTAATCCAAATACTGATTCAAAATGAAATAACATACCGCTGGTCATTCCCTCTGAGACTCAATTTCTCTTACAAAAACAAACCGTATGAATTTTCCACGATCCTGGAAGGAGAAAAGCTTTTACTCCATCTGGGCCTGCTTTCCCACTATCCCCCCTCCACTTCAACAGGGAAAGGTCATCCCTCAACAAAAAGGCCACCTCCACATAGCCCACTTACACCAACCTGGCAGAAGCAGCAAACAAAGAGGTCCAAGGAGGCTAAACCACCATGAAACCCGCTCAAAGTACCTTTGTTAACACTTCTTTTGAGACACCTACCCATCCACAGTGATGGACTGCCCTGGCGGGGTTGTTAGGTTTTCCTTTCTTGCTGGCCGTTAGCCAGTTCTTCGTAAAGTTGTTCCTTTCCGGTCCACCCGATTACTGACTACCACCCAAGCACTGCAATCTACTCCTAAAAAGGGAGGAGGCCAGTCCAGGCCTTCCTGATTTTTTTTTTTCTAACACTGCCCTTACAATACCTAAGTTAGGTATACAATGACTTTGCCCTAATTGAGGGTTAACTTTCCACATTCGCAATCAGGGGCTCTTGTTCAGGCTCCCACCCCAATTAACTATCTACATTTGCTTGGGTTCTCTACCCTCATCCATTTTATGTTCAGAACACTATCACGTGAGACTCTAGAGGATAACAGTCTCTTGTTGACTGCATCACCTTTGGAACATTGTTTAAACACAGGGTGAGGTAGCAGCGGCGGCAACCATGGGCCTGATTCTGCTTCTGAGAGCCACTACTGATCCTTCTCAGGAGCAGACGTTACCCATGCCTACCGAAAGGTTTTTGTGGCCTGATGCGACCGCTTTGGAGGGAGGCTGGACCACCTCCAGACAGGTCCTCAGACCATTAAGGCTATTGCTACTGTATGCTAATGTTATTTCTTTTCTACTACTTACTCCTAACCTCCTCTCTTATAACCTACTTTTCCCTTCTAGCATCTCTTTTGCCTCCATTTTTCGATCCCTAGCGAACCTCTGGATAATCCTGCGCCCACGAGCAGGTACACTTTCCCTTCACGCCCTATACAGAAGGATCTTAGCTTCCCACCTGATCTTCAGACAGGGCAAGTCCATCTTTATTCAGCAGTTTCACTCGACACCTAGACATGGCTAACATTCCTCACAAGTCCAGTGTTGGACATTAAATCACACAATACACAAGAGCTGAACTCCCCTACTAAAGAGGAGGAAACAATTCCAAACTTAACACAAATCCAAAACAGACATCCTACTTTTGCAGGAGACTCATTTCCCCTCCACTTACAACCCGAAGTTTCTCCACAAGGCGTTCCTGCATGTCTACTTTCTAATGCCCGCAACAAAACCAAAGGCGTTGCGATATGCCTCTCTAAACGAGCAAACCTCTCCCCTATTGACATTATTAGGGACACTGAAGGCAGATATCTGCTGGTCAGTGGCACCCTAAATGGAGAAATAGTTACATTGATGTCTTATTACGCCCCAAATAGGGGGCAAGGCAAATTCTGCGACCATATGATGGCCCACCTAGCCCCTTACCTGAAGGGTACGGTGATCATGGGAAGGGGGATACTAACATGCCTTTTGATAGGTCTATGGATAAGACAAACGCATTACACCCCACTCAAAAGAGGCCCCCAAAACAAAGCCTCCGCATAGCCAAAAACTGAACTTTCTGGGACTGATAGATATATGGAGGGAACTTAACCCACACTCAAAAGACTATAAGCATTACTCTATCCCACACCAGACATACTCGAGAATCAACCACATTTTTATCCAAGCTAAATTAGCCAACAAAGCAATATCTTCCAGTATTTTAGCATCACCCATATCTGATCACTCAATTGTCACATTATCAGTAAACGTCTCCCAGGCCCCAGCAGGACCCTTCAGATGGCGTCTAAATGAAGCTCTCCTTAATAACCTGTCGCACTGTGAACACTTTACCAAACTTATGGTAGACCATTTCAAAACCAACGACGATGTGGCGGTGTCTCCCTCCACACTTTAGGCGGCCTTTAAGGCAGTCATGAGGGGACATTTTATCCAATTTGCATCCAAACTAAAAAAGGGAGCAAGCAGTTGACACCATCGTATTGACTGAAGTATTCCATCAGGCCAGCAAGGCCCATAAACGCCTACAAATGCCCGAAACGCTGTCCCAACTGGACACCGCCAAGACTAACCTCAACCTTGCCCTTACGACCAGTGTGGAAAAATATCTGCGTTGGTTGGGAGCCAAATTCTATATGAAAAAAGATAAGATTGACACAAAACTAGCTCGAACCTTGTCACCCAAACATCACCCTATGGCCTCCCCGAAAATAAGCACCAAGGCGGGGGATCTCACCCAAAACCCAGACAAAATTATGAAAGAAATCCACTTCTTCTATGACACGCTTTACAAAGGGAGGACAAATACCACACAGTCAAACAAACTAGACAACTTCTTATGAGATCTTCCTCTCCCGAAATTAACGCAAGAACATAGAAACCTACTGGAAGCGCCGTATAGCACCCCTGAAATTCTAGAAGCAATAAAAATTGTGAAATCGGGTTCTGCTCCAGGCCCAGACGGTTTCTCATCTGCCTTTTATAAAAAGTTTGGCCCAGCGGTCGCCCCTTACCTGACTTGATTTTTCAATGCTACCCAAGAAGGAAACGCCCTGGATAAAGAACAAAATGCTGCCTTCATCTTGGTCATTCCCAAGCCGGGAAAAGACCAGAGCGATATCTCAAAATTATCGCCCGATCTCCTTAACAATGACATCAAATTAATGGCTAAAATCCTAGCAACCAGACTATCAAAGTTTATTTCGGAATATATCCATAAGGACCAGGTGGGGTTCGTTCTGGGTAGATAGGGTCCAGACCAGGTAAGAAGGGCTAGTGATATTATCATCCCCTACTAAAATCACACTGGGATGGGGCCCCCCACAAGAAGGGTTTTTACTCTCTATAGAACTCCACAAGGGCTTTGACAAGGTGTCTTTTTGAAATCCTAAACAGATGGGGATTCGGACCCCATTTTATCACCTCCTTGACAGCTCTCTACACTAATCTTAATGCGCAGGTTCCCCTAATGGGACAATACTCCCACACCCTTTTCATCTCGCAGGTTACCAGGCAGGTTTGCCCCGTATCCCCAATTTTCACGATAGCGATAGAATCCCTGGCGACAGCGATTACAACTCACCCAGACATTAGGGGAGTAAGATGTAGGTCCCAGGAACACAAATGCGCACTTTTCGTGGATGATCTCCTCTTTATAACGAATCTCCTGATCACGACGCCTAACACCCTTCAGCTATTAAAAGAGTTCGGAACAATCTCGGGCCTTACGGTCAATACCGCTAAATCACTGGCACTGAACATTTCAGGCCCAGGATCCAATAGTCGAAAAGAAAACGCACTTCCCATTCGCTTGGTCTACACAGACACTTCCTTACCTAGGCATTAAACTAACCAACTCGGTTGAAAAAAAAATGTTCGCAGCAAACTATCCCCCCATGTTCAAGAGTATTGCAGCAGATTTAAAATCGTGGTCGAACTCGGGTTTGTCTTGGATAGAGAACATAAACTCAATCAAAATGAACATATTACCGAGCATCCTTTACCTATTCAGATCCCTCCCAATCCCACTAAACAAAGGTCATATCCAGAAGGTGCAATCCCAACTCATCTCCTTTGTCTGGGGGAAGAAAGGATATAGATGTCACAGGGAGACACTCACCAGTCTAAAAAAGCAGGGAGGTCTGAGACCTGCCTATGGCCCTATTACCAAGCAGCCCAGATTTAAATAATTTATTCTAAGGGTCCCAAACCGGATTGGGTCGCCATGGAATGACAGGCGATCCCCAACCACACAACTGATTTCCTCTTGTGGAGCCAGTCAAATGCACGCCCGACTGCCTTGGCCCCAACCCTCTCGCACTCTATAGCCCAACAGACAAACTATACAAGAAAGTAACTCTGACGTCATTAATCAAGCCGTTATCTCACATGTTCAACAACCCAGCATTTCCCCCGGGACTAAACATACAGGCCTTTAAGCGGTGGCTCAACAAGGGCCTTTTTAGAATTGGACACTTTTTCAGTCCGATTTCTAAAACCTACTGCATATCTAAACTGCAAATGCCAGAAGGGGAAAACTTTAGGTTTTCACAAATCTCCCACTTCTTGCACAGGATCTGGACAGACAGGACAAAACCCCCGAGGTCAACTTACTATGAGATATGGTGCACAGAGGCAGCAGCCCAAAGGGGAGGCATATCTATTATATATGCCTTGCTGGCTAAGAAAACAGATGAACCAGCCTATGTTAAGGCTTGGGAAAATTAACTAAATATTTAGAAACATTCGGAATCCTGGTCCCTTGCAGTCCAAAATGCACAAAAAGGCCTAATGAACATTACACTAATAGAAGCCAATGTCAAGGTACTGATGAGATGGTACTATACTCCATCACGTCTGGCTCAAATTTGTGCAGACTCCTCTCCTCTGTGCTTCCGTGGCTGCAGGCTCCAAGGCACCATGTCTCATATGCGGTGGACACGTCCATGCATTAGGATATTTTGGAAGAAATTCTTCCGCATAGCTAGGACAGTACTGGGCTGCGACATCCCGCATTCCTCTGAAATAGCACTCCTCCTCCAGAAAGTGGTCGGGCTACCCAAATTTAAACAACTTCTTCTAAACGTTATGCTAGCAGGAGCTAAAAATTACCCTGGTAAGGGTTGGAAAAGCCCAAAGGTCTCCTTCCTCTCAACACGGAGGAAGATTTCCTGGATCATGGCCCAGGAACTCCAGGTAGCAAAATTACTAGACAAAAAAGATAGATTTGAAGCCATTTGGGAGTCATGGGCTCTCTATGTGAAGATCCCACTCTACCCCGGTCATATCCCAGGAAGCCCTTGATATCCGGAGGCTTGTTAGTTACATTCCATCTCTTGTCTTTGATCCCTTCTATTTCTTTCCCCACTTATCTCTATGCCTCTATCTCTCCCTTTCAATTTATTATTTTTTGCCATTCTCATATGTACAATAATGTCTGTTTGCAGACCCAGGGGAGGAGAGAGACATAATTCCTGCATTAGGAAGCTGGAGGCTCCCCCCTTTGACCACCATTGTTCTTTGGCTCTGAGGGAGCCACAGAGCGAAGCCCAAAATTTTGTAATGCAATCCTCTTTATTAGGCGAGTCTCCCTACCCCAAAGACAAGATCCCATAGGGGTGGGCAGGGGACTCCCTGATTGCAGACAGGGCTCTTGAGAAAATGTTTTCTTTGTGAGCCTCCAGACTAGCAGCCCTATGGGTGTCCCCGGGTGCCTACCTAAATGGCTGGCTCCCTCCACCACTAGGTCCTTGATTACCAGTTAACTGCATTTTATCCTCGACAAATACTGCACAGCAGCGTTTCTTGTTCGGTTAAAGTTGTCACGGATATAGAACCAATTGCGCACTTGTAAGTTGATATATACCTACAGACTTACTGTATGTTGTAACTCAAAATTGACCTGTCTTCCCTTGCTATGTTGATGGTATACAGTGTATTCACTGCTTCTTATGATAATAATAAAAACCATTGAAATATAAAAGATTAAATCACACCGAGTACATAGACAACAAGCATGACATGCTTTAAAAATAATGCATACCCACCCAGCGGCGACAAATTATATACATCTTTAAAAGCTTTTACAAGGTACCACTTTAGACCTGCAGAGGAGGTCCACTGCTAGAATTACTGCCCTTGATCTGACGTTCGTGGTGATGCCTCACAAGCATGGTGCAATTGCTATTTACATACAATGCGAGACCGACACTTGCGCTCACTTTTGCGTACATGCTCGGGGGGGGTGCATTGTTTTTTTTTAATTATTCATTTTGCTTTTTTTTTTATTTTTACACTGTCCCTTTCATCTTTTTTTTTCTATCATGTGTATAACGGGAAATTTAAATATCCTCTATGATAAAAATAGGTAGTGTCGCATGTTTTGTTTTTTTTAATTTGGGGTCTATTAAACTCTAGATCCCTCCTCAGCCCTTAAAGCATCTGACTACACCAAAATCGGTGTGATAAGATACTTCCTCAATGGCGCGGTTTATATCCGGCGACACCGAAGTCATGAAATGCTCGTAGCCTCCAGTATCATAGGCCTTAGAGATGATTGGGGCCATTCTAGTCTTCAATCAGCTCTATGGACAGCTGTCGGAACCACCGTCTGCATCCTCTGATTCCCCGGTGGGACAGGAGAGCCCAAGAAAACCATGCAAGACGGCCGGAGGGGGTGTTCCCTCCCACTGCTTGTAAAAGTAGTCTAGCAGCTAATCTGCTGGCTTTTACATGAAAGCCGACCGCCAGCTGAAAAGAACGATACCTAGATGATACCTATACCTGCAGGCATCATTCCGGTATAACCACTCTAAAACCAGCAGCATACTAATGTGTCGCTGGTCCTTGTTGGGCATACGTTATAATGTTCTTTTTTTTCCATGCAGCCTGTGGGTTAAATGAAAAAAAAAAAAAAAAAAAAATGACCTAATCGGTGGGTATGCCCACTATTACAAAACCACCCTTCATCCACCCACTTCTAATGGTGGGCATAGCCCCTTTTTAAAAATATATACCAGACCAATTTCCACTCCTGCCCCTATGCTCTGGTATATATGCTCTTTTTTAACTGTGGTGGTGAAATCACCTGCAACAGCACTGAAGTCGCTGCTTTATGCATAGTGGGAGCAAACACTGTTGCTGTCACCATAAATAAATCAGTGCTGCAGGCTGTCGTACCTGAAAACCAAATAAAGATTAATAAAACACAGTGACAAAAAAAAAAAAAAAAAAAAAACAACATTCCTGCCAAGAAGAAAAAAATAATAAAACATTACAGGAAAACATTATAAAAACATTACATACCCGCAAAAAAACACACAAAAATAAATAAATAAAAAAAATAAAAAAAAAACACAGTAACAAAACATTACAGGTATGCATAAAACAATGAGAGCAATAGAAAGAAAATAGAGAGAAAACAGGGATAGAACAAGAAACCTACAACTGTTTTTGGCTTTTATAACTTTTTTTTTCTTCAACAGTAGTTCCAGGTTGGAGGGTCTCAAAATGTGGCGAAATCTTAGAAACCCTGTGATAGTGTGCCCTATTCCTGTGTAGTGCTGTTCCCTACGCAAATACTCAACTAGTGTATGGTAGCGCTCGAAACAGTCACTGATGCAGAGACCAGGCTGGTGAAAACAGTAGCAGCAATAAAAACGGGTGTCAAGTCTGTATCCACGTCATCGGCAGACACAACATCTTATTTGGGGGGCTTGGTTGGTAGGGGTACCAGGGATGGCATGTGCAAAAAGCCGCTCATGCAGCCGGCTCACTGCATTTGGATTGGGAAGATGGGGTGCAGAACCAACTAGATACAGAAGGGCTCTGACGATCTCTTCCTGGAAGTGAAGGAGAGATCCAGTCAGTCCTGATGCTCTGTACAGCACATAAGCATTCAACATAGCCAATTGGAATAAGTAAACAGACACTTTTTTGCACCAGCGTCTGGTCTCATGGGCAATTAAGTACGGCGCCAATAACTGGTCGTTAAGGTCCACCGCTCCCATATTTTGGTTATATTCGTGGACACAGAAGGGTTTCTCCACACCAGTCGCTGTTGTAATTTGGACAGCCGTGTCTGCGTGAAGGGAGGAAAGAATGAAAACATTCTTTGTATCCCTCCACTTCACCACAAGCAAATTACTACTTCTCAAGCCTCTCACTTGGGTGGGCTGGGCTGAGGGGCTACACGCAGGTGCTAGCAGGTATCTGGGCTGATCCAGCTAACGCCGCATTTTTTAGAACACTAATCTAGTGGGGACGCTAATCTAGATCATTTCACAGATATTGATCTTTTCAGATAAAATTCTACTAACTGACCAATCTAGGTGTATGTATGCATGTCAGAGCACCTGTATTAAGCTGACCCTGCCGGGGATGGTCGCTGACATTAACACACGCAAAAACATAACGGAGGTCACAAAAACCTATAATATATATCCATCTACCTAGACCTACTACTACCTACCCTAACACTGATTAGTGCCACAAGTGACACTAGTACAGCGATCAGTGAAAAATCTGATTGCTGCACTCAGTAACACAGTGACAGGAGGGACAGAAGTGAAGGGGTTAACTGGGGGGGGGGGGGGGGATGATCAGGGGTGGAGTGTGTGCCTATGTGTACTGGTGTTAGTGGACTGTTGGTGCAACGCACGATTTTGCTGTCCTCTCTCAAATGGAAAAGGAAAGAGGAAGAGTGACATCACTTCCCCTGTCGGTGTTTACATTACACAGAGAGTAGGCATTCCATTCGCCAGGACTGATCAGGTCTAGACCAAAAACATTAATCTATTCCTGTGGATTAAACGGTCATTTGGCGAATCGGACCACCGTGGCAGTGGTGGGGGCGTGCGCGCCACCTAGCCGTGGCCACCATTTATAGAAGGCGATTAGACCCTGCCATATTGCAGCAGTGAATGTACGTGAACCGGTCGGGAACCGGTTAAGATACATTCATAATTTTGTTTATTCAGCATTACACAGAGCTTAGAATGTAGCATGAGGCTGTGTATGCACCGCTCTTTCACCAACCCAAAAATGATGCTTGCAGGAATTTGTTATATTTCCTGCAAGCGCACAGCCCCGAGCCGCCCCAGTATGGAAAGACACACTGGGTTTAATGGAGAGGCACTTTACAGGTGCTATTTTTAGCTAAAGAACACCTGTAAAGCGCCCCAGTCTGAAAGGGGCCTAAGGCCTCATGCACACAGGACGTTTTTGGATGTTTTTACAGCTGCTGTTTTTGGCTTTAGACGTTTATTTCTACAGCCAATAAACTCCACATCATGTTATCCTATGTGTGAATGCAAACGGTTTTGGGCAGGGACATTTTTGAGCTGTAAAAAAAAAAAAAAAAAAAAACCCAAGACTAATGGGTTCTGAGAGGTTTGTCAGCTGTAAAAATGTTCTAACGCTCAAAACCACTCAAACAGCTAAAAAATAAAATAAATAAAAACAAAAACTCAAAAATGCTAGTGCAATAACACTGAAAAACTCACTGCGAAGCTACATTTTTTTTTTTTGTTTTTTTTTTTAACGTCCTGTGTGCATAAGGCCTAACAGTGAAAAATCAGAGTTATTACCTGTTAACTCACTTTCCAGGACGGCTTACGAGAGAGAGGCTCCTCCCACCTAGTACAGGAAACACATGATCCACATTTAAAAAGGCATGCACCAGAGAGCCTCCTCAGTTATTACAAATGACCGAAGGCCCACATAAAAAATACATATACATATACCTGCATACCAACATGCCAACCAACCCATTATCATGAATTTAATATACATAACTTCAGGGTGGGAATAGGCGCCGTCCTGGAAGATTCCTGGAAAGTGAGCCAACAGGTAATAACTGATTTTCCCAAGTCATCTTCCAGGAAGGCTTACGAGAGAACACAAAGCAACTGCCTGCTTGGGGGGGGGGGCTATGACCTGCAGCACTTTCCTCCCAAAAGACTGTTCCATGCTAGACAGCAGATCCAACCAATAGTGCCCGCCGAAGGTTTGCAAGCTGGGCCAGGTGGGTGCTTTGCAGATCTGGATGGGGGAAGCTCCTGCTCTTTCTGCCCAAGAGGTCGCCATCGCTTTAGTAGAAAGCGCTTTTAAATTATTAGGAGGAGGCAATCCCGACACTTAATATGCTTCAGAGATGGGCAATTTCATCCACCATGTGATAGAGCTCCTAGAGGCGCTATTCCTTTTGTTTGGCCCCTGAAAAAAGACAGGAAGGGGATTGCCAATCTTTGGTACGTTCTCTGTATGCGATTAAGCATCTTCGAACGTCAACTTTGTTGAATTCTACTTCCTTGTGTTTAGGGTCATTGCGCAAAGATGGAATGATGATTTCCTCTGTGCGGTTTAAGTGTGAGGCAACCTTAGGTAAAAATGCCGGGTCTAAAGACAGAACGACTTTACCCGGAAGGATGACACCATAGAGCTCCCAATCGAGAGCTTGGATCTCCCTTATTCGCCTAGCCGACACTAGAGCCACCAAGAGCGCTGTTTTGAGGGTTAGAATCTTAGTGGATAGGTCTTCTAGAGGTTCGAAATGATCCTTACACAAGTTTTTTTGGTACAACAGAGATCACAGGAAGAGCACTTAGTTGGCCTGGGTTTAGTTTTGCGACCTATAGCGGTCAAAAATCTTTTCATCTGCCTAGTTTTGCAAAGCGAACATCCAAAAAGCTAGAAAGAGCCGCCACCTGCACCTTTAAAGTACTTAGGGTCAGATTAAGGTCTGCTCCTGTTTGAAGAAAGTCGAGAACAGCTGGAATGACAGGACCAGATACTCTATAGTTATGTATGTGCCATACGCAGCACTTCTTCCACACCTTGTTGTAGATAGCATTGGTTGTTTGCTTCCACTACTTTCTGGGATAACCCTTTTCTTAAGGGTAAATCCCTTTCAGAAGCCATGCCATCAGTGAAGACTGGTGTAGCTGTGTATGTGTATCAAGCTCCCTTGATTTTTGAGGTCTGGGGATGAGGACGCTTCCAAGGATCCACCACGCTCCATCTGAGCCGCCTGGCGAACCTTGCCCTCCTGGGCCAGAAGGGGGCCCAAGAGTGGGTGAGCATATCTGGCTTCTGTACCCCCTTGCTTGTTTATATACCAGACCGTAGTTATATTTGTCTGAAAGAATTTGTAGATGCTTGCCCCTTAATGGAGTTTCGAATGTAGTTAAGATTCCCGTCACTGCCCTTAATTCTCTTGCATCGGACGAAGCATTGCTCAAAAGTGACGGCCATGCATTCTGAGCCCCTGAAAATGGGCCTCCCAACCCAGGGCACTCGTATCTGTAGTAAACACTACTGGCAACCGGTTTTGAAAATGAAGCTGATGTCACACCACACCACCAATCTGCCAATCTGTGAGGGTCTGAAGAAAATACGTGATGTATTGAAACGCGTCACCCCATTGGTTCCTTGCTTACTGATGTCACTTCGGGTACGCCGAACTTTCGGTTTCCCGGCGCTGGTGCGTCCCAGACGAGCTACAGAGCACACAGACGGCCTTGGCTAGCCGGCCTGCCACTCTCCACTCAGCTCCATCCGAACAGCAGCGCAGGAATGTTAAAAGAACGCGACACAGCTACCCGGCTTCCGCCGATTCCATGCCATATCTGTTTTTAACCTGGTCTCCAGCCGGCTGCTTACCATCTCCCCTGGACGACATACTTGCTTACAGCATCCGGAGACGCTCCCCCATCGCAGAGAGTCGCAGTGACGCCACCACGGACTGATCTCTATGCTGATTATGCTGCTACACTGAGTGAGTGTTTTTATTCCATTTGTTAATAAATTACTTGTAATACTGCACTTAGAGGCGCCTCCTTTGTTTTTCTCTTTTCTAGTTATGTGAAGTCTGGTTCAGCTTCTCAGGATTGGCTGCCTTGTCCTGGATTATCCCATGCACTACTACCCCCTCAGAGACTTAGTGAAGTGGTAGGGACTGTCATTTTCACTTCCCTGGGACTTTAACTCTATAGACTGCCTTGCATTTAATGGAACAGATATATGGACTGGGCTGATAATAGGTTGAGCGCACATACCTGTTTTTTTATGCAATAATAGCAGTTACATATAAATGACATACAATATGTCATCACTAAAATAACATGTATGTTTATATTACACAACACCCAAAGCCAGGAATGAGGTGTATATGTATAAAATGATAACCAATCATGCAAAGCTTGCCACAAGGCCTGTACCTAAAATTCCATACATAGGGAATAGGTTGTTAATTATATCAATCTGGTGTGAGACACTTCATTAAAAAAAAAAAGATAACCTGCTGAGACCCGACTAGGGTTTGTTCAAACCACATATACCCCTGTTGTTCACATATAGAACTACATAAAGACAACCACTGAAGGCAGTGAAAGGGTATATACACATAAGACACTACGCAATCCAGAAGTCTATGCAGATGAGGCCCAAGCCTGAAAGCAAACCCTAACCCATACATAGGCAAAATAGTGACCTTCATATATGTAGTATGCTCTGCAGGTTAGAGAGCACAATACAACATAATAGACAAGAACACAAACATAAGCTTAAAATGTTGTGTAGACCCATACTGCCAAAGCATGGCTATTAGCCATGTACATGGGACCGATTTATAGTGTATTCACCCAAGGAACACACACACACACACACACACGGCAGAAACTAAGCATAACCATATATCATAGTATTCTCTGGATACAATCCATATAATCTAAGCAGTGGAGGATCAATCAGGGCGCACTCAGAGATATAAAATTTAAAAAGTTAAACACCTCAATTGAAATGTGCAGCAGAAACTGGTAACCTAGGTTAGGCATAGATTGCACCCCTAGACAAACACATCCAAATGTTTTAGTCAGAATAGAAGCAAATATATCTTTAAACCATGCATAAACACGCAGCAATTCCAGCACTGATGTAAACCTGAATGCTTCTACCCAGCCCACACACAGGTGGTACTAGGCCTTCCAGCTTATAAAGGTCTTAATGAACACAGACCTAGGAGGAGAATTGAAGCTGCTGAATCCCATAGAAGAGGTGTCTGACATATCAGCCTGGAAGTGTAATCAGTCTAACACCTGCAGGCAGTAACGAGCAATCATCGAACACATGTTCATCTAGGTTTAGCCCAGGAACTCATCAAAAACATGTTGCCAGAATCACATGTTACAAGTTCAGCTACGTTAGATCTATGATTTTACATCCATATGAAATCATGATATGCAGAGGGGCAGATACAGTCCAAATGATAATGGGACAAAAATGTGTTAACTTTTAGCTCCTAGTAGCTGGGTCAGGTTAACAGCTTGTCAGAATAAAAGAAGATTATCCTTCCTTCAACTTGCTCTTAGTTCACCTGTGAGCATTGCCATTGCAGTATACACTGCAGGATTAGACCACTGACTTGCATGCTCATTTCTTTAGGGAAGAAGCCCCCCCCCTCACATGGGCTCCATTAGTAAAGCTTACTAGCATTACCAAACTCCCTGGTCAGGCCCCCTGAATATAGAAAGGTCTCTAGTACACATGTATAAAATGGAGTACTGGACCTCCCCCTGGAGGGGGGGGGGCACAATCTGTCTCCCCCATGATGCAGTGCTGTCATCGTGTCACATGGACTCCAAATGGAGATTGCAAGAGATTGAATCACCACACATTGAGCAAGCATGGCCAATTGTCCCCACCGTTATGAACTCCCTGGGATACACCATGGTGTCACTACTTGAGAGCAATTAGATAGATAGGAAGTTGCTCCAAAGAGGCCACAGGAGATCCACAGCAATTGTCTGATACATGATATCAGCTAGCATTTATAGTCATTTTAATCTACCAGTCAGAACACGGAGCTCGTTCACCAGCAATAGGATAACAGTACACAGTGTTAGGCTCTACATGTCAAAGTAACTCCTATTACATCAAAGCCGGTGTGCTCATGTTATAGCCCTCACACACGCAGTGCAATGCACAATGCCTGGGCCTCCTTACTGGATACATCCAGCCAATCCTCACAGACATTTTTTACCCACCAGAAAATTCAAGTTAGACTTACCGGTAACTTGTTTTTCAGGACAGCACCCTGAGAGATCGTGGCTCCTCCTCCTTTCAAGGAAACACCTTCCACCATAACTTTAAAAGGAGGCTCCCTCCACCACCTGTCAGTCATAGTAGAGTACCTCCGGCCATACTGGAACACATAACACATCAGCGTTAGTCACAGTAATACATATGCATAAAATTAAAAAGGGAGGGTTGCTGCTGTCCTGAAAGACTCCTGGAAAACAAGTTACCGGTAAGTCTAACTTGAAAATTTTCCCTAATTGTTTTTCAGGACAGCACCCTGAGAGGATAACCGAGACTTACCCATTTAGTGCGGAACCACAGCTTGCAGGACCTTTCTGCCAAAGGCCTGATCGCCTGCTGTCAGAAGGTCTAGCCTATAATGACGGGCAAACGTCAAAAAAACTTGACCATGTGGCTGCTTTGCAAATTCGCTCAAGAGAAGCATCAGCCTTTTCTGCCCATGTGGTCGCTAGAGCTCTAGTAGAATATGCTCTGGTCCCCTCTAGGGGGCATAATGTCATCTGAGAATAGGCTTCCAGAATTTTTAATCTGAGCCACCTGGCTAATGATCCTTTAAAAAAGCCTGGTGGCCCTTTCTAGCACCCTTTTGAAGAGGATAAAGAGTTAATCAGAACATCTGATACTCCTGGTTCTCTCTAGGCAACTCAGAAAAGTCCTTCTCAAGTTTAGATCATGAAACCTTTCTCCTGAGGGATTAGAGCAGAAGGTTGGCAAAATTATGTTTTGGGACCGATTTTTAATTGCTGCCACCTTAGGTAGAATCTTTGGGTCTGTACTGATTACTACCCTATCTGGAAATATAGAGAAGGGCTCTCTTACTGAAAGAGCATGCAGCTCACTTACTCTACGAACCAAAGTAATGGCTACCAGAAATATGGTCTTTAATGTCAAATGCTTTAGCGATATAGCCTCTAATGGTTCAAATGGATCTTTTGTTAATGCTTGAAGAACTACCGAACAATCCCATTTTGGAAAATGTGTTATTTTTACTGGCCTGGCTCAGGGCAGAGCCTTGAAAAATCTGATCACCAGTGGCTCTGAGGCAACAGAATTTTCCAAAAAGACCCCCCAAGGATGCAACCTGCACCCTTAGGGTACTAACTGCCAACCCTTTGTCGGCGCCAGCCTGCAAAAATTCCAAAATGGAAGCCAACTCTAATGGTCTTCCTTCAGAGTGACACCATGAGTGTAACACCTTCCAGGCCTTTGCATAAATAGCTCTTGTAACCTCTTTCCTGCTGGAGAGCAAGGTGGTTACTAATGCCTTTGAGAAACCTATCCTTCTCAACTGCTCTTCAGATACCACGCAGTTAGGGATAACTTGATCACATCTGGAAAGTTTAGTGGGCCCTGCTGCAGCAGATCCTTCCTGAGCGGAAGATGCCACCCTGGTTTTGCTGCCAAGCGAAGTAGCGTGGAAAACCAAGCACTCCTTGGCCAGAAGGGCTTGATTAGGATCACCGCAGCCTTCTCATTTATCTTTCTTAATACTCTTGGAATTATCTGAAAGGGAGGGAAGGCATAGCCCAACCGAAACTTCCATGGATGCGCCAGAGCATCCACTGCTATGGCTCTGCCTTGTCGGTGAAGAGAGTAGAACCTAGGCAGCTTCGTGTTCTCGCTGGACATGAACAGATCTACCTAGGGATTCCTCCATTTCTCTGTTAAGGCAAAAACCTCTTGATTCAACTCCCAGTCTGCTTTGCAAACCGTCCGTCTGGAAAGAAAGTCTGCTACCTCGTTCAATGTCCCTTGTAGGTGGACTGCTGATAAGGACATTAAATGGTTCTCAGCCAATTTCAGCATCTCGCTGGCTAGGCTCTGCAAGGTTTTGCTTCTTGTCCCTCCTTACCAGTTTACGTATGCCACGACTGTGGCATTGTCCGATAGGACCTGAACGTGGCAGCCTTGGATATCTTGTGCAAAGGAGCTTAGAGCCATAAAGACAGCTCTCAGTTCAATCCAGTTGGAGGATTTCAAGGCTTCCTTTGATATTACCGAATGCTTTTCCCACCACCATAGTGTTCTCTTCACCCTGGTGGGGATTTTCACCTCCCTCTCCAGAGAGTCTGGCCTGTGATCCCAACAGCAAGGTCTAGAGAGGTCTGAAATGCAGCTTTGCCCACTGTATGGCGGGTATTGCTGAAGTCAGGACCGCTAGAGCGGACATGAAAGCATTGATAGAAATCCTCTGACCTGTCTGTAACATGGTGACTACAGCCCGGAACTTGTCCATCTTGTCTTCTGGCAAGAAAATCCGTTGCTGTACCGAACAAATTCTGTATCCCAGAAATTGCACTTCCTGGGCTGGCGTTGGGTTGGATTTTAAATCTTCAAGAATCAAGCCGAACGATTCCAGGTGATTGCGAGCTCTGACCAGGTTCTCCGGCAGCCTTTCCCTTGAGGCTGCAAACAGAAGTAGGTCATCTAAGTAAGGTACAATTTCTATTCCCTGTAGCCTTAACGGAGCGCGTGCCTCCGCCATCACCTTTGTAAATATCTTCAGAGCGGAGGATAGGAGACAAAAGGAAACGCATGAAATTTCAAGTGGAGAACCTGCCCCCCAAAATTCACTGCCAGTCTGAGAAATCTCTGCGACTGTTGATGGGTATATGCAGATATGCATCTCTCAAATCTATTGATGCCATGAAACTATTTTGCATCAGGAGATTCCTTACTGTAAAAAATCGAGTCCATATGAAAACGTCTGTATAAGACCGACTTGAACAATAGTTTTAAATTCAGGATTAGCCGAAAACTCCCTGATGGTTTCCTTACCAGAAAGACATGCGAGTAGTAACCCTGCTGACATTCCTCTGGCGTCACTTGAACTACCACCATTTGTTTCAGAAGATCCTTTACAAGGGTCTTCATAGCTAGGGCTTTGGTATGATCTTTTGGAAGATTTGTGACAAGAAACCTTTCTGGGGAGGATATGAGAATTCTATCCCGTACCCCTGGGATACTATTTATCTGACTGGATGTCATCTTTTCCCATTGTGGGAGGAACTCCAGCACTCTTCCTCCCACGGGAATTGGAGAGTCATTGAGACTTGCTGGCTCGCGAAAGAGGACTGAATAGGATTCCTCCCTTAGCTTTTGCGATCTCCAATTCCTTTTCCTTGTTTGGGGTCTGACTTCCCTCTGAGGCTTTTGAGGTTGAGAAAAGCGCTTAGGAGGCTGCTTTTTTTACCGGGAAGGACTTTTTTGTCTGCCGTCCTGTCTAAAATAGAGTCCTGTTCCAAACAACAGGTCTCCTGTAAAGGGAAATCCAGAGAGCCTGCTTTTGGAATGCTTTTTCAGCATCACCTGGCCAAGTCTTTAACCAGAGGGCCTTTCTGGCTGAATTAGATAATGCAGCTGACCTTGCTGTTAACCTAATAGCTTCCGCAGAGGCATCTGCGATATAAGCAATTTCGTTTGAGAGGGTGCCAAAAGATTCAAGGATCTCTTGCTTGGATGAATCTGCCAAAATGTGCGCTTTAAACTGGCTAAGCCAGTATTCCATGGTTTGCCACACAGGTTGTTGCCATAGCTGGCTTAAGATTCACCATAATGGCCTGTCAAGCCTGTTTGAGTAAGAGATCCATTCTTTTATCCATGGGATCCTTTAAGATCCCCATGTCCTCAAGAGCTAAATCGGTTGATCTTGACACCTGTGAAAAAAACGCATCTAGTTTCAGCACTGTATTCCACACTTCAGACGGCTCATTTACAAACGGAAAACGCCTTTTATGAACTTCAAGAAAAGGTTTTCTTTCAGGCTCCAACCATTAATTTCTGACAGTCTCAAAAATGACTGTTTACCAGAAAGGTTCGCCCCTTAGGTTCGGTGAGCCCCGCATACATACGATCATGCAAGGACAGTTCTTTCCTTTCTTCTCCAAATTTAAGCGTAGCATAAATTGTCTTTAGCAATCCATCCACCTGATCCAAAGACAATTTATATCTGGAGGGGTTATGCCCTCCTTCCTCCCCTTCTTCTGAGTCCTCACTAGACTGAAGAGGGAAATGATCCTCTTGTGTAGCAGGAATCCATCCTGTATCACCCAGAGGAGCCAAGGTTGGATCTTGCAAGGACTCTGAGGCAGATACCCGACTAGGCTGGGGGGTTATGTAAAGATAAGCGAAAAGACTGGATTGTTGCATCTAGTTCTTTAACTGAGGCAATCAAATCCCCACATGCAGCTACAGCTTCCTATTTAACCAGTGCATCAATGCATTCCTGGCATAGAGTCTTCTACCAGCCTTCAGCTAACTTTTCTCTACAAGGAGGGCATCTTTTCTTTGGCTCAGAGCTCTTGGACTGCAAGACACAAAGAGATATAGCACAAAAAAAAAAACCCAAGTCAAAACATTCTCCTGCAAGAATCCAATGGTGCACAAGGAAGTTAACAGCAGACTCCCAGTGCCCAGACAGGCCCCAGCCACCAGAAGGGAAAGAGAAGGGAGATAAAGCCCTATGGTAAACTGAGCATCTGCTTCTTACCTGGCTTTGCTGGTGCCTCCGCCTGTCCCTTGTGCAGTGATGCCTGCTTCCATCGCAGCCGATCTGCCTACATGTGTGGCTTCTCCCTCCGGTTCCAGAATCACACGGCGCATCTGCGCCCAACCGGAACACGAAATAGGCACCAACCCTGGCCCTGCCTCCTCCCCCTGCGGCCGGAAGGGACGGCACATGCCTGAATCACGGGGGCCACCCCCTTTCCGGATGCCTCACTACTGGCTCATCTGAGCACTGAAGGGAGCGGAAGAGCCCGCACACCATGCGCCTTAGGTGGACTGGGAGGACTGTATCTCAATGGAGGTAGAAAAAAAATTTGGTAGAGGTAGGAAGCCTGTCCCTCAGGACATCACCCAAGAGAAACTGGCTCCCACCTGGTGTTTCCTCCTGGCCGGAGGAAACACAAAGACTGACAGGTGGTGGAGGGAGCCTCCTTTTAAAGTTATGGTGGAAGGTTTTCCTTGAGAGGAGGAGCCGCGATCTCTCGGTGTTGTCCTCAAAGACGATTAGGGAAAATACTTTTTGCAAGAAGAGCACCTCTTTTTGGGTAAATCTCATTTTGACTCTCTGTCCTATTCTTTATCATTGTCTCTATCCTTATCTTTATCCTGTACAAGAAAGGACACAAGAGACCAGAGAACACCTTTTTTAGCCAAATATCTACGAGGAGGGGGGGGGGGGGGGGGGGGGGGGGGGGGGGGGGGGGGGGGGGGGGGGGGGGGGGGGGGGGGGGGGGGGGGGGGGGGGGGGGGGGGGGGGGGGGGGGGGGGGGGGG
>BLSH010296668.1:360236-371827 GCA_018402905.1 Glandirana rugosa
CCAGCGAGGGTAAAGCAGGGTGCAAGATGTGACCTTGGGACAGCAGGTCTTTGCGAAGCGGAAGCCGCCAATGAGCGTCCGCCACCATCCGAACCAGATCGGCGTACCAAGTGCGACGAGGCCAATCGGGAGCGACCAGGATCGACGGAATACCCTCCGCAGCTATCCTGCGCAGAACCCGAGGCAACAGCTTCAGGGGAGGGAAGAGGTATATTAACCGATACCGACCCCAAGGAGCCACCAGCACGTCCGTGGCGACCGCCAACGGATCTCTTGTTCTGCACACGAAGGTCTCGACCTTGTGATTGAACCTGGACGCCATGAGGTCTACCTCTGGTGTGTCCCACTGCAGCCTTGTCGACCAACAGGACAAGCAAAGCCTGATCGCTCTCAGTTCCAACACATTTATCGGAAGTCGAGCTTCCTGAGCTGACCAACAGCCCTGAGCAGACAACTGACCCAACACCCCTCCCCAGCCCGTCAGGCTGGCATCCGTCGTTACAATCGACCAGTTGAGGGGAAGAAAGGACTTTCCCAGAATCAGTGCTGGAGCCACCAAGTCAGTGATCCCCTGGTCTGGTGGTCCAAACGGATCAGTCTGTCCAGAGAAAGGGGAGATTTGTCCCACCGTGACAGAATCGCCTTCTGCAGGAGCCGAGTGTGACTCTGGGCGTAAGGTATCGCCTCGAAGGACGAAACCATGAGCCCCAACACCCGCATGCAGAACCTTAGGGAGGACCTCCGGCGCGACAGTAGGGTCCGAACCGCCGCTTGCAGCCCCAAAAGCTTGTCGGGAGGCAAGAACACCTTCGCCTGCACCATGTCTAGAATCAGACCAAGGTACTCCAGGGGACATGAGGGGGCTAGCAAGGACTTTTGCAGGTTGATGAGCCAACCGAATTCCCTTAGTGTAGAGGCCGTGATTCTCACGTCCTCCTCCAAAGACACTGCCGACTCTGCCCTCAAGAGCAGGTCGTCGAGGTATGCTACCACTGCGATACCTCTGTCTTAGCAGTGCTAGGACCGGTGCCAACACCTTGGTGAACACCCTGGGAGCCGAGGACAGACCGAAAGGTAGGGCGCCAAACTGGTAGTGCAGGTCTCCCACTGTGAAGCGCAGAAAACGCTGGTGTTTTTGGCAGATGGGAACTGTGCAGATAGGCGTCCCTGATGTCCAGGGACGCCAAGAATTTCCCTTGATGCAGGGCAGCAACGACCGAGCGAACGAACTCCATCTTGAACTTTTGTGCTTTGACAAAGCAGTTCAGAGCTTTAAGGTCCAGAATCGGCCTGACCCCGCCCTTTTTGGGCACCACAAAGAGGTTTGAGTAAAAACCGCAGAACCTCTCCTCCAGTGGAACTGGCACCACGACGCCCATGTCCGCAAGGGACTGGACCGCGCCTAACAGCTCCTCCAGACGCCCCTGCGGGAGTCTTAGGTTTGAGGGAAACAACCTGTCTGGGGGCAGAGCTTTGAACTCTATCAGGTAACCGGTGGACACCATATCCAGGACCCACCGATCGGAGATGTGAGCTGTCCAGCAGTCGGCAAACTCCAATAACCGGCCCCCCACCCGAGAGATGGGCGGGGGCAACCCGTCACGCTGAGGATGGCTTATCCTCCGCTTTTCCGGGTTTCCATTGCCAGGTTCTCTTACCAGACCCAGCCGGGGCCTTACTGGACTTGGAACCCGCCCCGGCTGTGCCGGAGGCACGAAAAAACTTTTTCTGCCCAGAAAAAGAGGGGCCCTGTCGTCGGCGAAAGGCCCGCCGTTTGGGTTCCGGAAGAAAGAGACTCTTCCCCCCCGTGAAATCCTTAACGATTTCGTCCAGCTGCGGTCCAAACAAACGACCCCCCTGGAAGGGAAGGTGAGTGAGGAGTTTCTTAGACGCCTGATCACCCAACCAAGACCTCAGCCACAACACCCGTCTGATGATTATAGCAAAGGCTGAAATTTTGGACAGCATGGGCATGATGTCAAGCAGGGAGTCGCACAGATAATGGAGGCCCTCCACCACGTGTTGCACCTTATGCAACTCTTTCCTCGCACAAATGCAACGCAAATTTTTGCTCATCGAGGAGAGGCACTCAAAAAAACTGTGCTGTCATTGCTGAGGCCAGAGCTGGCCGCATAGCAAAACCTGCTACCTGAAAGATAGCCTTAGACACCAATTCCGTGCGACGATCCGTCGCGTCCTTAAAAGAGGGCAAACCCTCCACAGGAAGGGTGGTAGCCTTATTTAGATGGGCCACCGGTGGGTCCACCGAAGGGGAAGCCCATCGCTTAAGGAAAGCATCCTCAAAGGGATAGCGCATCGCAAAACGCTTAGGCAAGGTGAAGGAATTTTTGGGGGAACCCCATTCCTTAAAAACAGCCCACTCAAAAAATTGATCATAGGGAAATGCCCTAGGGGACTTAGGAGGCCTCATAGACCCATAGACATAAGTGGAAGTCTGCGCCTCCTCTGACAGATCAAGGCACAGAGCCTGGCGAATGTCAACAATTAGCGTCGCTACAATTGCCCTGTCGCGCGCCACTGAGGCCCCCTGGTCCTCTTCAGTATCTGAGAGGACCAATTCGCCTTCAGAGAGTTCCATGGGGGTCCCCGTGACAACCGAAGCGACTTCATGATCTGAATCCTCGCCTGAGGAGACGTGGGGGGCCAAGCGCTTAGCGGGGGGCTCTGGGGCCGGAGCAGTAACCACCTTAGGAATGAATTCCACAAAAAGAGCCCGCAAAAGGTTCAAAGTGACCGCAGGGGCTTGTGCGGAGCGCTGCTCAGCCGGCTCA
This sequence comes from Glandirana rugosa, assembly GCA_018402905.1. Lineage (NCBI taxonomy): Eukaryota > Metazoa > Chordata > Amphibia > Anura > Ranidae > Glandirana > Glandirana rugosa. The sequence goes on from BLSH010296668.1 coordinate 363,029, forward strand.
AAATCAGAGGGCGCTGCAGGGTCCATAGCCGCCACGTCGCCGCCCCCAGACATAGGCCTGAATGGGACGTCCCCCCCCCATGTAATCACCACCACCACCTGAGACCACCCAGGGAGCCTGGGAGGACAAGCCCACCTATACCAACACCCCAAGGAGCCAGCCGAACCTGCTGCTTCTAGCCCTGTAGCCTGTCAGCGCTGTGAGAGAAAAAGCACGCCTGGGGACTGTACCACACGTGCAGCTGTCGCTTCTCTGAAGAGAAAGCGCGCGCAGTTACACAGAGTGCAATACCACAAACCGCCACCGGGGAGAAAATGGCGCTCGCGCAGCACGAGCCAACCGCCGCAAAATGGCGGCGGCTAAACACCCGAACGAACGTTCCCCGCAAAATGGCGGCGGCTAAACGGCAACCCGAACGAACGTTCCCCAGTGGGAACACCGGTACAGGCCCCAGGGCCCTCTATATCAAACGTGACGCCGCGCGAACGCGGCAGACTGGGGGGGGGGGGCCCGGGGAGGGAGGAGAGCAACGCAATTACTAGGTGCACCCCTGGCAGGGAAAGGTTACCGCTAAAATGAAAAACTGCCCCGGATGCCGCCCCCCCCACGCCCTAAGGCGGAGGAGGGGTCCACTCACCAGTCCGACGGGCGATGCGGGTAGCCACCCGAAGCAGACTTTCCCCCCCTTGTCCCGGGAAGGATTGCTGCTGGCCAAGGCCACTGGAAAGGCAAAAGCCAGACACTGGGCACAAGTGGCAACAGCCACAGGCCGCCCGCACGGAACGGGCCCTGAGCGACGTTGCCCTGTCAGTTTAGGGTAGGTCGCCAGGAGGTGGCCGGGCAGGGCAAAGCTTTGGATTCGTGATATCCGCTCTATGCCAAGGCCGGCTACTTGATAGAAGTCTCCATCTTTTTCTTAGAGAAAATTTACATGCAGAAAAACACAGGTCCCATGGGAGGGGCCAGCCTATCCCTGATGCTTTTGCATCTGTTTTGCCTAGTCACTCCTGATAGGACAACATAAAACCCACGTGTCAATTAAGAAGAGCTGCGTCTGTCAGTGAACGTAAGAGAAAAAAAAATTTAAAGTGCCCCGCCAGCTGCGCACAGAAGCGAACGCATACGCAAGTCCCGCCCACACATGAAAACGGTGTTCAAACCACACGTGAGGTATCACCGCGATCGTTAGAGCGAGAGCAACAATTCCAGCACAAGACCTCCTCTGTAACTCAAAACTGCTAACCTGTAGAATTTTTTAACGTGGCCAATGGAGAATTTTAAGCTGCAAAGTTTGTCGCCATTCCGCGTGCGGACACAATTTTCAAGCATGACGTTGGGTATCATTTTATGAAATACTTAACTTAGAACGAGGCCCCCGATGCCCGAGTCGGTCAGCGCTAAGGACGCTGACATGTTGGTCCTCTTCTCTCTTCCGGGTACGCGGCTCCGGCGCTGTGAGTGGCCGGAGCCGCGTGACGCCACTCCCGCGCATGCGCGTGGGAGCTCTTCGCTCCGGCAGCCAGCTCTGAGTTGCCGGACGCCTCGGCCGGATCGTCAGAGCGCATGCGCCGCTAATGTCAGCGGCTGCATGCAGGGCGAATATCTCCTAAACCATGCAGGTTTAGGAGATATTCTTTTTACCTACAGGTAAGCCTTATTATGGGCTTACCTGTAGGTAAAAACAGCTTTGGGGGTTTACTACCGCTTTAACTAAAAAAACTGAATTTATTCCAAAATAAGCACGCTTGGAAGACTGCTGCACAAATACGGTGTGACAAAGTTTTGCAATGACCGCCATTTTATTCTCTAGGGTGTTAGAAAAAAAAAAAAATATATATATATATATATATATATATATATATATATATATATATATATATATATATATATATATAAATAATATGTTTGTGGGTGCTAACTAATTTTATAGCAAAAAACCTGATTTTAACTCGTGAACACCGAACCCAAAAAACAGGCTCGGTATTGAAGTGGTAAAAGTCCCACAACCCCTTATTTTTGTTTGTCCCAAGGATTTTTACATTCCTTGTAATAATACAAGTGATAAAAAAAATTTTTAAAGCAACACTGTAAAAATTTTAAAAAAAATAAAAAAAGTACCCCCATCCCCCATGCTAGCGTGCATACACGAACGTCTGCGTCAGTTCCGCACACACATGTGAGTTATTGCCACGAATTTCAGATCATGGGCAGCAATTTTAGCACTGGACCTCCTCTGTACATCTAAATGGATAGTAAAAGTTCCGTCATTTGTCACAGTTGTGCAGGTATGCACAATTTTAACGTGTAACATGTTTGGTATCCATTTACTTGGTGTGACATCTTATATTTAACAAAAAAAATAGGTTCTGTTTTGTGTTTTTTTGCATTAAAATTTAAAATAGTTTTTTTTTTACCTAAAGACTGCATATGAAAAAATGCTGTGCAAATACAGTGTGACATAACAAATTGAAAAACCCACCAAATTATTCTCTGGGGCCCCTAGTTTAAAATAATATATAATGTTTGGGTGTTCTAATGTTTGAAGGTTCTAGCAAAAAATAAATAAACAGATTTCCACATGTAAACAAAGTGCAAGAAGTGGTAAAAGTGTTTGTAAAGCCTCAAGGTTTTCATCTTAAGCCGCTTCCAGACCGTCCACCGTACATATACTGTGGCAGGACGGCCCGGCTGCACAAAATCACGTACCTGTACATGATTTTGTGCACGCGGAATAGGGTGCGCGCCGCTCCTGCTGTAATTGGACATAGCGGGAGGCAATCAACAGGGACCCGCTGATCGTTCAGAGAGACAAAACAGCGGTCAGCCTATTTAAACAAAGCAGACCGCTGTTCTGTCAGGGAGCAAAGGAAAGATCTTGTATTTCAGCTAAGCAGTGTTAAAAAGCACCTCCTAGGGACACACTTAACCCCTTACCTGCCAGTGTCATTTATACAGTGTCAGTGAATTTCTTTAAGCATTGATCACTGTATTGGTGTCACTGGTCCCCAAAAAGTGACACTTAGTGTCAGATTTGTCTGCCGCAATGTCCCAGTTCTGCTAAAAAAAGGGATTTTATTAAAACTTACCGTAAAATCCTTTTTTCCGAGTTCACTGACACACGCAGCTCATCATAACGCGTGGGGTTAATGCTCGTCCCACCAGGAGTTAACTAGGCAGGGAAAAGAAACAGCTGGCCCCTCCCATGGGGGCCGTCCTCTCTTCCCACATAAACCCCCTCATAGCATAGCTCTTCAGTTCGTACACAAGCCGTGCAAGAACAGAGCACAGAGGGGTGGGTGCTGCGTCTGTCAGTGAACTCGGAGAAATGGATTTTACGGTAAGTTTTAATAAAATCCCTTTTTCTCCTATCGTTCACTGACAGACGCAGCTCTCCATTACGTGTGGGGATGATCCCAAGCTGTGTCAAAAAGAGGGGTGGGTAAACGCTAACAGTACCCAACTGAACCTCTAAGGAAGTGCCAGACGCGCCTACACTGCCGCCTGCAAAATTTTGCGGCCAAAAGCAGCATCCGAAGATGCAAGCACAGCAACCTATAAAACTTAGTGAAAGTGTGAACCGAGGCCCAAGTGGTCCCCTTGCACACCTGCGACACCGAGACCTGGTGCCTGAGAACCCAGGAAGTGCTAACAGCCCAGGTAGAATGAGCCGTGACCAGTAGAGGGGGAACCTTGCCCCGAACAGAATAGGCATGGGTCATGGACTGTCTGATCCAACGAGAAATCGTAGCCAACGAGGCCGCCAACCCTGTGTGCGGACCCTCTGACAGCCAAACAAGGCATCAGCTTTTTGAAAAGAAGCTGTGACAGCCAAGTACACTCGTAAGGCCCTCACTACGTCCAAAGTATGCAACTCAATCTCTTTTGAGTGTGACAGACGAGGGCACAATGAAGGAAGGACAATATCTTCATTAATGTGAAAGGAAGAAACCACCTTCGGAAGGAATGAAGGAGAGGGTCGCAAGACCGCCTTGTCCCTATGTAGGATCAGGTAGGGAGACTTGCACGATAGTGCTGCTAATGCAGACGCCGTCTGGCGGAAGTGATGGCAACTAAAAAGGCCACCTTCTGCTACAGCAACTGTAAGGAAATCTCCGATATTCCCATATGGCGGTTTCTGAAGTACAGAAAGCACCAAAATTCAGATCCCACGGAGCCCTCGGAGCCTTCACCCGAGGCGCCACATGTCGCACACCTTGTACAAAGGTACGAATCAACGAGTGCGAAGCCAAGGTCTCTGAAAAAGAATCGCCAGAGCCGATATCTGGCCCTTGAGTGTGCTCAAAGCCAGGTTTTTGTTCAGGCCTTGCTGCAAAAAAGTCAGGACCCTGGACACAACATCAGAGCGAGGGTTATGACCCTCCGCCTCACACCAAGCTATATAAGCCTTCCAGGTGCGGTGATAAATCTTGCGGGAAGTACACTTACAAGCCTACCACAATGTAGGGATCACTGAGTCAGCGACTCCCCTGTCTCTTAGCACCTGGACTCAATAGCCAAGCTGTCAAAACCATCGAGGGTAAAGCAGGGTGCAAGATGGGCCCCTGAAACAGAAGGTCGTCTCACAGCAGGAGCCGCCAAGGGGCGTCTGCCACCATGTGCACCACGTCGGCGTACCAAGTGCGCCGAGGTCCATCTGGAGCCACCAGGATTATTGGTATCCCCTCCGCCACTATCCTGCGTATCAATCGCGGAGGCAGTTTTATCGGAGGGAAAACGTACAGAAGGCGGTAATGGGCCCAGGGGGCCACCAGAGCGTCCATGGCCACTGCCAACAGATCCTTCGTTCTGGACACAAAGGTCTCCACCTTGTGATTGAATCGAGACGCCATGAGATCCACGTCTGGCGTCCCCCATCTGCGGCAAATCTGATTGAACACCTCCGGGTGGAGAGACCGCTCTCCCTGGTCCAGTGTCTGGCGACTGAGAAAGTCCGCCTGCCAGTTCTCCACACCGGGAATGTAAATGGCAGAGATTGCCGGAACGTGACGTTCCGCCCAACATAGTATCAGATCTGCCTCCGCCGCAGCTGCTGGACTCCTTGTGCCGCCCTGATGGTTCACATACGCCACTGCTGTGGCATTGTCCAATTGATTTCGAATCGGACAACCCTGCAATCTCACCCAGTGAAAAAAGGCACAATCTGAGTGCTCTCAGCTCCAGAACAATGATGGGGAGGCGAGCCTCCTGCGCCGACCAACGTCCCTGGGCAGACAGCTGCCCCAGGATCCCTCCCCAGCCTGAAAGACTGGCATCCGTGGTGAAGATTACCCACTGAAGGGGCAGGAACGACTTCCCGAGTCAGGGCCGAGTCCCGAAGCCACCAAGCCAGAGAAGCCCTGGTCTGGGAGCTCAGACGGATCCGAAAGTCCAAGGACCGAGGGGACCTGTCCCACCGAGCCAGAATTGCTCGCTGAAGGAGACGAGCGTGACTCTGGGCGAAATGCCTCGAACCACGAGACCATGAGCCATAGCACCCGCATACAGAGCCTGCCGACTGCAGAGACAGCAACTTGGCTGGAGGGAGGAACACCTTCGCCTGTTCTGTGTCCAGAATTAGACCCAGATACTCCAGGCGATGGGAGGAGAGACCGACGACTTCTGCAGGTTGAGTAACCAACCGAAGTCCGGCAGCGATGTCATTGTGAGTCTCATATTCTCCTCCAGAGCCGAAGCGGACTCCGCTCGCAGGAGCAGGTCGTCTGGGTAGGCTACCACCGCAATGCCTCTCTGTCAGAGCAACACCAACACCGGGGCTAGCAGTTTTGTGAAAACTCGAGGTGCTGAGGCCAGGCCGAAGGGGAGTGCCAGAAATTGAAAATGGAGGTCTCTCACTGCAAAGCGCAGGAAGCGCTGATGCCGTGGACGAATGGGTACATGGAGGTATGCATCCCTGATGTAAAGGGACACCAAAAATTCCCTCTGATGAAGGGCGGCCACGACTGAGCGGATAGATTCCAACCGGAAGGTCCAGTACTGGCCGAACCCCCCCCTTTTCGGGAACCACAAATAGATTCAAGTAGAAACCTCTCTTCTGGAGGCACTGGCACGATCACCCCCTGGACCGAAAGTGCTTGGACAGCCCCAAAAAGAGCCTCCCGGCGGTCCTGTGGCAGCCCTAAGTTTGATGGGAAGAACCTGTCCGGGAGTGTTGAACTCTATCCTGTACCCGGTGGACACCACTTCCCGGACTCAACGATCGGGAATGTGGGCCAGCCACCGGCCTGCGAATCCCAGAAGACGCTCCACCACCCGAATTCTGGGTGGGGGCAACCCATCAGGCTGAGGAGGACTTGTCCTCCGCTTTTTTGGTTTCGCGCTGCCACTGCTGGTACCCGGCCCCTGCAGCGACCTTACCGTGTCTACGGCGAAACTCACGCCTCCAGGCTCTGGGAAGAAGGGCACTTACCTCCTGTGAAATCCTTAATGATCTCACCCAGCCGTGGACCGAATAGACGTCCACCCTGAAAGGGAAGGTCTGTGGAAGCATGGTCACTGGACCAAAAACGCAACCAGAGTACCCGTCTGAAGATACCGCAACACTGCTACCCTGGATCACATAGGCAGTAAATCAACGGCCGAATCACCAAGGTACTTGCGACCTTGGAGCAAATACAGCCCTCTGCAGCGTATCCAGCAGGCGGCCGCAGTCCAGAATATTCTGGAGCTCCGCCATACGCTCAGACAGATATCGCGCCGCCATGGCGGACATCAGGGCTGGCCGCAGAGTAGAGCCTGCCACCAGGAAGAGCGACTTTAACAGCGCCTCTGTCTTTTGCCAGCGGGGCCCTTGAAGGCAAGAACCCCTTCCAGAGGAATGGTCGTCGTCTTATTAAGACGAGCTATCGGCGGGACACCAAGGCAACTCCCATTTTTTTTTTAAAAAAAGCTTTCCTCAAGGGATAGCGAGCAGCGAACCGTTTGGACCTATGTCCCTTGGAGTGTGGGGGGAAACCGGAGCACCGGGAGTAAACCCACGCATGCACAGGGAGGACATGCAAACCTCAGGCAGGTCATGGTTAGGATCTGAGCCAGCAAGCATTATGCTGCCAGGCGCAAGTGCTACCCACTACACCACTGTGCTGCGCTAAAGGAATGCTGTGGACGCTGCCATTTACAATAAACAAGGTGATCAGGAAATTGATCATGTGGGTAAGCCTTGGGTGCACTAGGGGGCCTGGAGGACCACACACATGCGCAGAAATCAGCGATTTGCCATCCTGGCTCAGTCGCATCATAGTGCGATACCAATCATAATGGCGCAGCTGCCGTCCCCTGATCCTCTTCTCCGTCCGAGGGACCTTCCGGATCAAAATCCTCCTTTGAAAAGCAAGGAGGAGGGGGACGCTTCTCAGGGGGCCTGTTGGTAACATCCGCCCTGGGGAGAATTCACTAAAGACCGCCACAGCTGGTCCAGAAAAGCCCCTTGCGCAGATTGCGCCGCCGCTGATTGCTCCTAGCATGTTCAGCTCCCTTAGTAACACATAGATGCATACTAAAAATTAAAGGCACCCCCACACAGCCTCGCACCACCGACCCACAGTGCACCAGGGAACCCAGGAGGACTGCACCCGCCACCACCAGCACCCACAGGAGAGCCCAGCTATACTTGCTGTTTGCTGCCATAACCCTGAGGATCGTCAGAGAGCTGCGCCGTCAGGAGCACACACCGTTCCAAAGTGAAAGTAAAAACTGTAGACACGTTTTTGCATAAGCAGGGATTCCAATATGGCCGCCGTTTAACACTAGAGGCCGAAAAACACCTGCAGGGAACGTGCAGTACCGCAAATGGCCGCTCTGAGCGCTAGAGGGAAAGACCCATAGGGCCAATATGTCTGCGGCTATGGCAAAATGGCGGTGGTCCACCGCAAAATGGGGGCCGATCGCCGCGAAAAACGACCGAACGACGCTAGACGATCGGGTGTGGTGCGGGGGGGGGGGAAGGGGGGGTGTGAAGGGGTGAAAAGGAGCTCCACGCGCCCCTACCGGCGGCTACCCAGCAAAAAAAGTTTTATTTATTTTTTTTTTTTTTTGGGTCGTCAGTCCCCCTTTCCACCACTAAAAAGGGGGGAAGGAAGGAACTCTCACTCACCACTCTCTCACTCACCACTCCAGGCGACGCCATGGGTAGCCACCCAGTCGCAGACCTTCCGCCCCTGCTTGGGCGGTATGCTGCAGGCCAGAAAGTCGCCCTTCCCGAATCGCATCCGGGGCTGGGCGTAAGGGGGGATCACCCCAGGCTGCCCGCACAGAACGGGCACGATGCGGCGGGTCCCCATACGGCGGGACTGGCTCACATCGGTCGGCCAGGCCGGCGAAAGTACAGAGCCCATGGACTCTCTATGCCCCGCCCGGCTTCTTGATAGCAGATCAATTGCTTGATAGAAGACAAATAAAAGTAAAAGAAAATTAAATAAAAAATGGTCACAAACAGGACCGCAATTCCCCTGAAGGGAAGCCAGGTCAACTCCTTGCAAACTAGGCATTGAAACTGAAGAGCTATGCTATGAGGGGGTTTATGTGGGAAGAGAGGACGGCCCCCATGGGAGGGGCCAGCTGTTTCTTTTCCCTGCCTAGTTAACTCCTAATGAGACCAGCATAAACCCCACACGTAATGGAGAGCTGCGTCTGTCAGTGAACGATAGGAGAAAAACAGTGTTGGCTACCTCCTCCTCCTCCACATCCACTTTCACTGCCTCCTCAACCTCCAACTCCACATCCACCTCCATTTTTGATTTTTTTATGTGATATTAGCTTAAAAATTATTTTAAGTTATTTCCC
>BLSH010296668.1:374741-387982 GCA_018402905.1 Glandirana rugosa
GCACTCGTACGGGCACCCAGCCCGCCTGAGCCACAGACAGTCTCCGGGCGCTAGGGAAGTGTCTCTCGGTCTTGCCCCTTTGCGGTTACATTAGTGCAGCCAAGGGGCGAGACACTCCCCCCCGCACTGTCTAGATGACTAGGGACACTAGCCCTAGTCAATCTACACAATACAGGGACAGTCGGGGTGGGGGTGTGTCAATCTTGTGTATGTCCCTTGTGTAAATTACGGAAGCGACGGGGGGAATCACAATTGGGGAAGGGAGAGTTACTGTGAATATGTCATTAGTCACAGATAAAAACCTAGACTAGCGACATAGAGCGGGGAACCGACGTGATTACATTGGCGTTTCCCCGTTCTGGCTCTCTGTGAAGGGATCGCGGGCCTCTGACAGACACCGAGTCCGCCCGACCCACGGGCATGCTCACGTGTGACGGCGGCGAGAGCATGCCTGGAGCGCACAAAAGGGGAGGACGTCTATTGACGGCCTCCTGGCAATTCAGATCCACGCTGTAGCCGTCAATCGGCTATAGCGCGAATCTGAAGTGGTTAAAAAAGGCCTGGATTCTTTCCTTGAAATACAAGTAAAGGCAACATACATATTTTTTAGTAAATCCTCATATAAAGACCTGAAAGTTACACATGGTAATAAACATAATAACTGAAATGATTATTTTCCTACCATATTCTGCAATTCTGGTCTATAATCCCCTCCAACAGTCCTGCTTTGCTGTATACAAGTAATGATGATGAAGGGAGGAGTTGAGCAGAGCTCAAATGAAATATCCTGTCAGTGAAATAGCTTGTCTATCCATCAGTCCTCCAAGCCTTCTATGATGCTCATTCCATTTTACAGAACACACACCCATCTGCCAAACAATAGCTGGGTGTGTGCTATGTAAAACAGCACAAGTCAGTACAGACAAGCTAGGTCTAGGATCTAAAGCAGTGGGCAGGCAAAGGAAGGACATAGGTGGGAGTGGGCGGTGCTTTACGGGCCAGTCGCGGGTGGAGCCTAATCGGGATTCTGTGTAGAATGAAATCCCTCAGCTTCCCATGTGATACAAGAGCCCCTCCCCCACTGACGTCAGGACGTTTTTTGCAGATAGACGCAAATGGAGACAACCCCAGAAATTAATTCTCATCATCTGTAAACACGGCAATTTTTGCGCAAACCAATCAATAAACGCCGATTGCGATTTTTTTAATCACAAATATGAGGAAGAATATAAATCGGCCAAAACCAATGAAAAAAAATGTTTTTTTATATATTTTTTTTTTTTGGATTGTATTTTAGCAAAAAGTAAGAAATTTGTTTTTTTTTTTTGCAAAATTGTCGCTCTTGTTTTGTTTATAGCGGCGATCAGAAATGACGCAGCGGTGATCAAATACCACCAAAAGAAAGCTCTATTTGTGGGAAAAAAAGGACGCAAATTTAGTTTGGGTACAACGTCGCACAACCGCGCAATTGTCAGTTAAAGCGACGCAGTGCCGAATCGCAAAAAGGGCTCTGGTCAGGAAGGGGGCAAATCCTTCCGGGGCTGAAGTGGTTAATGTACATAATATAGCTAGGGTTGCCACCTGTACGGGATTCCCCCGGACAGTACGGGATCTGAATCATCTGCCTGGTTTTCAGACTGCCTGAAACCCGGACAGACCATTTGAGCAGGGGGCGCTCCAGTAACATACTTGGTACTGTGGAGACAGCAGCAGTGTCAATGCTTTTAAATACATACACTGTGCTGGTGTATGTGTTGGGAATCCGAAGCTCCTTTCTGTCCCCCCCCCCACGGCTCCTGCAGGGTCTCATATCTTTAACTTAGCCCCCCCCCCCTCCAATCACTAGTGCAGCCTTCTAAGAGAAGAGGGAGGCGGAGCTGAGGAGCTCACACTGTCGGGCTGGCCACTGCACGGCATGCAGAGAGGAGGTGAGCTGAGTTTTTTTTTTTCAGGAGTCTCCTTGGGTGGAAAACTGCAAACTTTCAGGAGGATTTGCTTTGTGGGGAAGGGTTAATGTGATAAGGAGAATCAGCAGAATGTGTGCTTGTCACAGTTGACAGATATCTCCCAAGCAGCACACATCACTGCCTATACAAATAACTCAACCCCCCCCCCAGTCCACACATAATGAGAAGTCATGTATGACCATTTACCATGTGTGTGTGTGGTCAGTTTACAACTCAGAGCCTGGATAACACAGGGTTATATGAATGGTCATAAATTACCTTCCCATCATCTGGCCATACAGAATGCTAGGAGCTTGCAGTTGGTTTCATTGAGTAGTACTGTTGTAAATATTAGTGGATGATTATAGTAGCTTTTTAATTATATACATCACTATATCTCAGCCCCCTACTCCCCCCAGTTTTCATGATCCCCAGACCAGTTCATACATCCAGCTGGCAGACATCACTAAGCCCGGGTTCACACTTGTGTGGTGCGCCTGTTCCGTATTGCATCCTTCCCGCAGGTAGTTCACACTGCCTTCTGCGAACCACTGCAAGTGTCATTACAATGTTAATGACACCCCCAGATCGTTTCACAGATTGCAGTGCAAACTGTGGATTCAGACAGGAATCAGATCGCATGGGTGAGAACATCCATTTGATCCAATTCCAGTGCGGGGGGGGGGGGGGGACAAGTCCCTGCACCTTTTTCTGTGCGAATCCAATGCAAGTTCAGCCATACAAACTGTATGGCTGAACTCACATTGCTTAGACATCGCATGTGATTGGCACCTGTGGTACGGGTGCGAATCACATGCAATGTCTGACATCTTTCAAGTCTGAACCTAGGCTCAGAGCTGCTTCCTATTACCCAGCTGAGGGACATCATTCCATAGTCACTTTCCTTCCCTTCTCTTCCCAACATCACTCCCTGGTCACCCAATAGACACTGCAAGAAACCCCTCCCCTGTCTGCCACTGTTATAACCTCCACACTCCTCTCCTGTACATACTGCACCCATCATACCCTGCGCACTCCTCTCCTATATATACTGCACCCATTATACCCTCCGTACTCCTCTTCTGTACATACTGCACCCATCATACCCTCCGCACTCCTCTCTTGTACATACTGCACCCATCATACCCTCCACACTCCTCTCCTGTACATACTGCACCCATCACACCCTCCGCACTCCTCTCCTGTACATACTGCCCCCATCATACCCTTCTCACTCCTCTCCTGTACATACTGCCTCCATCATACCCTCCACACTCCTCTCCTGTACATACTGCCTCCATCATACCCTCCACACTCCTCTCCTGTACATACTGCCTCCATCATACCCTCCGCACTCCTCTCCTGTACATACTGACTCCATCATACCCTCCACACTCCTCTCCTGTACATACTGCACCCATCATACCCTCCGCACTCCTCTCCTGTACATACTGCACCCATCATACCCTCCGCACTCCTCTCCTGTACATACTGCACTCATCATACCCTCCACACTCCTCTCTTGTACATACTGCCCCCATCATACCCTCCACACTCCTCTTCTGCCACTCTGCATGTCACAGAGCTTGGTGCCTCTACATTTGGGCCTGCCACATTAATGTTGGGTCACAAAGATGGCTGCCATGTGGCAGCCATCTTAAACCTGGGGGACCCATGATCTCCACTTGCCCAGGGGGCCCACGAGTTGTTAGTCCGCCCCTGGCCCAGACTGTGGCTACCTTGTAGGGTTACTCAGTGCAATTGTAAGCCAAGAGTGTCAACTTTGTCGACTCTGATGTAAAGGCGGACTCTTGTGATTAACTCCATATGATTAGAAATGTTTTTTATCAATAAAATATATGTATCATGTATACTACATAAAAATTGCCTTGCATTGTACAGAGGTAATGAATTTAATGTGCTATTAAAAAAAAAAAAAAAAATGCCGTGCACTGCTAATGTGTTTGGCTTGAAGAAAAGGTGGCAACCCTAAATATAACTGGGTACTAACAATTAGGTAAAGTTGATCCAGGGAAAAATCGGATTGCCTCTCGGGGGATCAGGAAAAGTTTTTTCCCCCCCGCTATAGCGAATTGGATCATGCTTTGCTGGGGTTTTTTGCCTTTCTCTGGCTGAAGGATTGTGTATATGGGATTGTATGGTTATATATCTTTTTTCTTTTTTTTACGCATTGAACTAGATGGACTTTTTTCAACCTATGTAATTTGGGTACACCTCTGCCACTAATGACCTCCCAGCACACCTTTGCCACACCCTCCATACTCCTATTAAAATATCTCTGTGGCCTTTGTCTGTTGTCCCCAGTACACCTCTGCTTCCAATGCCCACCCCCTCCCCAGCATATCTCTAGACAGTCACTCCTTCTGCTTCTACACAACAGCTGGTGCCTGCCCAGGAATAACACCCCACCCACTTCCAAGCTGTACAGCTTGCATTAATAGAGAAGGGAAGTCCTGAGCAACACAGGTCTGCGGCTCACACTGTGTTCCCAGGACACACATCGGGGCGCAGCTGCGGTGGGTCATTTAGCTAAAATGAGGCACTGTTCCAGCAAATCCAGGACAGTTGGCAAATATGCCAATGTAAGCATAACATGGAAGTGCTGTGTTTAATTTTGCTTTCACACCGTGCTCCTATGAAGAGATCTTTGAAAGCACCAGAACATAGTTCCCAACTGTCCCTGATTTTGAGGGACTGTCCCTGATTTGGAACAAAGTCCCATTGTCCTCCTTATTTGTCCCTCATTTTGGTCTGATCTATATCGTTGTATATAAAATGCACTTTTTATCTTTAAAAAAGTGTTTCCCAGTGCTAAACCTGTCATCCAATTTATAAATTGCTGCATTTTTAAATGTAGTAGTGGTTAAATAAGCACTTGTGGCTTTAAGGAGTTGTAAAGGCAATGTATGGTCCTGCTTTTTTTATTTTTTATATAATCTTTATTGATTTTAAACGTGCAGAAGGTATTTGCAAACATACATTGTGATGGATCATACATCATCACGTCAAGGGCTATTTATTACAGCAGTGCACTTCTAGGTCAGCCTAAGGAGGCGAAGCAATGTCGGAGGGCTGAGAGTTTGGTGGTACCCCTGTGTCCCCTGTCTAGGTGCTGGTGTATAATTCACCAGGGCAAACGTGACCCCAAGCTGTCCCTTCCCGACGGAGAGGGGGGCTACAAAGTGCCTCCAGCATACCCACTCCATCGAGGAGGTTGCCTAAAGGGCCGACTGGCATAGGACCACGCCTCAGTGATGGACCTTCTCCCCTCTGCCACTGAGAAGGTCACTACTAGTTTTGGGATGAAGGGCACCCTCCATCCCCGTCAGCTCCCTCAGATATAACCCTTCAAACAGTAGTCCTGGTCGACCTCTACATCCCTGAAGTCCATCTAACATATAACTTGTTTGCACATTTGCAGAACTTAAGTTAAATAGATAAAAAGAAGAAATAAAAGAGAAGTGAAGAAAAGACAGGGAAGAGACTCAGAAAAAAAAAGCAAAGAGTAGACAAGAGTGGTCGGGAGGTGCAACATTAGGATATGAGATTTTGTCTTGAGTGCCATGCCCGCAGCATTCCACCGCCGTACAGCTTAAAGGGGGGCCTGTGTCCCCAGACCCCTCAAATTGTATATCCAAGTCAATACAGCTCACAAATCAATACATCTCACTAATGGTCAAGGTCTGTGCTCTTTTTCTTCCTAAGTGAAGGTTCTGCGAGCTCTAACAGTGCTATGTCTAGGCTTGACGGTACCTGGTTTTTGCCTGAAGTGTACTCCTGCCATTGTGCCCATATCATCTTGAATTTCTCCCCTCTCCCCCTGCATGTGGCTACCCATTCCTCAGCTCCCTTTATCTCTTCCACCTTCCTTTCCCATTCCTCAGGATTGGGGATCCGGATCTGTTTCCAATAATTTGGAATCAGACGCTTGGCTGCGTTGAGGAGGTGTGGGAGCACTGTGCGCTTATAGCGACACATTGCGGTTGAGGGAATATTCAGAAGAAAATGAATGGGGTAAAATGGTATCTCAGTGCCCATAATTTCAGTTATGCGGGAATGGACCTCTTTCCAAAATGATTGGATTTTAGGGCAATCCCACTATATGTGCAGTAGGGTACCCTTTTGTCCACACCCCCTCCAGCAACGATCTGAAACGGATAGGTATATTGTAGCTAAATTGGCCAGAAACCTATACCAATGGGTAAGTATTTTATAGTTAGTTTCCTGGGTTCTCGTCTCGATCGTGCTGGAGTGGGCCAATTGGTACATGTGTGACAGTTGGGCTTCAGTGAACTCCAGCTCCAGATCTCTCTCCCATTCCCTAACGAAGGCTGGTTTAACAGAGGGTCCCGTCGAGCCTAAAAGTTTATACAACTCCGAGATCATATGTGGTATGGGTTCATCATCTACGAAGATGCGTTCGAACGGCGTTAAGGAGTCAAGGTTTCTGACCGGGTGACTCTGAGAAGCGAAAAAATGAGTGAGTTGGGTATGTCGCCACGAGTCCATAGGGAAGCTACCATAACGGTTTCTAAGAGTTGCAAGAGTGTGTAGTTTACCTTTCTCTAGCATCGTGCCACAGCACACGTGTCTGTCTTTGGCCCATTTCCTAAAGAAGACCTGCTGTTCTCCCGGAATGAACCATCGAAAGCCCCCTAGTGGGGCCAACGGGGACATCTGCGGCGATATTGCGAATAGCTTATTCGTTCTATCCCAGACTTGCATCGTCTGATGCGTGAGGGGAGATGTGTGTTCTGAGAGCCTCCTACAGTCCCTAGGTAGCTAAGGGGCATAGGCTAGATCCCTTCCTGCTAAACATTTCTGCAGCCTGACCCACCCCCTGCCTGCTGTATGGAAGCGCCAATTTAGAATTCTCTGTAGGGCAATAGCCCTATAGTAGCGTTTCAAATCTGGGACACCCAGGCCGCCTCTCTGTTTATGGCATTTCAACACTTGCATCGCGAGTCTGGGTTTCTTGCCGTACCATACAAATCTCGTCAGGAGGCTAGTCGCCCCAGAGAAAAATGAACTCGGTAGTGCAATAGGCCTGCTTTTTAAACCGTTTTTTTTTCTCCTGGATCTACAAACAACTGCCAGACTAGGAGACCAGCTGGATAATCTAGATCCAGTGGTCCCCCTTGTCTGGCCAGCAAGCACGTGCAGACCGCAACTACGAGCTAGGTCGGCCGCGACATAGCCCCACTGGACGGGGGCTGGCCTTGCGAGTTAACCGTCTCGCATATGACTAGGTCTCGGCCTGAGTCGCAGCGGTTCTTCGGTGGTGAAGGATCTGTCTGGGAGTGTTACCTGCACGCTTCACTGGATTGGTAAGTAAGGGGCCCCCTCCTCTCCTTCCCTGGACGTGATGTGGGACACGGGTACTGCCTGGGGTATTCGGTCCCTTCGGGGTTCTCCTCCCCCCAACCCGCCATGGGTTAGGTCTAGGCTTCTAGCCAAGGTACTCTGAACACACTATTCACCCCTCTTACCAGGGTTGTCACTGGGGGGATACCCCTTGGGCTCACCTGCTGGATGGTTGAGCCTGGGGAGCGGATGACCTCGCCCCCTCACAGCAGCCCTCCAGTAATTTAGGGCACAGCTTTGCAGCCTGTCGACTGGGCGATGTGTGGAGTGGCTCCAGGGCAGGCGGCGGAGGCTGATGCTTTCCGTGGCGGGTATCCGCCCTCCATTCCGTGGCTCTGCTCGGTCCAGCCCCTCCAAGACCCTCACACTCACGGCAGGCGGCCAAAATGTAGGCCACGGCTTTTGCAGCCTACTGGGTCATGAGGCGGCGGGGGGTTCTTTAGGTGGGCCCTCTGTAGGCGCCCCCTGTATGGGCTTTTGTAGGCACCTCCTGTGAGGGGCCTAAGCCAGTGCCCCCTGTGCGGGACATCCGTCAACGCTCCCTGTGCGGGGCCTTCGTAGGCACCCCCCATGAGGGTCTTCAGCCTGTGCCCCTAGTCAGGGGCCTCAGTGGTGCCCCCTGTGAGGGGCCTCGGTCTGCATCCCATGTGGAGCCTCAGTGGTGCCCCTGTGAGGGGCCTCAGTGGCGCCCCCCCGTGCGGGGCATCCGTCAGCATCCTCTGTGCGAGGCCTTGGTCGGTGTCCCGTGTGGGACCTCAGTGGCGCCCCTCTGTGGGTCCTCAGGTGGTGGGGGTCTCAGTCGGCGACCCCCTCCAAGTTTTTTGGCATATAGCCTAGTAAATGGCGGCCCCGACCCTCCCCTCCCTCATCTGTCTTGACCGATCCGATATCTAGCTCTGCCACCACGGACATGGCCCACCTTGCGGGGTTGATGGCCACCCTCCCTGTCCTGTCAGGTAGTGAGGAAGATTCCTCCAAAACTGCAGTAGCGCACGAGAAGGTTGTCGCACTTATTACATCTGTGCGGGAAACTTTAAAGATGGAGGATGCAGCTGTGGCTGCAGCAAAGGGCTGGTCCCCTTTGGCACCCATAAGCCATCTCGCACAGCGAAAGCGTTCCCTTCTCCCTCCTATTTTGGCAAATTTGTTCATAAAGAATGGGGGTGTCCAAAACGCCCCTTTGTGCTTCCACAAGCGCCTTGCTGTGAGGTACCCCTTTGAGGAGTCCTTCCTTAAGAAGAAGGACTGTTCCACCAGTAGTGGATCCCCCAGTCTCGAGGTTGCACAAGGCAACCATGATTCCGGTAGAGGAATCTCCGGCTTTTAAAGATCCGGCTGACATACCTGGAGGGGGAGCAGAATCCCCCTCCCTTAGCTTGGATTGGCGGACCAGTTGGTCTAGGGGCTGCAATTTGTCTGCGTTGCCTCTTGGATGAAGTTCCCCTGGTTGCTAAGCTCTCTGCTTCCGCAGTGGTGTTTAGACATGTGTTGTGGCTTAAGTGTTGGTCTGCAGACTAGGCTTCTAAAAAAGCTCTGGCCAGTTTACCTTTTCAAGGCACTTGTCTTTTTGAGGCTACCTTGGATGACATCATTACGAGTCTCACAAGGGAGAAGTGTACATCTCTTCCACAGTCTAAAAAGGGAAAAGAGCCTTGTCGCATACGAGGTCCTTCTTTCCCGGCACACACAGTTTTTTCATTCCTCAAGGTCCACTGACAAGGGATCAAAACCTTTCAAACCCTCCTCGGGAGGTTCCAAACGTGTCTGGGGTGGAAGGATGTCTTGATTTTGTCTGGTTACAAGATAGTGTTCCGGTCTTGTTCCCCCGAAAAGGTTTTTTTCCTTCCAATGGTCACCGGACCATTTGTTGTTCTCCTCGGGTTGTACAAACCCTATTGTTTCAGGGTGTGATTGTGCTGGTTCCCACATCGGAACGGTTTCAGGGGTTTTCTTGTGCTTCTTCTCAAACCTGTTCACGGTCAAAAAGATGGAGGGCATGGTACGTCCAATTCTGGACCTCAAGCCCCTGAACTGCTTTGTGTGGATACAGAAGTACAGAATGGAGTCCATCCGCATGGTGGTGACGTCCCTTCATCATGGGGACTTTCTGGCTTCTATCACCATCACGAATGCTTACTTACAAATTGCATTATGTGCCCGACACCAGCACTTCCTCCTTTTTGTTGTGGGAGAAGAGCATTATCAGCTCATGGCGTTGCCTTTTGGACTCGCCTCCACTTCTTGGGTATTCACAAAGGTGTTGGCCCCGAATCTGGCGTGGTTACGTGATTGCGGGCCTGGGCTGCCTGGATTACCTTTTTCTGCGAAGAATCCTTGACGGGTTTCAGTTGGCTCCTATACTACTTGAAGTCTGCTCTGGCTCCTTCCAGAAAATTGGATTACCTGGGCCTGACTCTGGCTGCAGTTCTGGCCAGAATGTTTCTTCCTCTGGACAGACTCCAGAAGTTGCATTCTGCATTTAATCTACTGTGGTCCGGCAGGTGGGCCTCCCTGCTGACCTGCATGTGGGTGTTTGGCCTGGTGGTATCTACCTTTGAGGCAATTGCATTTACACAGTTCCATATGAGCTCCCTTCAAAGGGAGATCCTGGCATAATAGGACAAGTGCCAGAGGTCTCTGGACAATCAGCTTCGGCTCAGCCAGGAAACCGGGGGGTCCCTGATCTGACAGCTTTGCTGTCCGTTCTTCGGCAGGGAAAATCTTTTCTCTCCTCGTATTGGACAGTGGTCACTATCACTGCCAGTCTGTCTGGGTGGGGAGGTGTCCTGGGACTGAGCTGTGCTCAGGGTCGTTGGACGATGGAGGAATCCAGACTACCGATCAATGCCCTGGAACTTCGAGGGATCAGACTATGTCTGGATCATGGACGGATCGACTTCAGGGATCCTAGTATGGATCCAGTCAGACAATGCAATGGCGGTGGCCTATGTCAGTCACCAGGACAGAACAAATAGTGTTTGGCAGCCTTGGCAGTGGCCAGCATCCTATGGTGGGCAGAATGTCTCGTTATGGCCCTCTCAGCCGTACGCATTCCAGGAGTGCAATACTGGTAGGCGGGTTACCTGAGACGGCAAGTGTTGCACCAAGGGGTGGTCCCTTCACCAGGACGCGTTTCATCTGATATATCTCTGATGGGGCACTCTGAGGTAGATCTGTTGGCGCTTCGGCTCAACAGAATGATACCGGGGTCTGTGGCAAGGTCACAGGATCCTCTGGTGGACACCTCAAACACTCTGGTGGTCCCATGGGGCCGGTATCATCTGATCTACGCCTTTCCTACTCTCAAGCTTCTGCCACGGCTTTTGCGCAGGATCAAGGCTGAAGGGATTACAGTCATTCTATGGGCCCCAGATTGGCCCCGTCAGTCTTGGTATACAGACTTGGTGCGCCTGGTCGCTGACGTTCCTTGGCGCCTGCTCAGGGAGGATCTACTGTCTCAAGGCCCGATCCTCCATCCTGCTTTATAGTCGCTGGTTTTGACCGCCTGGCTGTTATGAGCCAGGTGCTGAGGTTACATAGTTACATAGTAGGTAAGGCTAAAAAAAGACAATAGTCCATCCAGTTCAACCTGTGTAGGTGTACGTGTGTCATTGTAATTGTTTCCCATATCCCTTTTATGTTGTGTTCTTTAAGGTATACATCCAAGAGTCTTTTAAAAATATCCATTCTCCCCTCAGCCACCACCAATTGTGCGAGAGAGTTCCACATCCTTATTGCCCTGACAGTGAAGAACCCCCTGCACAGTTTAAGGTTAAACCACTTCTCCCGTGTACTAGTCTCTAGTCTCATTGTGTGGCCCCGTGTCCTCTTACACCCTGGGACTGAATAGTTTTTTCCCTATGCTGGGATCCCCATTGAGGTATTTGTAGATCGCTAGTCATTCCTCGTAATTGAGGTCTTCTAGTCCCCTTATTCGTTTCATTGCCCTTCTTTGGACTCTCTCCAGCTCCAGCACATCCCTTCTGAGGACCGGTGATCAGAACTGGACAGAATACTCCAGATGTGGAGGGAGAAGTGAGTTTAGTCTGGCTGGAGCAGCCTCAACGAGCAACTCTGCCCCTGTGTGTGTGTCGGCGAGTAAACAGGAGGAAGCTAGCTCTTCAGAAGCCGCGTCTGTGGTGAGAGATCCGAAAGACGCCGGAGGTGCGACCTGGGAACCGGTGCACATTCTACTGCCTCGAGGGGGAGACTGAAGCTGGGGACAAGCGGTAGTGCACGGCGGGGAGCAAGTCGGACATCCCCCCTCAGAGTGGAACGGTCAAGAGCCATACTGGGACCTATTAGGAGAAGTTAGTGATGGCATATGAAGAGTAGGAGAGGAGAAGTTTAGCTCCCCAGCCGCGGCTTAGACATTGGGTTCCCAAGTCACCATTAGAAGAAAACCCCACTAACTCTCCTAAATCGTCTGGAATAATACAGAGAGGAGTCAAGTAGGCCCCCCTGAAGACCAGACCGGTGAGTGCCATATATCTCTCCCACATATACCTACTTCCTGGTGTACCTACCTGCTTGCTGGATATAGCCCTCCCCTTGCTGCAAGATTGATAGTCCATGCCCCCTGTGTCATATATATATATATATATGTATATATATATATATATATATATATATAAAAATGGACAATAAGCGGGCATTAGGGACAAGACTGAAATCATTTTGTGGAGAGGGGGAGCCCCAGAAAAAAGGGGAATATGTGGTTGAAAAGCAGCAATACCCAAGGGGAAGATAGTTACCATGAAGGGCAAAGGGGCCAAACCAACAGGGCTAGCAAAATCACCCAAGACAAATGCAAGTCCAGGGACTATAAAAAAATACATGTCCCAAGGGGACAGCCAGGATAAATCAATGACTGAGAAGCCAACAACTACCCGGTCAAAAATGACAGGGAGTAGTAAACCCGACCAAGACAGTACAATATTAAACTCAAATTCACCAAATCAGTTCGGAACAGAAATTGTGATGGACAAGGGAGTTGAACATGGATACACGATTTGGAAAAAGCTTGCAAGCCCAGTTGCCAACAAAATCAGATATGGCAGACATGTTCACAAAATTAGAAAAATCCCTAAAAGTAGATATTGCATCACTGCATAGAGACTTGGGCCAAATTGTAGCCCAAGTAGAGGAGACAGAGAAACCGCTGGATGCTCAAGCCCAGATCATAAAAGATCTTAAAAGAGAATCTATAAACCTACAAAGGGCGCAGAGAGAGAAGGCATTTAAATTAGAGGACCAGGAGAACAGGCGTAGGAGGAAAAATTTGAAAATAAGAGGGGTCCCAGAGACAATGCAGCAAGAAGATCTGAAGGAAAGAATGAGAGAAATTTTTGTCCAGATGCTTAAGCAAACTTCGGAAACCCCCCTAAAAATCGAAAGAGTTCATAGGATCGCCAAGGGGAATATCGGCGGAAATACCTAGAGACATAGTAGTACGGTTCCACAGTTTTGAAGATAGAGCGCAGATATGGAGGAGCCTGAAAAGTAAAACCCCTGTAAAGTATAAGGAAATTAACTTGCAGATTTTTCCTGATCTTGCACAGGAAACATTAAAAAGACGGAGACTCCTTAAACCTTTGCTCATAGAAATGCAAAAACAAGAGATACAATACAACTGGGGATTTACGGTGTGTTTAGTGGGATATAAAGATGGCCGATCAGCAAGGTTAAGATTCCCGGAAGAACTACAGAATTTCTGCAAAAAATTAGGCCTTATAGCACCAGAGATTCCTGGATGGTCGGACGGTCAAGGATAACTCAGTTGGAAGAAGAATAATGGCACCTGATCTCTAAAAAAATAAGAAAAAAAATAAGAAAACGCTGAGAGACACTAAGACATAACAACAGGGAGAGAAAATATAGCGACTTGGACAAAAAGGGGGGGGGGGGGGG
>BLSH010296668.1:395195-413451 GCA_018402905.1 Glandirana rugosa
GCCACACTCGGGTAAGATTAGTTAAGAGGGAATTATCGCGTAAACACGCGAAGGGTACAGTGATTTCCCAAGTACAGGTAGCATAGTAACTCCTCCTTTTTAAGGAACTAACATAACGACTAGACACCCTCCTCCCAGTCCAGACAATTCTCCCTACGTAAGTCGGAGGTGCAAACATAAAATCGATATAAACACTCATTGAATGTCCACTACCTTTAGCCACTTACCAGACTAATCACAAACATACGGTTAAAGCCACCGACAACACGCACACTATAGGGAGACACACTATTTGTTCCTACAAAATACTCAGACAAATCAAGATACTACTCAAATCCATACACCTAGTTGATGCTTGGCGCTTCCTACACCCAGACTGGAGGGATTTCACACACTTTTCTATCCCGCACAATAGGTATGCTCGTCTGGATTACCTGTTTATCACACAGAGGGATATCACACGCACAACAGCCACCGAAATTGGCATACAAACACTAATCAGACCATTCACCGATTTCCATCACCTGTAAGTTACTCACAAATATAGCTAAAATACAAACGTGGAGGCTGAATGCATCCCTCTTAACAGACCTGACCCTCCTCCCACAGATCAGCAATACAATCAAGGAATTTTTCCTCCTCAATGATACGATGGACATGAACCCTTTAGTGACATGGGAAGCGCACAAATGCGCTATTAAGGGAGAATTGATTAGAATGGGCTCACACCGCAAAAAAGAAAGAGAAAAATAAATACATCAATTAACATCCCAGATACAAAGGCTTGAATCACTCCACAAATATTCTCTTTCCTCCTCCTCAACTAAAGAACTATTAACAGCAAGAAAATCCCTACAACAGCTCCTAGACTCCACCACACGGAGATTCCTATTTTTTTAGGAAAAAAATGTACTATGAAAGAGGAAACAAAAGCTGGGAGGTCCTTGGCTAGGGCGTTAAGGGAAATAGAACACACTAACCACATACAGGGCATAAGGCAACCGAATGGCACACTAGATATTACAGTAGAGACCTTAGCCAGCCATTTTCATAGCTATTATACCAGGCTTTACAATTTATAACCACAACACAAACCACCAGATTTACTGGGAGACAGAACCCACTTAATTCAGGAATACCTCCAAAAAAGAGGACTACCGAAGCTTAAGGAGCCAGACAAACAGTTATTAGACAGGAAGATCGAAGCTGAAGAGGTGCAAGTAGCTATAAAAAATTTGAAGCCAGGGAAGAGCCCGGGCCCCGATGGACTGACGTCCATCTACTATAAAACTTTTGAGACCATGCTGCTCAAGCCCCTTACCAAGGCACTAAACCCTTTGGTGGAGGCGGGAAAACTAACGCCTGATTTCCTCTCTGCCTATATAATGGTTATACCAAAACCCGGCAAGGACCCCACTCACTGTGCTAGCTACCGTCCAATATCGCTTTTAAATTTGGATGTCAAACTACTAGCAAAGATCCTGGCAACAAGGCTAAGACCTCTGCTGAGTAACATAATGGCACCAGAACAGGTGGGGTTCTTGCCGGGCAGAGAAGCAAAGAATAATACATCCTAGGCCCTGCTTTTGATAAATGCCATGCCGAGTGGAAGGGAAGAGGGCCTTCTCCTATCAACAGATGCGGAGAAGGCCTTTGACAGGGTAGCCTGGGATTACATGCTAGGAGTCTGCGAACACATAGGCTTAGGCCCGCAGATGATGACATGGATCACAGCGCTATATCAGAACCCGACAGCCAAGCTAAAAATAAATGGCTCTCTGTCGGATAAAGTTCACATAAGAAACGGAACCCGACAGGGATGCCCATTATCGCCAATTTTATTCATCCTGTCACTGGAACCCTTCATTAGGTGAGTGAATCAAAATAGAAACATAGCAGGCTTCTCGGTAGCGGCTAGAGAATATAAAAGAGCGACTTACGCCGATGATTTGTTGTTTTTTGTAACAAATCCAGTAATCTCCATTCCCAATCTGCTAAGGGAGTTTGGACACTATGGCTTCCTGTCAAACCTTAAGATTAATTTTGTGAAGTCAACCGCATTAAATATTTCAATGCCTCCTGCACTCCTACAGGTAGTCAGACATAACTCCCCTTTTGTGTGGGCAGAGAGGACTTTAAAATACTTGAGGACCTGGATGTCGCCCTCAATACCTGAAATTTACAAAAACTATTTTCCACCAATGCTTAAGGCGGCAGAAATCGACTTGAAGAAATGGAACGACGGGCCCTTTTCGTGGTTCGGTAGAGCTGCTATAGTGAAAATGGTTATACTACCTAGATTCCTCTATCTGGCAAGAACACTCCCGATTAAATTGCCCCAAAACTTTTTCAGGAAGTTAACAACCATTATGACACAGTTTCTCTGGAAAGGCCACAAATCTAGAATAAAACTAGAAACACTGTGCTGCTCCAAAGAAAATGGGGGAATGGTATTTCCAGACTTTAAAGCATACTATCAGGTGGCACACATTGCTAGGGTGATAGACTGGCACTGCCACGGACAGTCCAAAGATTGGATACCCTTAGAGGCAGTGGCAACAAGATCACAATTGCAATACACACCATGGATATCATGGTCAAAACTACCTATTACCCTGAGGAGACATCCACTGACAGGAACAACGCTAAAAATCTTTCACACGCTAACTAGGCGACTGGAAATTTCCTCGGGGGTCAGTCCTTTGACCCCACTCAGTGGAAACCCAGACTTTCCGCCGGGTGTAGATAACCACACACTGATTAATACGCAAACAAACACACCCCTGAAGGCAGGAGAATGCTACCTGAAAGGGGTGATTAGACTGGACAACCATCAAAACTGACAACCACCTTCCACACTTAAAACTGTGGACATACCTGCAATTATGTAGCTACCTTGGCAGTAGACAGTGGAAAAGGGACATTTGCAGACCTCTCACAGAGATGGAGAAAGTATGCCAGAGTGGTACATGTTGCGAAAAGACCACCTATTTGGCTTATAATTGGATCTGCTCTTACAAACAATCAACAACGGAAGGACGCGGACTTGGGCGGAGGACCTGCAGTTGGAGATCTCGGAGAAACAATGGAGGTATGCCTGCTATTTTTCACACAAATGTTCAGTTAGCACCTCCACTCAAGAAACATCATATAAGCTGCTTACTAGATGGTACCGAATCCCCACGAAAATCCACAAATTGTACCCACAGGTTACTCCTGATTGCTGGAGGTGTGGTAGGGAAAGGGGGACCATGCTTCATATCTGGTGGCAATGCTCAGCTCTAAGGCCCTTCTGGGACAAAGGTCTAAGGCCTAAGGCTAAGCCTAGACCCAGTGTGCTGTCTGCTACACATCACTGATTGGTCTTTCAGGCGATACAAAAACTCCCTTGTGAGACATCTTATTAACGCTGCAAAGTCTCTAATCCCGATTCACTGTAACTCCCCAAGGGTTCCATCAATTCAGGAATGGTTTAGAAGGGTCTTGGAGATTTATATCATGGAAGAGACAGTAGCACAGGCGCTAGACAGGGCAGAGAAGTTTCATAAAATGTGGCAACCTTGGGTTATTTTTAAATATGCAGGAGAATTAGACCGAGAAATGGCAGAAGACTAAAGCAAAACCCCAAAGAAAGGGTTTCATGATAGCTTCTGAATAAGTCTGCACTGATTTACTTTATTCTATTTCTTTTTCTCCCTCTTTCTTTCTTTTTCACCTGCTTTTCTAAAACTCCTACTAACCTATTTAATGGAATTGATATAGCACGCTAGTTAATAACATTATTTGTTTGAGAAACCTGACAAATCTAGAGTTTGTAAACCAGCACTATTTAAGAAAATTTAGCTACAAATCTATAGACTCAAAGACGATAGAATTGGTCAGAGAGATAGTGCTTTTACGAGCGAACTGGCAATTACAATACGTATGCTATAGATGACCATATACTCCACCAAACACTGTTATGCTGTGCTATTATGTTATTGAAAGTTTATGACATGTATGCTCCCATGTGAAAATTTCAATAAAAGCTTAATGTATAAAAAAATATAAACAATCGAAAAACTAAAAAAAAAAACAAAAAAAATAAATAAAATACTCCAGATGTGGCCTAATCAGGGTTTTATAAAGTAGCAGGATTATAATTTTATCCCTGGAGTATATCCTTTTTTTATGCATGCTAATATTCTGCCGGCTTTGGTAGCTGCAGCTTGACATTGCATGCTATTGCTCAATCCGTCATCTACTAGGACCCCTAGATCCCTCTCCATCCTTGATTCTCCCAGAGGTTCTCCCCCTAATAAATAATTTGCATTTATGTTTTTTTGCCCCCGAATGCATTACTTTACATTTCTCCACATTAAACCTCTTTTGCCATTTGTCTGCCCACTCCATTATTTTGTTCAGGTCATTCTGTAAAATTTCTATATCCTGATGTGAGTTTACTGCTCTGCTTATCTTTGTGTCATCAGTAAAAACTGAGACTGAGCTATGTATCCCATAATCTATATCGTTTATGAATAAATTGCATAGAATTGGTCCCAAGACAGAACCTTGGAGTACCCCACTCGCCACTCCAGGCCAGTCAGAGTATGTTATTTATCACCACCCTTTGGACAACATCCCTGTAACCAGTTTTTTATCCAAGCACAAACCTTATGGTCCATGCCTGCAGATCTCAGCTTGTAAATTAAGCGTTTATGGGGGACTGTATCAAATGCTTTTGCAAAATCCAGATACGGCACATCCACAGGCCTCCCCCTGTCTAGATGGCAGCTCACTTCCTCGTAGAATGTTAGCAGAATGACCTTTTCGTAAATCCATGCTGATTACAACTAATGATATTATTTTCCTCAGTAAATCTTTGGATATAGTCCCCAATCATCCCCTCCAATAATTTACCCACTATTGATGTTAGGCTGACTGGCCTGTAGTTCCCAGGAACATGTCTCTGTCCTTTTTTGAATATTGGTACCACATTGGCTTTTCTCCAATTAGCTGGTACCAATCCTGACATTATGCTGTCCACAAAGATTAGGAACAAAGAAAGTTTGGACAATGCCGAAGGCTAGGGAGTCTATCTCTAGGAAGATCTACCACCGGACGTGGAAAGTGTGCATACCCTGGTGTGAGTTTCTTGGCATTCACCCTCGTTCTTTCTCGGTGGCTCACATTCTGACCTTCGTTCGTGGGGGGGTTGATCAGAAATTGGCCTTGAGTGCCATCAAGGGCCAGGTGTCAACCTTGGCAGTCTTCTTCAGCGTCCCCTGGTCTAGCACTCCCTGGTGCATACTTTTATTCAAGGGGTTTGACTGCTGCCTCCATCAATGTGGTCTCTTCTACCGCCGTAGGATCTGAACTTGGTGCTTTCGATTCTACAGAAGCCTCCCTTTTAAAAATATTTGGGAGTTTCCCCTGCTTACTCTGTCTCAGAAGGTGGCCCTTTTTGGTGGCTATCACCTCTGCTCACAAAGTGATAAAAATGGTGGCTTTATCTTGTCGTACACTTTACCTGGTGATCCATCATTCCTTCCTCTGATTTCCATTTGAATAAGGACATTGTGTTGCCTTCCCTGTGTCCCTGGTCAAATATCCTAAGGAATTTGCTTTCCATACACCCTGGATTGATTTGGGTGGTTCGGGTGTATTTGGCAGCCACTGAGTCTTTTCGGAGGTCAGACTCTCTGTTTATGATCACGGGCGGGCCGTGAAAGGGGCTGTCTGTTTCTTTTGCGACCATTTCTAGATGGATCAGACAGATGATGTCTCTGGCCTATTCTGTCAGGAATCAGGTTCCTCCTTTCCCCGTTACAGCACATTCTACTCGGGCACTTACTGCTTCTTGGGCCTTCCATCATCAGGCGTCAGTTACGCAAGTTTGCAAGGTGTACACTTTCACAACATACTACAAACTGGATGTGCTGGCATCTGTGGATTCTTCTTTTGGCCGCAAGGTTTTGCAGGCTGCTGTTTAGAGGGTCTATTCCCTCTTGAGGGTGTTTTGTTCAGGTTAGGCTCCAGTTGTTCTGTGTTGAGCTCCTATTACCTGGTTTGCTCTCGTGTTAGCCTTGGGATTTTTCGTTGTCCCACACCTCATGTTTGGTACTGCTTTGGGATGTCCCTATGGTTCTGAATAACGGAGCGCTGTGTCGGTCAAAAAAAGAAAGAGAAAATGGGATTTTTGACTTACCGTAAGATCCATTTCTCTGAGTTCATTGACAAACACAGCACCCACCCCTCTAAGGAGTTTTAACACTTCTGACACTGCTTGTTACTAAACTGAAGGCCTATAGCAGAGAGAGGGGGGGGGGTGTAAACCACCTAGGGCTGCCCATAGGCATAGCCAAGTCTTTTTTCTGCCTAGTGTCCTACTCCTGTAGGGGGGCGGTATAACCCTATGACTCTGAATAATGGAGTGCTGTGCCTGTCAATGAACTCAGAGAAATCGATTTTACGATGTGCCAAAAATTCCATTATCTTAATGCATTCAATGCATTAAGATAAAAAAACCTTCTGTGTGTAGCAGCCTCCCCAGCACCCCCCTAATTACTTACCTGGGTCCCACCCTGCCCCCCCCCCCGGTGCTTCTCCCAGGTCGCCAGTATGATTGGCGACAGGGAGAAAGAATCCGTCGTGCTGGACGTTGATCACAGACATTTCCGGCTGGGCAGATGGTCCCCGGAGTCTCCATGATCATTTGAAGAGCAGCATGATGTTATGACGTCACGCCCAGCCCCTGCATTTGAAAAAATGCCACCACTTCGGCTGGATCATTTTTTTTTCAGGCTTCCCAGCCTAG
Organism: Glandirana rugosa; assembly: GCA_018402905.1. Taxonomy (NCBI): domain Eukaryota; kingdom Metazoa; phylum Chordata; class Amphibia; order Anura; family Ranidae; genus Glandirana; species Glandirana rugosa. Next base: position 401,992 of record BLSH010296668.1, read on the forward strand.
AAGTGAGATCTGGGGACTTATTGACCCCAGGTCTCGCTGTAAAGAGGACCTGTCACACACTATTCCTATTAGAAGGGATGTTTACATTCCTTGTAATGGGAATAAAAGTACTGTAATAAAAAAAAAAGTAAAAAGTAAGTATCAAAATAGAATAAAAGTAAAATAAGCAATAAAAAACAAATTTAAAGCGCCTCCATCCCCGTGTGCTCGCACGCAGAAGTGAACGCATGCGTAGGTGGCGCCCACATATGTAAACAATGTTCAAACTACACGTGAGGCATCTTCACAAACGTTTGAGCAAGAGCAATAATTCTAGTGCTAAATGTCCTCCGTAACTCTAAACACGTAAAATGTAAAAAATTTTAATGCGTCGCCTATGGAGTTTAAGTACCAAAGTTTGGCGCCATTCCACGAGTGTGCGCAATTTCAAAGTACGACATGTTAGGTATCTATTTACAAAAAATTGGGCTTTACTTTATGTTTTTTTTTTTTTTAATGCAGGAAACTGTTCTTTAACAAAAAAAAAAACGCGTTTGAAAAATTATTGCACAAATACCGTTCGAGATAAAAAGTTGCAACAACCACCATTTTATTTATTAGGGTCTCTGCTAAAATATATATATAAGGTTAGGGGGTTCAGAGTAATTTTCTAGCAAAATTGATGATTTAGGAGCAAAGTGTCAGAATTGGCCTGGGTAGTAAGTGGCTAAGGGGGCATGGCAGGAGGCATTTCCTATGCCTACATACTTTTGCTAATAGGTGTCCCTCATTCCAATTTCAAAAAGGTGGGAGGTATGCCTTCATTTCAGTTGGACCCACAGGAGCCATCAAGATCACTACTGCTGTTTTGAAATAGCACTGGGACAAATAGCCACTATCCTGGTGATGGTTTAACCACTTTCTGACCGCCCTATAGCAGTTTTACTGCTACAGGGCGGCAGCTGTGCACCGGATCACGTATATATATGTGACCAGGCTCTTCCGGGTAGTGGGCGTGAGTACACAGCGGGAGCCAATCAGTTGGTACCACAGACTTGATGTCTCACTTGTTAATAAAATCAATGCAGACTTACTTGTAAATGTTTTATCTTCAAGTACAGTACAGGACATAGGCTGGATCTTCATAGACCCTAGGTTATAGGCTGCTACCTTAAGGTGATTGGACACTGGCAAAGTTTGAGGGCACAACCCCTTGGGAGGAAGCAGTGCACCCCGGAGATGGAGAAAGGAGAGAATCTTCCATTTGCGGGAAGGTGAAGTCCGAACCAGGGATAGCTGAGGTACAGTTAGGAGAAGGGTTGGGCCCACAACCCCGAGAACAGGCCCAGCAGCTGCTCCATGAGCGCCAGCATACGTTCTCATCCTGTTCAGGATATAAATTAATAGCAGTACATCGGGTTGAATCGCCAAGGCAAACAGCTTATCGCATTCCGGATGCTGTACGAGAGGGGATGCAGAAAGAAATCTGGGATATGTTGGATCCTGGGGTCATAGAGTCTTTGGAAAGCCCTTGGGCCTCTCCGGTGCTTTTAGTCCCCAAGAAAGATGGCACTACCAGATTCTGTGTGGACTATAGGCGACTGAACAACCGGACTGTGATCGACACTTATCCCATACTCCGTGTGGGTGAACCCTTAGACAAAATCATCCGGGGGTGCTTCCTCACTACCTTTGATGCTTACAAGGGCTTGGCAAATCCCCCTCGACTCAGAGGCCACCCCCAAGTCTGCCTTTATCACTCCCTTTGGCCTGTTCCAGAGTTTAGGGTCATGCTATTCGGAATGAAAAACGCGCCCACCACTTTCCAACAGATGGTGGATAGGTTAATTGATATAATTTTACCTGTGCCTATCTAGATGATATTGCCATCTACAGTAACACCTGTTGAAGAACACCTCTGCCACATAGGTATAGTATTTGATTGGATAAAGGGAGCAGGGCTGATTGTTTTTTTTTTTTTTTTTAAATCAAGAAAAGTTTTATTGTAGGTAATACACATTCTCCAATGCACATACATGTCAATATTACACTCTGAGCAGCTTTACAAACATTTGAGCGAACACCAGCATTATTCATTCAGCAGTACAGTCCCATGAACCTTAGCCACCCCATCCCGCCCCTAACATCCTTCATATTAGCGCATGAATTCTATTATTCGGCAAGAAATTACAAAAGTCTGGACATTACTAATTCTCTGGGACTCAATCCGGGGGTATCCAGCCAGAGTGCCCATATACGTTCAAATTTATCCACACTACCTCTATGCTGATAGATATACTTTTCCATAATTAGTGTATTGCCCATATGTGTTATCCATGTACCTATACTTGGCGGAGCCACCAACTTCCAGCCTATTAAAATTCGTTTTCTAGCTTGAAATAAAGCCCTAGATATGGGCATTCTACTCATTTCGTCAGGTATATCTCCTCAAGGATCCCTAATATACATTGCATCGGATTAAGTGGGACGCTTGTTTGAAACACCCCATTAATCAGGTCTATCACTTCCCTCCAGTAACGGTGGAGTTTTGGGTACCGCCACAGGAGGTGAATTAGGTCCCCGGTGTGCAGCCCACATCTGCCACATAGAGGATCCGGTGCTAGGGCTGATTGTTAAACCAGAAAAATACCACATCGGTGTGTCTGAAGTTCAGTACCTGGAACACCAGGTGGTGTGTGGGAAACAGAGACCCAAGCCTGCCAAAATTAAAGCAGTAGCCAACTGGCCCACGCCGCGTACCAAGACTCAAGTGCTAACCTTTCTGGGTACTGTCGAGTACTGTCAAAGGTTTGTCCCTATTAATAGCGTCATCACCAAGCCCCTGACTGACCAGACTTCCCCGACAAGTCCTGTGGTCTCCGGAGTGTGAAGCAGCTTTCCAACAGCCCAAACAAGCGCCGACACCAGTATTAGCCACACCTGACCTGTCTAAACATTTTAACGTCCATGCTGATGCATCCATGTTCAGGTTAGCACCAGTCCTGAGCCAAGTTGGAGAAGACAGGACTGCTTATATCAGCTGTAAACTTTTACTTCAAGAAGTTGCCTACGCTACGGTAGGGCTTTAGTACGGGGTTTACGGAAGTTTTAACCCTACCTCTATGGCAGATCCTTTACCGTCCTTACGAATCACAATTCGTTGGTTTGGCTAAACCGAGTAGAAGAGAACGGATGGCTGCTGCGGTGGAGCTTGGCACTGCAGCCATTCCCCTTTACAGTTCAATATCGTCCAGGGAAACAGAACTCCAATGCTGATGGCTTGTCTCGGCAAACAGACAGAACCCTGAATGTGATTATGTGGACATCTACAATCGGATCCGTTAGGGTCATGCTGGGGTCTGCCTACCGTGAGACATGGGGGAGCATTGTGACAGTACCAGTCCCATTTAGCATCTGTCCCAACACCCTTTTCTTCCCTAGGATACTAGCCCCTGAACCAGCCAGGTTGTCTATGTTTAGAACACTGACATTGGACATAAGAGTTTCCTCAAGTGCCCTTTCCACTAACAAAGCTGGCTGCATGCCCAGTTTTTGTTTAGAAGATACGTTGAAAAGTTTGAATATACTTGTGCCTCATGTTATTGGATGTACAGTTTACCTCGCCCTGTGTCCCTATGCAAACAAGGAGGGGAGATTGTCCCCAGGGATATATATACACTTGTGTCTGTTCTTCAATAAAAGTCAAATGCTTTTATCCACCCTACACTGAGTCCTGACCAGTCACTGGATGGGTTGCGGGATCGGGTATTGTCCTGGCACCAAGCAAGGGAGCTCATGCTCCTCAGCAGTACAGCGGTCCGTCACACACCACCGAAAGTATTTTGTTCTGTTAGATAAGTGCAAAAATCTACCTGTTGGTCCATTTAGAAACACAGTGAGTTTGTACATTTTTGTGCAAGTTGTTGCTCTCATCAGCCCCATCAGTTTATCAGTGGTGCTCCATTCTCTTTGAACCATAGAACAGTTTCCCCTAGGTTATGGAGATTAGAAGGGAGAGCGTTTTTCCTCCCTTCTGTCCTTGGGTGACAATGTTTATCCTCTTTAGATATTGTACAACTGATCATTGTCACCCTAGGACAGGGATTGTTTTAATGGCACTAACAGCAGGTTAGAAAAAGGGAAAAAAGCCCGAAAAAAAAAAGTAAACTAATGCAGCCACCACATTTAAAGACTGGTAAACTACAATATATTACATTTTTGTTTGGGCTTAAATATATTTTAAGTCTAAAGTTTGCCTACCTTTAACATATAATCTCTGAATAGCAACAGCATAGCATGTCTTCATGTGACATTATCCAGGTAGGTAAAGGCAGCCATTAAATAAAAAGGTGCTTCCACTTGGATTCGTCAGGAAGGTTGTCGGTTAATTGCCAGTACTCATTCCACAGTGACTCATCTGATGATCATATCCTGCTTGTCAGCCAGCCTTGCTGGCTATTTAAACTGTCTGGATCAGATCCCCTCTGCCTTCGCCTTGTTCAACATATCCTGATACTCTCTGCTGTATTTTCCTGTTAACCACTTCAACCCCGGAAGGATTTCCCATGTTAGGACCAGAGCACTTTTTGTAATTCGGCACTGTGTTGCTTTAACTGACAATTGCGCGGTCGTGCGACGTTGTACCCAAAAGTAAATGGACGTTCTTTTTCCCCCCACAAATAGAGCTTTTTTTTGGTGGTATTTGATCACCTCTGCGTCACTTCTGATCACCGATATAAACAAAAATGTATTATTTAAAATTGATTTAGACCCCTTTCACACAGGCGGCTGTTCTACCACTGTTAAAAGCATGTTTTGATATTTTGAAATTCCAAGACTCCGGGCACAACGATCACTTGCAGTTGTACATTGCGATTAGCTGCATTTACATGCAGCTGTGTTTAGTTGCAGTGGAACATTCTTGACATTTCTGATGTGCTTCCTGTTGATTTTCTTTGCTTGTTGCCGCTGCTATTTTCAGGTGACACAATGCACTGCTTTTACCTGCAGTTATAGGCAAATAGCTGCAATAGATCGTTCCTAGACGCAGTCAAATCTATTTTTTCTAATTGCACAAAACCTTATTTAACAAAACCGTTGCTAAATGCAGAGTGTGAATGGGGCCATAGGAAAGCATTGTCTGAGTATAGCTGTGGTAGATAACTTCATCTATCCGCAGCTGAAAGCTGAATTCTATTTGCCCGTGTGAAAGGGGCCATATATTCTTCTACATATTTGTGGTAAAAAAAAAAAAAAAAAACGCAGGCGGCGTATATATTGATTGGATTGCGCAAAAGTTGCCGTGTTTACAAACCATGAGAATTCATTTATGGCGTTTTCACAATTTTTAAAAAAATCTTTTTCTAGTAATGGTGGCGATCTGCGGTTTTTATCGAGACTCCGATATTGCGGTGGACATGTCGGACATTTTTGACACTTTTTCTCATAGACAGGACTTGACAAAGTGCAAACGCACAAAACATGTCGTCACTGTGACTGGACTTCCTTCCCCTTCTGATCCTCCCGTGGCCAGTGCAGGTCTGAACGGTCCCCAAGACCGATCCTCTAACAAGCTAGGGAGATCCCTCCCACTGACGTCCAATTGACGTCACTCACACGTGTCCAGCCGGCTCCAGTGGCGGTGAGCAGCACAGCGGACCTAGGGAGAGCGGAGAGGAGCTCCCTCTCCCACTGGGCTTCACACCCGCATCTCCCTTCAGCAGGTGCCGCAACCTCCACTCCTCCCACCCAGTCAAGAGCAGCACAGCACTCGATGCCTCCATCCTTTCTGAGCATCAGCACACCGGCACATTAGGGTATGCCTCTCGATCTCATCATCTTGCAGGTAAGCCTATTGATTCCAACGGGGCACCACCAACTTTAAACAGCCAACAGTGGTGTCGGTGTCAGCCCAGATGGCCACCTCCGCCACTTTTCATGACAGATTCCTCACATGACTTCTGGCTGTCTACTCTTGATGTCTGGTTGTGGTTTTCTTCCATTAAGGTGATTGAGGGAGTCACCCACCATCCTTTCCTTTTGATCTAATCATGGCAATCAATTTTTGACAAATATATGTCATTCTTATATGGTCTTGTACATGTATATTTTAACTGACTTGGTTTAATTGTTTCAATAGCCTCATGTTTTTAACCACAGAATAAATCAGTTTTTATTTCATTTCTTCTGGGACCCTGTCATTCTACAAACAATTTTTGGGTCACTAATCAGATGGTCATCCCAAGCGCTCTAATAATTTGCTGTCTTTTAGACTCAAAGAGAGACCTTCCTTTTAGGAGCGCTTGTGGAAGCCTCCTGTACATTTGGCTCTGAACTTTGCAGTCCCACCCTTGCCTCCCTCACCTCCTGGTACCGAGTCAGCCAGTGAAGTACAGCCCATGCAGTTGGGCTTCACACATCTCTGCGGAAGAGAGGGACTTTAAGAGGAGGGAAAGATTGTGCCTTTATTGTAGCCAGGCAGGTCACTTTTTGAAGTCTTGTCCAACCCGTCTAGGAAACGCCCGCACCTTGAGGTTCTGTAGGGGACAGACTTTAGATGGCGTTTCGTTCCCAGTTATCCTGAAGGATAAGCCCTTGGTTCCGGTTACCCTTTCTTGGTCTGAGTCGTCCATTGAGATACAGCCTCTAATCAACTCTGGGGCTGCCAGCCTGTTCATAGATAGTGCCTTTGTGTCTAAGCACTCGATTGGCAGCTTGGCACTCCACTTGCCATTGAGGCTATTGATGGGAGACCTCTACAGCCTGCCCATGTGACTCATGAGACTGCTCCATTGACCATGACGGTAGTGGCTCTTCACCATGAGATAATTCAATTCCAAGTCATTTCCTCACCTCATTTCCTGGTAGTTATTGGTTATCCTTGTTTACAGAGGCACAACCCCTCTTTTGATTGGCTTCGTGCTGAGGTTCTTTCCTGGTCGCCACAATGCAGAAAGACATGTTTTCAGAAAATCACTAAGGTCTTGTGCACCTCTTCACTCTCCTCCCTGCCGGAGGAGTACTGCAAATTTAGCAATGTCTTTGATAAAGGTCAAGCTGGTAGTTTGCCTCCACACTGGTCTTATGATTGCGCAATTGACCTTCAACCTGGTGCCATACCCCCTCGTGACTGGGTTTAGCCTTTGTCTCGGAGGATAAAGCCATGGAGGAGTATGTTGCCAATGCAGTGGTGAACTGAGACCCTGTATCGATCATAGGGGTCTCAATCGCTTCACGATTAAGAATGTTTATCTGATTCCGTTGATTACGGAGTTATTTGACTGCCTCAAGGGAGCAACGGGTTTCACGAAAGAATTATCTGAGAGGGCCATACAATCTTGCAAGGATCAAGGAGGACAATGAATGGAAAACTGTTTAATACCAGGACAGGCTATTATGAATACCTGGTAACGCTGCTTGGTCTTTGCAACGCTCCGGCAGTTGTTCAGGAATTCATCAACTATGTCCTACTAGATTTGTTGCAGCAATGTGTGGTGGTTTATCTCAACTATATCCTTATATATTCCAAGTCCCTAGAGCAGTGATTCTCAACCTGGGTTCCGCGGGAAAAGTACATTATGGCGGATGTATACCGCAGAATGTATTTTCAATGTTGTCCTTAATGCCCGTTGGCACTTCTTTCATTCCAGCTCCTATAAGGTCAGGGAGCAGAGCAGGGGAGGAGTGCAGAGAGCGGGAGCTGAAGAAGGAGGAGGTCTTCTATGACATCGCTGGCTGGGAAGGAACAGGTGGAGATCTTACAGCAGCTCTCTGCCTCCCCCCTGCACTGTGCAGTGTGCTCAGATGACTCAGTTTCCCCTGCTTTCTGCATTACCACATTCATAGTTGCAGCAATGCAGAGTGCAGGAGGGACAGAGAGCCATCAGAGCACATTGCACAGTGCAGGGGGGAGGCAGAGAGCCATTAGAGCACATGGCTGGAGGTTAGAGATGGGGGGGGTACAGTGAGGCTGCAGATGGGCAGTGAAGCTGCAGATGGGTACAGTAAGGCTGCGTTGATGGCATAGTAAGGCTAGACAGCCGTCTAGGGCGCACTGCCCTCTAGGGCTCCTGGCCGCTGGTGATCCTACTCCCTCTCTCTGCAGCAAGCAACTAGCCCATACACACGGTACAATAATTGACCAACAACGGTTGGCCAACAATCTGCGCATGTGTACGAGGCTTAACTCTCAACAGGCAGCCTATCCAGTCCAGAGTCCCTCCATACATAGTCTAAGAGGAGAGTTGCAGAGCACTGCCTGTGTCCCGACTGCTGATGAATGGCAGAATCATGACATCCCCTGCCGTTGCATGCCTCTGATCATCAGTGAGTTAGTGATCGGTCTGTCTCAGTCTCATCGTGCGCGGTCACTTCACCACCAGTCAGTGATTGAAGTGGAAAATTGTTGTCCCGTCCGACCGTGACAGTCCTACAGTCAGCCAGCGCCTCTGCCTGTCTGCCCAGTGCCCCCCCAACCACCTTTCTTGGAGGCCGCTCTCCCTCTGGCCTGTCCTGAACAATGGCATCAGTCAGTGCAAGTGCAGTGGCCAGCGGCACTCTGGGCTAGGTGACAGGCGGGGCCTGCCTGGAGGAGGCATAGAGGCAGGCAGAATTTGAAAATTGTTCATTCCTCGCAGGGCAGTCAGCAGAGCCCCAGACCATCACCTGGTGAGTAAAACTATACACGGTCACTGAGATTGCATTATGGCATGCAAATTTATATATAGTGTGTGTGTGTAAAGACTGATGGCTGAGCATGGATCAATGGATGAGTGCAGCCTGGCACAGAGCAGCGTTGTGGGCACTACACATCCAGCCCACAGCACTGCTGCATCCGATCTCTCCCCTTTCCTCTCTCACTGTACCGTTCGGTACGGAGAGAGGAGAGATAAGCCAGACATGTGCCGGCTTGTTTACATCTGATTGGCCGTTTACCGTGATCCGTGCGGAGGGCCCGGCGGTCACGGATACTCCTGGGTGCGTGCCGCAGGGAGTGCTCGGGAGGCCGATTCTGGGAGGACGTCATTTTACACCCTCCCAGAATTAACTAACCGCGCTGTAGCCGTCATTCGGCTATGGCCCGGTTGTAAAGTGGTTAATAAATATAGCAATGCATTCTTTTTAGTTGGAGAATCCACCAATTGAGACATGAAGTTGTACTGCAAGACATCCATGAAATGACGGGCTTTTAATGAGTGAGCTGTTCCCTCTGCCCAGTTGATATTGGGGTAATTCAAGTCCCCCATTATGACGTGTCCCTGCCTTGCTGCTATTTCTGTGTTAGGTGGTCCTGCTCCTCTTCCTCCTTTAGGTTGGGCGGCCTGTAACATAACCCCACTATCAATTTCCCTCATATTTCTTCCTTTGGAGTTCTTTATGGGCACTGGAGAAGCTGCATTCATGGGTGCTGGTGGGGCTTTATTTATGGGCGCTGGTGAGGCTTTATTTATGGGCGCTGGTGAGGCTGCATTTATGGGCGCTGGTGAGGCTGCATTTATGGGCGCTGGTGAAGCTGCATTTATGGGCGCTGGTGAAGCTGCATTTATGGGCGCTGGTGAGGCCGCATTTATGGGCGCTGGTGAGGCCGCATTTATGGGCGCTGGTGAGGCCGCATTTATGGGCGCTGGTTAGGCCACATGTGGAGCCAAGGGGAGGGCAGCAAAATGAGGTTTCCCCTAGGGTGTCAAAAATCCTTGCACCAGCCCTGCAGATGGGCACAGTAAGGCTGCATTGATGGCACAGTGAGGCTGCATATGGGCACAGTGAGGCCGCATAATGGGCACAGTGAGGCTGCATTGATGGCCACAGTGAGGCTGCATTGATGGGCACAGTGTGGCTGCATTAATGGCCCAGTGAGGCTGCAAATGGGCACACAGTGAGGCTGCATATTGGCACAGTGAGGCTGCAGATGGGCACACAGTGAGGCTGCATTGATGACACAGTGAGGCTGCAAAGTTTCACATTAAGGTAAGCATTTTTACAATAGCCATTCTATTATTTGATACTGTTTCTTTATTGCGGTTATAGCTACAGCTCACTGATCAGATCCAATGTTCCGTGAGCTGTAGATCTGAATTCTTTTTTTCAGGGGTTCCCCGAGATCTCAAACTTTTTGCCAAGGGTTCCCCGGAGGCAAATAGGTTGAGAAACACTGTTGTAGAGAATCGCCTGCTGAAAAAAATAATACCAGGGTTATGACATAACCCCGGTATTGCACTTGCCGACCAGGACGTCTTTTGTCTATGGCCTGGTTGGCAAGTGGTTGATTAAAGGCTAAGTTCATCTTTGGGGAAAAAAAACTTTTTGCAAAACAAAATGTTAATTTATCATTTTTCTCCATGAAGCCTGCAAAGCATTGTACCCACAGTCCGTGGAATGTGGTTGCAATGTCAGGCTTCTGAAAACAAGTCCTACAGCTTTCTGCCTCTGCACTGGCTTTCTGTTTGAAAGCTGTAGTTTATTGAGTAGTACAAGCCGTCTGTTGTGGTGGAAGAGCCCTGCACAGCTGCGCTGATTTTGAAATGCGACAATGGCTGCAGGGGATGGAAACCGCCCGCTGTTGGGGGGGTGTTCGGGGACATGCTGAAACATGTAACCGATATACAGGTGTAATGTGTAAAATGCTCCAAAAAGGTGATTTTAGCCTTTAACTACTTCATCCCCGGAAGGATTTACCCCATTCCTGACCAGAGCACTTTTTGCGATACAGCACTGCGTCACTTTAAAGAGGAAGTAAACCCAGATTGGGTTTACTTCCTCTACATTCCCCTGCAAAGTAGATGCATAATGGGCTATTATGCATCGCATAGTAGCCCATTGTGTGCTACTTACCTGCAAATGAAGCCTGCGATATCCAGCACTGTCCCCTGTGCTGGCAGCTTCCATCTTCTGCCCCTCTTCCTTCTGGGGCTGCGATCCCCGCCGCCAGTCACGGCACAATCACAGTGAAGAAACGGCACAGAGGCCGTTTCTTCACTGCACGTGTGACGAAATGACGTCGGCACATCTTGTACACTGCATATCTCCTGAACCATGCAGGTTTGGGAGATATGCAGGGCACCTATAGGTAAGCCTTATAATAAGCCTTTTTCTCTACACAGAGAGAAAACCCAGAGAGAATGCAGGATAAACTTTCCAAAATTCACCTAGGCTTACCTGTAGTTTAAAGTGGTTGTCACGAGTCAACCACTAACTGACTATTCCACAGTCATGCGACGTTGTGCCCAAACAAAATTGATGTCCTTTTTTCACCACAAATAAAGCTTTCTTTTGGTGGTATTTTATCACCTTGTTTTTTTATTTTTTTGCTCTATAAACAAAGAGCGACAATTTTGAAAAAAAAAAATTTTTTTTTTACTTTTTGCTATAATACATATCCAAAAAAATGTAAACAAATGTATTCCTCAGTTTAGGCCAATATGTATTCTACATATTTTTGGTAAAAAAAAAAAAAAAATCTCTTAAAAAAAAAAAAAAAAAAAA
>BLSH010296668.1:413461-430215 GCA_018402905.1 Glandirana rugosa
TAAAAAAAAAAAAAAAAAAAAAAAAAAAAAAAAAATCGCAATAGTATATTGATTGGGTTACGCAAAAGTGATCTGAGATTTTCAGCAGGACTGCGATATTGCGGCGGACATTTTTGACACTTTTTTGCGACCACTGACTTTTATACAGCGATCAGAGCTAAAATAGCCACGGATTACTGTATAAATGTCATTGACAGTGAAGGAATTAACGCTAGGGGGGGATCAAGGGGTTAAGTGTTCCCTAGGGGCGTGTTTCTGTCGGGGGACTGTAATGACTGCCACGCGCATTGGCTCCAGCCACGCAACCCCTGTAGTCCCTTAAAGCGCCGCCAAACGACGGCGGCTGGTCGGCAAGTGGTTAAAGATGGCCTACTGCAGCAGGGCGGCTCTATTGCCTGAAATCGCGTACCTGTACGTCATCTTGTGCAATAGATACTGGGGGCGCGCACGCCCATTGGACAGAGGGGGAGACAATATGCAGGTCTGGTGGACCCGATTTCCACCAGCCACGCGCAATCATTCCCCAGAGAGGCAGAACAACGTTCTATGTAAACAAGGCAGCTCGCCGTTCTGACGGGAGAACACAGTGATCTTGTGTTCCTGCTAAGCAAAAACACAGATCTGTGTTCCCCCAGTCAGTCCATCCCCCACTCAGTTGGCAAGCACCTCCTAGGGACACACTTAACCCTTTGATTGCCCCTGATGTTAACCCCTTCCCTGCCAGTGTCATTATTACAGCATCAGTGCATATTTTTAGTACTGATCACTGTAATAATGTCCCTGGTTCCCAAAAAAGTGTCAGGTGTCCGATTTGTCCACCGCAATGTCACTGTCCTGTTAAGATCGATGATTGCTGCCATTACTAGTAAAAAGATAAAAATAAATAAAAATTCCATATAAATATCCCCTAGTTTGTAGACGCTATAACTTTTGTGCAAACCAGTCAATATACGCTTATTGGGATTTTTTTTACCAAAAATATATACCAAGTACACATTGGTTTAAATTGATGAAGAAATTATATCTCTTGATTTTTTTTTATTGGATGTGTTTAATAGCAGAAAGTAAAAAATATTTTTTTTCAAAATGGTCGCTCTTTGTTTATAGCGCAAAAAAATAACCACAGAGGTGATCAAATACCACCAAAAGAAAGCCCTATTTGTGGGGAAAAAAGGACAGTTAAAGTAACGCAGTGCCGTATCACAATAAAAGGCCTGGTCATTAAGGGGGTAAAACCTTCCAGGGCTGAAGTGGTTAAAGGAGTCTGCTACACTACATTAACGTGTGTAAAAACACTGTGCCAGGAACCATGAATCAGACAGACAGAAGTGCAGTAAAAAAAAAAAACACACTTTTTAATAAAACGGTAAAATAGTACAAACAGAATAAATGTGGTCAAAACATAGCCAGGGTTCGGTAACCAGAGCGGGTAGTCAGAACAAGCCAGTAAAACAGGAATCCAGAGATCAGCATAGTCAGAAGCAGCAAACCGGATCAGGAACCAGAAGGGAAGTCAGCCAGGCAAAAGTTTTTAACAGGAGAAAACAGCAGAGAGTATCCAGATATGTTGACCAAGGCGAAGGCACAGGAGATCTGATCCAGGCAGTTTAAATAGCCAGCAAGGCTGGCTGACGAGCGGGATATGATCATCAGGTGAGTCACTGTGGAGTGATGAGTACTGGCAATTAACCGACAGTTGAGCAACCTGAGCTCAGAGAAGGGAGGGCTGTGCCCAGCCCTGACAGTGTCCCCTCAATGAGCCCCCCCCCCCCTTGGAGGGCAACCAGGTTTGAGGGGAAAACGTCTATGGAAAGCACGGAGGAGGACAGGAGCATGTACGGCCGAGGATGACACCCAAATGCGCTCCTCTGGACTGTACCCTTTCCAATGAACCAGGTACTGTATGCGCCCACCAAACCTACAGGAGTCAATGATAGATTGTATTTCATACTCCTCTTGGTTCTCAACCTGAACTGGGTGAGGACATGGTACCAAGGTGGTGAAGCGGTTGCATACCAAAAGTTTTAATAAGGATACATGGAATACATTTGAAATATGCATATTAGAAGGAAGGTCCAAAGCGTAAGCCACTTGGTTGATCTTACGGAGAATACGGAATGACCCAATAAACTGTGGTGCTAGCTTCAGTGAGGGAACATGGAGTCAGAGGTTGTGAGATGACAGCCAGAGCCTCTCCCCAACTTGGTAGGAAGGCGCAGGTAGGCGTCTGCGGTCAGCATGGAGTCTGTACCGATCACTGGCATGTCGCAAGGACTCTTGGACCTGTACCCAAGTGGAACGAAGACCACGGTGATGCTTCTCTAACACAGGAATTCTCTGAGTAACAAATGAGTCAGGCAACATGGATGGTTGGAAACCATAATTCACCATAAATGGAGACAATCGGGATGTGGTATTAAAGGCACTATTGTGAGCAAACTCCGCCCAAGGTAAGAGGTCTGACCAGTTGTTATTGTGGTCAGAAATATAGCAACATAGAAACTGTTCCAAGGACTGGTTGGCTCGTTCTGCAGCCCTATTGGACTACGGGTGATAAGCAGAAGAGAAGGAAAGCTGAATTCACAACTGTGCACAAAAGGCTCGCCAAAACCTGGACACAAACTGGCTACCCCTGTCGGAGACGATAACCTTGGGTAGCCCATGTAAGCGAAAGATCTCCCAAGCAAAAATGGATGCCAGTTCTTTGGATGTGGACAATTTAAGTGGAATACAATGTGACATATTCGAGAACCGGTCAACCACCATAAGGATAACTCTGTTGCCCTTGGAGTTGGGTAACCCCACAATAATATCCATAGACAGGTGGGTCCAAGGCCTCTCTTCATTGGGTATGGGTTGTAGGAGGCCCACTGGAAGGTGTTGTGGTGTCTTACTCTGAGCGCACACGGAACAAGCAGCTACAAAAGCAGCTACATCAGCACGGAGACTAGGCCACCAGAATTGTTGGGAAATAGCCCAATTGAGTTGATTCTTCCCTCGATGGCCAGCAGCCTTGGGAGAATGGCAAGTCTGGAGCACAGCAGTGTGGATAGTCTCAGGGAGAAAGCAGCGGTCACAAGGTTTCTCGGGAGGAAAATGGGGGCGGCTAGAATTCTGAATTCTGGTACGAACTATAGCCAGAATACGATCGGAAGGCATTACAGGAACAGGAACCAACTCCATATTAGAAGCAGAGGAAAACTGTTGCGACAATGCATCAGCCCTAAGATTCTTAGTACCGGGTAAGAATGGGACTATGTGATTGAAGCTTGACAAAAAAAAAAAAGAGCCCATCGCGCCCTTCTGGGAGAGAGGCGTTTAGCCTCAGACAAGAATGAGATTCTTATGGTCAGTCAAAATAAGAACCGGCACAGTGGTACCCTCGAGGAGATGCCTACATTCTTTAAGAGCTAAAATGATCGCTAAAAACTCTGTCCCCAATCTCGTAATTGAATTCCGCAGGAGACAATTTCTTTGAAAAGTAACCACAAGGATACATAGTGCTCTCAGAGGTAGGACGTTGAGACAGAAGGGCACCAACTCCAGTCTCAGGTGCGTCAACCTCAAGGATGAAGGGTAACGTGGGATCAAGATGTGCCAACACAGAAGCTGAATCAAAAGCAGCATTGAGAGACTCAAAGGCTTTAATGCAGTGGTTCTCAACTCGTGTCCTCGGGACCCACAAACAGGCCAGGTTTGCAGGATAACTGAAATACATCACAGGTGATATCATTTGCTGCTCAGTGATTGCAGTATTCTAGTCTGCATCTCCCCAAGGTAATACTTAAAATCAGGCCTGTTGGTGGGTCCCGAGAACAGGAGTTGAGAACCACTGCTTTAATGGAATCCAGAGACCAATTCTGTGGATTACCATTCCTTTTGGTCATATCAGTCAGGGGCTTGACCAGAGATGAGAAGTTACAAATAAACTTCCGATAATTGGCAAAGCCAAGAAAATGTTGTAGTGGACGTAAACCCATGGGTCAGGGCCACTGTAGAACTGCAGATAGTTTCTCTGGGTCCATCGAGAAAAAAAAAAAAAAAACAGTAGTGGAAATTACATTACCCAGGAATTTAACCGGTTTACGATGGAACTCGCACTTCTCCAATTTACAATACAGGTTATTATCTCTCAGCCTACAACGCACACAGTGTACATCTGTGTGGTGGCTATCCAGGGCAGGGTTTCTCAACCCTTTTGCCTTCGGGGAACCCTTGGCAAAAAGTTTGAGATCTCTGGGAACCCCTGAAAAAATCAGATCTACAGCTCATGGAACATTGGATTTGATCAGCAAGCTGTAGATATAACCGCAATAAAGAAACAATATCAAATAATAGAATAGATATTGTAAAAACACTTACCTCCTTGATGTGAAACTTTGTAGCCTCACTGTGCTATCAATGCAGCCTCACTGTGTCCATCTGCAGCCTCAGTGTGCCATCAATGCAGCCTCACTGTGCCCATCTGCAGCCTCACTGTGCCATCAATGCAGCCTCATTGTGCCAATCTGCAGCCTCACTATGCCCATCTGCAGTTTCACTGTGCCATTATGCAGCCTTACTGTGGCATTATGCAGCCTCCCTGCGCCCATCTGCAGCCTCACTTTGCTATCAATGCAGCCTTACTGTGCCCATTATGGAGCCTCGCTGTGCCCATCAAGCAGCTTTCACTGTGTGCCCATTTGAAGCCTCACTGTGCCCATCTGCAGCCTCACTGTGCCATCAATGCAGTCTTACTGTGCCCATCTGCAGCCTCACTGTGATTATGCAGCCTCACTGCGCCCATTATGCAGCCTCACTGTGCAATTAATGAAGCCTCACTGTGCCATCAATGCAGCCTTACGGTGCCCATTATGCAGTTTCACTTGCCCATCTGCAGCCAGCCTCAATGCAGTCTTACTGTGCCCATCTGAAGCCTCTGTGCCATTATGCAGCCTCACTGTGTGCCCATTTGCAGCCTCACTATACCATCAATGCAGCCTCACTGTACCCATCTGCATACTCAATGTGCCATCAATGCAGCCACACTGTGCCCATCTGCAGCCACACTATGCCCATCTGCAGCCACACTGTGCCATCAATGCAGCCTCACTGTGCCATCAATGCAGCCTCACTGTGCCATCAATGCAGCCTTACTGTGCCCATCTGCAGCCTCACTGTGCCATAAATGCAGCCTTACTGTGCCCATCTGCAGCCACACTGAGCCATCCATGTGGCCTCACTGTGCCCATCTGCAGCCTCACTGTGCCCCCCATCTCTAACCTCTAGCCATTTACTCTGATAGCTCTCTGCCTCCCCCCTGCACTGTGCTCCGTTGGCTCTCTGTCCCTCCTGCACTTTGCATTGCTGCAGCTATGGCTGTGGTAATGCAGAGTGCAGAAGAAACAGAGCAATCGGAGCACATTGCACAGTGCAGGGGGAGGCAGAGAGCAACTGTAAGAGCTCCACTTGTTCCTTCCCAGTCAGCGCTGCCATAGAAGAACTGTTCCTTCTTCAGCTCCCGTTCCCGCTCTCTGCACTCCTCCCCTGCTCCACCCCCTGACATTATAGGAGCTAGAACGAAAGAAGTGCCAATGGGTATTAATGTGCGCTGAGTGTCAGTGCGCAGTGAAGACAAAATTGAAAATACATTCTGGGTTATACATCCACCATAATGTACTTTTCCCACGGAACCCCTGGGGACTTCCAGCGGAATCAGCCTGGTTGAGAATCACTGCTCTAAGACCTCTGTTAGAATATATATATATATATATATATATATATAATGTTTGGGGGTTCTAAGTTATGTTATAAAAAAAAAAAAAAAAGAAGATTTTTACATATATGAGAGGAGTGTCATAATTGGCCTAGTAGGAAAGTGGTTAAAGAAAATTTCAAAACTAAATTTCAGGAACTGGAGACATCTGTAATCATACTGATCAACCGTTAAAAACAGAAAGGGTACTAAAGGAAACTACAAGCAGCAGATAACTAGTTCCCGTGTGAACCATTTTTGACTGGGGCAGGGGATAATCCTAGCAGCTGTGGCTTGCACACCAGACTCCCCCAATCAACCGATCTCAGGGAAAATTGCAACAAGCCATAATGGATTATTTGTAACTGCAGCCTCTTTTTCCCCAACGCTGGTTATAAAAGTATTGGGCTGTACTCCCCTTTCTGACTGTATAGACAAGTTTGCACACTCGGGCTGCCATGTCTTTAATCAACTATGGGTAATTATCAGTGAAAAAAACGTAAATTTGATTAACAAAAAATAATTGAGCAGCAAGACACATTTTAAGTTATTTATTCTTATAAAAAGGACAAATACATTTTACTTAGAAAGCACAAACATGTCAATCAAACAGCAAATGACAAGAAAAAAGTAATTGCATACAATGAAATCGCTGCACAGTCCACCCGATGTTCTGGAACTCTCCATCACACCTTATAAATAAAACCTCTCAAACTGAGCACAATGAGCTGCTTACTATATGGTCCAGTGTTTGACGCTTGCTTGTTTTCAGGTAAGGGCTCTGAGAGCTGACAGTGAAGTGTTAGGAGAACAACAGAGGTCACAAAGCAAATTGCTAGGTGCTTCTGTAACAAACTAAATTACCTGTGTGAAAAGCCTCAGATGAAATCAGCCATTCTTCAAAATTCTTTACTGCAAAATACTTGCAGAACAGGGACGTTCCTTATATTGAATCCAAATAGGTTGAGTTTCACAGCTTTGAACTAGTATATGGCCTGGAAGTCACAGAATGGCATGTCATACAAAAACAATTTGCTTTATGAAAAGTATGCTTTAAAAATATGGCCGGGATTTGAACCGTCTATGGCCAGCTTTAAAAAGGACAGCTGCCGTTATGATGGGTTATTAAAAAAGAACAATCTTTGTCTCCCTTCAACCAATCAGTTTATCACTTTCCTGTTGCTAGGGAAGGTTCTATAAACTAATGTGAAGCTGACTAGCTTCTAGAAGGCTACATGTTCTTCAGTCACACCTTTTATACATGCGTTCACTTGAGTGGATCAGAAAATTAACAAATACTAAGAGTTGTCAGATGGACTAATTTGGCAATGGGTAAGCACCCAATAAGCATTTAACACTCAAGTTGTTCCTGATCCTCTCCTTTTTATCATGTACAAAGAGCAGAACAGGAGAAGTTCCTAACATCATAGAAGCTTAGCTTTCTTCCTTGCTCAGCTTTGACATGCCAAGAAGAAAAAAAAAACAGCTGCACACAGAGCATATCCCAGCAATTACTGGTCACTGACAGCGGGACACACCATAAATGTGCGTTTTCACAGAAAAGGTTGCCGGTTTTATGTTAGAAGGCCATTTTAAAAAGAATAGGCATATTGAAATGTGTTTTTATCTGGGTAAGGAGAATATGGAAACTGCTGCAATCCACTGCACCCAAACAATTATTGTGTATTATTCTGTCTGCCCAAATAAATGCTGAAATCTGATTGGTAGTTCTGAGTACCTGCACAACGCTACTCTTTGCCGTTTTAGTTTTTAACTTAGAAGACAATGTTATTGTTTACATATTGGCGTTTAAAACTGTTTTTATGAAGACCAGATCCACAGATTTAATACCAGGGATGCAAAAGGTCCTTTGCCACATCCAGGTCTAAACCACATTCGACAAAACTGCTGCTTGAGAGTTTACAGCGGGAACAGTGTCTTAATTTCATGTACATGCTCTTCAATTACTATGCCTAGTTTCCCATTACTAAAAATCATCTTTGTAAACTCAATCAATGCTCATTGCATTACTGGATAAACTGGACAGCAGCTCCACCGGCCTGTAAATATGTCTATTATACTGTCATATAAAAACAAAAAATCTAACTTAGAACAAAAGCTTAAGCATTGGTATGTAAACAAAATTTCCCAGAATAAAGCACAAGTAAAATACTATTGTCCCACACTGCTTTCACCCCAATCAGTCAACCACCTAAATGTAGAGACAGCAATGCATGCCTCTTATTGATTTTCATTAAATAACATAAGCAAAACTAAAGTGCAGGATTGTCCATAGCCCACCGCTGACCAGAAGGGCTCAGATCACTCTTATTGGAGTTTGATGTCAATCCTATGTGAAACTCCCTAGAATATTAGGACACTGAGTGAAGTGCTTCTTATTTTAATGTCCTGCATGAGGGGCAATATATGATTTTGGGGAATGTTCTTGACCTTTCTTATATTAGGTTTTGAAAGACGGATTCATTTGGAGGTAAGGCTTTGTCTTTGAGAGTAATTTCTTTACTTTCCAATAGCAGGGCAAATGATCGGAAGCATTCATCATTCTTCATTCCTCACTCATTTAGTGCACCCTGTTTCTTTGACCTCTTCATCTTCACTCCATTTTGGATCTTTCAAAATGTGTTATCATTCGTTCCTGTTATCAGAAATAAATATAATTATGTGACTTATAATGTATCTTCCAATATTCTCTAACACATCTCTACAAAAAAGCTTGATAACATTCTGGAGTTCTTCCCCCAAAATCATAATATTTAGCTACAAATGAAAGTGAATTGTGGCCCGAGTGTTGAGTGCTGCTCTGTTCAAAAGCCGTTCTGTGAAGATCTCATGCAGCTGCATATATACAGTGCTTAGCATAAATGAGTACATCCCTTTTGAAAAGTAAGATTTTAATCAATATCTGAATGAACACTAGGACAATTTCCAAAATGTCATAGAACATTTGTTTAGCTCCATCACATGAAAGTAAAGTTAATAATATAACTTAGATTACAAAATCGTCAGATTTACTCAAATTAGTTGATGCAAAAATGAATACACCCCCACAACAAAAACTACCACATCTAGTATTTTGTATGACCTCCATGATTTTGTAAGGACAGCGCCAAGTTTTCTAGGCATGGAATGAAAAAGTTGGTGACATATTGCAACATCTTGAAGAATGGAAAAAGATAGAACCTCTTTTAGAGCCTGGATGCTGCGTGGAGAGTGATGCTCAACTTTTTTTCAATTCAGAATTCCCCATAGGTGTTTGATTGGGTTCAGATCAGGAGACATACTTGGCCACTGAATCACTTTGACCCTATTCTTCTTCAGAAATGCAACAGTGGCATTGGATGTGTCTTTTGGATCATTGTCATGTTGGAAAAGTGCACGATGACCAAGGGCACAGAGTGATGGTAGCATCTTCTTTTTCAATATAGAGCAGTACATCTGTGAATTCATGATTAATAAAATGTAAGTGTGGAAGCGCTGCTTAAAAATTAGGTGAAACTAATCCATAAAAGCATAAAACTTAATGTTTGAATACACATAGTAAACATTCAAACATTAAGTGCTAAAACAAATGAATAATTCTTGGACTGCAAGCTCAGATGTGATTAATTCTCAAGGTGCATATAAACATGTGGCTAAGAGAAAAATAGTACACTGTGCAAAATTATGTGCAAAAACAGATTATAAAAGTACATATGTTGTTGTGCAAATTGCAAAAAAAAAAAAAAAAAAAAATCACAAAAAAAATGACTGAATGAATCACAGCAGAAGTCCACTTTATAAAGTAAAGCCAAGAGTACTGATCAATACTAGTATCTATATAACCACCCCAAAAATGACCGCTCAGCTTATTCCTCTAGTGAAAGCCACGAGGATGGTGGCGTAACATGTAGAGGTGAAGTCTGACGGTGGTATGATCATTTACACACGTGAGAGACTGCATGTCCATGTTTTATATGCTGTTTTTTATATTCTGTTTTTGCTATTTTTGCAGTGTACTATTTTGCTCTTAGCCATATGCACCTTGAGAACTAATCACATCTGAGCTTGCAGCCCAAGAATTATTAATTTGCTTTAGCACTTAATGTTTGCATTTTTACTATGTGTATTTGCACTTTTGCTTTTATAGATTAGTTTCACATAATTTTTAAGCAGCGCTTCCACACTTACATTTTATTAGTCTCTTATCTGTGGGAAACAATTAGTGGCAGCAGCAGCTTTTATTCATCTAAATTCCCATTCATTCATTCCTCCACTTCCAACAGGCAGTGCATTGCCACCTTCTATCTATTGTGAATTCTTGATACCATCAATGAAATGCAGCTCCCCGACACCAGCAGCACTCATGCAGCCCCACAGAAGGACACTGTCACCACTATGTTTCACTGTAGGAACCTTGCATTTTTCTTTGTATTCCTCACCTTTGCCATGCTGTACAGTTTTGAAGCCATCCGTTCCAAAAACATTTATCTTGGTCTCATCACTCCAGAGTAAAGAGTTCCAGTAGTCTCCTTTTTCAGCATGGGCCCTGGCAAATTCCAGACAGGCTTATTTGTGCATGGGCTTTAGGAAATGCTTTCTTCGTGGATGACACCTATGCATGCCATTCCTCTGCATAGTACGCCGCATTGTGTCACGGCCCAGTTTGGCTTTCTACTACTTCCAATCTTTGCTAAATATTTGTATCACTTTTGCTACAGTATTCTGACTGATAAGAGAAGCTTTGCTGATCTTCTTGTAGCCTTCACCTTTCTTGTATAAATACATTTTCTTTCTCAGGCCTTGTGACATTTCTCTTCTGTGTGGTGGCATTGCTGACAGCATGAAATGGAAAGGGGTTTTCTTTGTTAAAGAGGTAGTAAACCCATCCCATTTCACAGTTTAAAAACCAGTTACATTTCCGGCAGGTGCCGGAAATGTAACACTCCCATTGGTTGTGCTCTAAACCAAACTGTCAAACCATCCAATGGCTGGTGTCATAGCTAATCACATGGCAGTTATATATTAAACAGAGGCCAAGATGGCAGCTTCCTTGGCTGAAAATGATAGGAGGGTTTACTACCACTTTAAGTAACATCCTTTTATAATCAACTGTCTGCTGGACACCCATTTGATGATTAATTAGACACACCTGTAGTTGAATTCTTGTTAATTAGGCGTTTGTTGTCTAAAATTTAGCTTTGCTCCTAAGACTTTCATTGGGGTGTATTCATTTTTGCAACATGGTTTTGAATGAATTGTTAGGAAAAAGACTTTTGTGTGTGCGCAAATTAACAAATCTGCTCACTGACCTCCATCTTAAAACGCAATACACAGGAGAATGAACACTTTCTTCATATGACCTCAGACTTATCGTACAGTCATGCCTGCAGTGCTTTAAACAACCTTCATTCAAAATGATAAAAGCATGCATTGTAAGAAACACTGGGTTTCCATTCATATATGAAAATTACAGCTACCTGGTTGTCATGCAGGGCCTCAAGCTTTATTGTTTTTGATTCAGTAATGGCCTGTGTAATTATTTATATGCTTCAGAATTGATTCTCTCCATATATTTCTTTGGCGGTACAAAAACAACTTGTTGCAGGTCAACTGCTCCTGCAATGAATTCTGAATGATCCCAGAAATGTTTCAAACAGATGTAAAAAACATTCTGCACTTGCCATTTAAAGCCCGGCCACACAGGCCCTAAATACATACAGATAAGGATGTCTGATTTCATCTGCTGTGATTATTGATTAAAATCAGAGACAGCCAGGTAAAGAGCACAGTTAAAAGAAAATCATCAATGGCAGGCTACATACTGTATTTCTCCCATGGTATTAGTTTTGAATGAGCTAAGATCAGTGTATAGCCTTATTAGCTTTGACAACTCAACTTCTTATATTTTCCAAATACATGTTCAGAATGGTATACCATTGCTACCCTGCTAAGGGTTTAAAAAAAAGTGGACACAAATCTCCAGGAAAAATAAGTTTAATGTTTGTAGAAAAAATAGGATTTTATCAAGAACTTACCGTAAAATCCTTTTCTCTGAGTTCATTGACAGACGCAGCCTCTATTCATGACACATGGGGTTTATGCACCTTCTACTAGGAGTAGACTAGGCAGAACGAAAGTTCAGAAAAGCAAAGCTGGCCCCTCCCAGGGGGCCGTCCTCACTTAGCATATAATCCCTCAGCCCTGCATAGCATATCAGTTCTTAACAAGCCGTACAAACACACCACCGAGGGTTGGGTGCTGCGTCTGTCAATGAACTCAGAGAAAATGGATTTTACGGTAAGTAAAATCCTATTTTCTCTTACGCTCATTGACAGACGCAGCCTCTATTCATGACACGTGGGGACGTCCCAAAGCTGTGGGTAAATAATAACAACTGTACCCACAGAAAGATCTCAGGAGGCGCCAGCCGCGCCTACACCGCCGCCTGTAAAACTTTGCGGGCAAAAGCAGCATCCGCGGATGCTGACACATCAACTTTGTAAAACTTAACAAAAGTGTGCACCGAGGCCCAAGTAGCCGCCTTGCACACCTGAGACACCGACGCTTGGTGTCTGAAAGACCAGGAAGTGCTAATCGCCCTGGTGGAATGAGCTGTGACCGGAAAAGGGGGTACTTGGCGCCGCACAGCATACGCATGGGTCACAGTCTGTCTGATCCAACGTGATACAGTGGCCGATGAAGCCGCCAAACCTTTGCGCGGCCCTTCCGTCAGCACAAACAGCGCATCCGATATCCGAAAAGGAGCCGTAGCTGCCAAATACACCAGCAAGACCCTCACCACATCCAAGGAATGCAGAGCAATCTCCTTAGGATGGGACGGGCGCGGACATAAGGAAGGGAGGACAATGTCCTCAATGTGAAAAGAGGGAACCACCTTCGGAAGGAACGAAGGAGACGGACGCAACACCGCCTTATCCTTATGTAGGACCAAATAAGGAGACCTACACAACAAAGCTGCCAATTCAGACACCCGCCTAGCGGATGTAATGGCCACCAAGAAGGCGACCTTCTGGGACAGCAACTGCAAGGGAATATCCCTGATCTGTTCATACGGGGGTTTCTGCAGCACAGAAAGTACCAAGTTCAGATCCCACAGTGCCAGGGGCGACCGCACCTCAGGAGCCATATGACGCACACCCTGTACAAATGTACGGATCAAAGAATGCGTCGCCAAAGGACGCTGAAAAAGAATTGCCAG
The DNA here is from genome assembly GCA_018402905.1 of Glandirana rugosa. NCBI lineage: Eukaryota > Metazoa > Chordata > Amphibia > Anura > Ranidae > Glandirana > Glandirana rugosa. The sequence goes on from BLSH010296668.1 coordinate 426,415, forward strand.
AGCAGAAATCTGGCCTTTGAGTGCGCTCAAAGCCAACTTTTGATCCAGGCCCTGTTGAAGAAAGGCCAGCACCCGAGAAACCACATAAGAACGAGGGTTGCAACCCCCCGCCTTGCACCAGGCAATATAGGCGTTCCAGGTCCGATGATAGATCTTGCGTGACGTACATTTGCGCGCCTTAAGCATGGTGGGGATCACTGACTCAGAGACCCCCCTGTCCCTCAGGACTTGGGACACAATAGCCATGCCGTCAAAGCCAGAGAGGGTAAAGCAGGGTACAAGATGGGACCCTGCGACAGTAGATCTGCGCGAAGCTGGGGCCGCCAGAGAACATCTGTTACCATCCGCACCACATCGGCGTACCAAGGACGCCGAGGCCAATCCGGAGCCACCAGGATTGTCGGGATTCCCTCCACTTCTATCCTGCGCAGTAACCGCGGTAGAAGCTTGAGAGGGGGAAAGGCGTACAGAAGCCTGTACTGAGACCATGGGGCCACCAGGGCGTCCGTGGCTGCCGCCAATGGATCCCTTGACCTGCACACGAAGGTCTTCACCTTGTGATTAAATCTGGATGCCAGGAGATCCACATCTGGCGTGCCCCACCTTTCGCAAATCTGGCGAAATACCTCTGGATGCAGGGACCATTCTCCTTGGTCCAGCTGTTGGCGACTGAGGAAGTCCGCCTTCAAATTTTATACGCCCGGAATGTAGATGGTGGAGATTGCCAGCATGTGAAGCTCTGCCCACCTTAGAATGTGGGCTGCCTCTGCCGCCGAGCTCCTTGTTCCGCCTTGATGGTTCACGTACGCCACCGCCGTGGCGTTGTCCGACTGAACCCGAACCGGGAGGCCGCGCAGCCTCGTCGACCAGCGGGAGAGACAGAGCCTGATCACCCTCAGCTCCAACACATTGATCGGGAGATGAGACTCCTGCGCCGACCAACGGCTCTGAGCCGACAGTTGCCCCAGGACTCCTCCTCAGCCCGAGAGGCTGGCATTCGTCGTAACTATCAACCATTCCAAGGGAAGGAAGGACTTCCCCACAGTCAGTGCCGGGGCCTGAAGCCACCAGGTCAACGACCCCCTGGTCTGATGGTCCAACCGGATCGGTCGATCCAGGGACGAGGGAGACTTGTCCCACTGCAGTAGTATCGCTCGCTGCAGGAGCCGGGTGTGACTTTGGGTGTACGGTATTGCCTCGAAAGTCGGGACCATATGCCCCAACACCCGCATGCAGAAATGTAAGGAGGGCCACTGTCGTGACAACAGGGTTCACACCGCTGCTGGCAGCGTCAGCAACTTGTCCGGAGGTAGGAATACCTTCGCCTGCACCTTGTCTAATATCAGACCCAGATATTCCAGGCGACAGGAATGGGGTCAACGTCGACTTCTGTAGATTGATTAGCCAACCGAAGTCCCTCAGTGAGGCCAGGATGATAGCAACATTGTGCACCAGAGCCGGAGCGGACTCCGCTCGTAGGAGAAGATTGTCCAGGTAGGCTACCACCGCAATGCCTCTCTGTCTCAGCAGAGCCAGGACCGGAGCCAGCAGCTTGGTGAAGACCCGCGGAGCCGAGGCTAGACCGAAGGGAAGAGCCACAAACTGATAATGAAGGTCCCCTACAGCAAAGCGCAGGAAGCGCTGGTGCCTGACACAAATGGGAACGTGAAGATATGCGTCCCTGATGTCCAGAGATGCCAGCCAATCCCCCTGGTGCAGGGCGGCCACGACCGAACGGACCGACTCCAACCTTAAATTTGTGCACCTTCACAAAGTGATTGAGTGCTTTCAAGTCCAGAACCGACCTTACCCCCACCTTCTTCGGCACCACAAAGAGGTTCGAGTAGAAGCCGCGGAATCTCTCCGCCGGAGGTATTGGATTGGCACAATTACCCCCTGTTCAGACAGCGTCTGTACAGCTTCTAGCAGAGCTAGCCGACGCTCTGGAGGGAGTCTTAAATTGGACAGGAAGAACCTGTCCGGGAGAAGAGTGCTGAACTCTATCTTGTACCCAGAGGACACCACTTCCTGCACCCACTGGTCGGAGATGAGAGCGGCCCACGAACCCCAGAAGTCGGCCCCCCACCCGAGAGACGGGCGGGGGGCAACCCATCATGCGGAGGAGGACTTTTCCTCCAACTTTTCGGGCTTGCGCTGCCAGGGACGCTTACCGGGGCCAGAGGCAGACTTGCCAGGCCGGGAGCTCCTGCCCGCCAGACCGGTCGCACGAAAAAAACGCTTCTGCACAGAGGGCTGAGGCCCCTGCTTGCGGTGCTGATCACGCCGCTTGGGTTCTGGAAGAAACGTACTCTTCCCCCCGGTGAAGTCCTTAATGATTTCATCCAATTGGGGCCCAAAGAGCCGACCACCCTGAAAAGGTAAATCCGTGAGGCCCTTCTTGGACGCGTGGTCACCTGACCAGCGGCGCAGCCACAGCAGGCGCCTAATGATGATTGCAAAACAGACATTTTTGACAACATCAGCACCAAGTCCAGAGCTGCATCACAGAGGTAACAAAGCCCCTGCACCAGGTGGTCCGCAAGCTGCACGGATTCAGGCGAATCCACGCTGCCCCGGGCCTCAGTCCATTCCATCGCACACTCCGTGAGCGACTGAGCTACCATGACCGACGCCAAGGCCGGTCGCATGGCTGCCCCTGCCACCAGAAAGAGTGCCTTGGACACTGCTTCCGTCCGCCTATCGGCCGGGTCCCTAAAAGAGGGGGACCCATCCAAGGGATTAGTTGTCGCCTTATTCAGGTGGGCCACTGGCGGATCCACTGCGGGAGAGACCCATTTCTGCAATAGGCTGTCCTCAAAGGGATAGCGCACCGAAAAATGTTTTGGCAGGGTAAAGGAATTTAGCAGACGCTGCCATTCCTTATAGACAAACTGGTCAAAATACTGGAGGTAGGGGAACACCTTAGGCGCACGGGAGGGTTTCTTGGACCCAAACGTATAGGCAGATGCCTGTGACTCCCCAGCCTGGTCCAGGTGTAGAGAATTACGGACGGCCACCAGTGCCCTTTCGCGCGCTACCGAGGCCCCCTGGTCCTCCTCGCCATCCGAAGGCTCCAGCTCCCCATCTGAGAGCTCCACGGGGGTCCCAGTGACCCCAGAGCCCCCTTCCGGCTCTGAGTCCTCCTCTGAAGATTGCGGAGGAGGTGGACGCTTTTTGGGGCCCCTCCCTACTCCGGCCTGGTTCCCCCAAGGCGAAAAACTCTTCCAAAATTGAGGTTAAATGTTCCAGGGGAACCAGAGGTCCCAGCGTGACCTGTGCCTCCGTGGACCCCTCCGGAGAAGCAACTGCCGGTTCAGCCGCCATTGTGCCACGGCCGGGACACTTATGAAGCCTACCGGCCATACGCCCCCACAATGCCACCCCCTGCAGAGCCTCAGGACTGTCCAGTAAGGACCCAGCACCGCTGCTCCCGCACCCCAGGGAGAGAGACCAGCTATACTTGCGGAACACTGCCTTCCCGCAGATGCTTGAAAGAGGCTGCCCTGTCTGCCAATGCCACCGCTGCTGATGTATCTGCTGCTGCTTTCCCGGAAAGAGAAATGGCGCCAAACGTACATGAGAAACTCCCATGCAGGGAGACCAACCAAAAATGGCCACCAACAGACACAAGAGGCCAATGGCCGTGGCAAAAAAGGGATTTTTTGTAAAACTTACCGTAAAATCCTTTTCTCTGAGTTCACTGACAGACGCAGCATTCTTATGACACATGTACACAGTATTCTTACGACGCAGACAGTCACTTGAGTCTCTTTTCCTAAAATGCCATTCAAAATGTTTTTT
>BLSH010296668.1:460849-474062 GCA_018402905.1 Glandirana rugosa
CCCCCCCCCCCCCCCCCCCCCCCCCCCCCCCCCCCCCCCCCCCCCCCCCCCCCCCCCCCCCCCCCCCCCCCCCCCCCCCCCCCCCCCCCCGGGAAGAGACAGGAACCTACTGGGAGCCATCAGTCCAATATACGTATATATTCAGGGATGGGCATATGAGGTATAGTGAAATTCAAGGCACAGCATTATGATCCTGCAGAGGCACGCTCACGTCCACAGAACCCCAAGCATCTATCCAGCTCAACAATATCTTGTCAAATTTCTTTGGACAATTCCTATTAAGACAAGTAATTATATATAGTGGTAGAACAGAATTCAGAATGAAGCGCCATTGAGACACTGTAGGTGGCAAAGCATCCTTCCATCTAAGAAATATCTCCCTTCAAGCATAAAATGTGGCATAGCCCAAAAACAACTTATTATACCTGCTCATAGGCGGAGTCTCAATAATATTTAGGAGCATCATCTTAGGATCTGACTCAAGGGTTAAATTGGTAGCCTGATTCAGGTCTGCCAGAACCCCCACCCAAAACGTGTCCAGTAGCGGGCAAGACCATACCATGTGTAGTAAGGAGGCAGCTAGTGTACCACACCTGGGGCAGGATACAGGAGCAGCGGGACTAATTGCTGTTAGTCGCTTTGGGGTGAAGTAGGCCCTGTGCAGAAAAGCTGAGTTAGACTTACCGGTAACTCCTTTTCTGGGATTCTTACAGGACAGCCCATGAGACCTTGGGCTCCTCCTACCAGGGCAGGAAACATGTTAACCCCACAGAATAAAAGGGCGGTCCTCCAGGCTGTCATCAGTACTCACAAGAATCGTAGGACAAATCTGAAAAACATATGCATTAAACATATCCTACATATACATCAGACAATGCCGGGTGGGAATCCGGCTGTCCTGGAAGACTCCCAGAAAAGGAGTTACCGGTAAGTCTAACTCAGCTTTTCTCAAGGTGTCTTCCAGGACAGCCCATGAGACAATGAGCCAGAACTTACCAGTCTAGAGTGGGACCACTGCTTGGAGGGCCCTACGCCCAAACGCCTGCTCCTGAGCTGATAGATCTAGGCGATAGTGCTTGACAAAGGTAGAGAAGATGGCCACGTAGCGGCTCTACAAATCTGTTCTGGGGATGCACCGGCCCTCTCCGCCCAAGATGCAGACAAGGCTCTGGTAGAGTGCATATTAACAAAAGGCAGAGGTACCAGTCTAGCACTATAAGCTACTGATATCGCTTGTTTAATCCACCTGGCTAAGGTAGCCTTGGATGCCCCCTTGCCTTTGTGTGGACCTGAAAAGAGCACAAACAACCCGTATGACTTCCTAAAAGACCTAGAAATCTCTAGATATTCTAGAACTGTTCTCCTGACATCTAAGAGATTATATTTCCTCTCCTTCTCCCCTTTGGGAGAGTTACAGAATGTTGGGAGAATGATGTCCTGCGACCTGTGGAACATGCTGGAAACCTTAGGCAGGAAGGCTGGATCTGTTTTCAGCACGACCCTGTCCTCAAAAACCATCAGGAAGGGTTCCCTAATAGAAAGGGCCTGAAGCTCACTCACTCTACGTGCTGTAGTTATAGCTACTAGTAGTACTGTCTTGAGGGTAAGCATTTTCACTGAAGCCTCCTCCAACGGCTCGAAGGGAGACTCTGATAGAGCCTGGAGGACTAAAGAGAAGTTCCAAGACGGGCAAGACTTAAACTCCACCGGCTTGGATCTAGATATGGATTTGAAAAATCTTGCTACAAAAGGATCCTCTAACAAGGAGCACTGGAGGTACACACTAAGCGCTGCCGCCTGCACCTTTAGTGTACTGACTGCCAGACCCATGTCGACTCCCTCCTGAAAAAAATCCAAAACTGAGGGAATATCCTGAGCAGCTTTTTGATTAGTCACCAACCAAGAATTGTATTTCTTCCATACTTTGGTGTAGATTGCCCTTATCACTGGCTTCCTACAATTAACTAGGGTATCTATTACTTTGGCTGAAAACCCCTGTATCTTCCCTTCAGATACCACGCCGTCAAGTTTAATGAGTCCACCTGAGGGTGAGCCACTGGACCCTGGGAAACTAGATCCCCTCTCCTCAGAAGCCTGAGGGGAGGTTCCGATACTAGAGCCTGGAGCAGTGAAAACCATGGCCTTTTGGGCCAGAATGGTGCAATCAGGATCATATCTGATTGCTCCTGCTGAAATTTCTGAAGAACTTCTGGTATCATTCTGATAGGTGGGAAAGCTTAACAAGGATGGAACGGCCAAGAATTTGCCAATGCATCAATCCCGATGCATTGATCTGATTGTCTTAGAGAGAAATACTTTTCCACTTTGTGATTGTCCTGACTTGCGAACAAGTCCACCTCTGCGACACCCCATAGTTTGGAGAGGTCCGCAAATACTTATGGGTGCAGAGACCAATTGTCTTGCAGCACCTGATGGCGACAGGTAATCTGCAAGATTGTTCTGCGTTCCCTTCAGTTGCACTGCTGAAATGGACGCTAGATTCTGTTCTGCCCAGGACAGAATCTGCTGTGCAATTAACTGTAGCATCCGACTCCTCGTGTCCCCTTGTTTGTTCAAGTAAGCCACCGTTGCCACATTGCCCAAAAGAATCTCCAAGTTGTGACCCCTGATTTCTGACTGGAAGGCTATCACTGCCCTTAATACTGCTAAAGCTCTCTTTGATTTGAGGGAGCTTGTGCCTCTCTGGAAGTCAACTTTCCCTGAGCCAGCTTGTTGCTCAGATGGGCTCCCCATCCCCAGGCACTTGCGTCCGTTGTAATTCTTTTCGAAACAGGCATGGCCAACGGTAATCCCCTGGTTAGGTGAGGCAGAGCTCTCCACCACCAAAGGCTTCTTTTTGCCTTTGACGGAACTCTGATTTTCAAATCCAGTGAAGTCGAACAGCCATCCCAATTTTTGAGAAATGCCTGCTCTAGTGATCTCTGATGAAACCTCGCCCACTGAACTGCAGGGAAGCAGGCAGTCATCAGACCCAAAACTCTTGAAACTTCCCTGAGGGAAGTCCACTGATTGGTTTGTAGGGCTGCTACGCCCTGCATCACCTTCCTAACTTTTTCCTCCGGAAGGAATATCCTCCGGGATACTGAGCAGATCTCGTAACCCAAATAAGTCACTCTTTGTGCTGGTACTAGGGAAGACTTCTCTTTGTTGATAAGCCAACCTAGAGATTGCAGAGCATCCTGCACTGTCCGAAGGTCCTTTCCAACTCCTGAGAAGACCCTGCTACAATTAAGAGATTGTTCAGGTAGGGAATAATTGCTATTGCCTTTAGCCTTAGTGGAGCTAATGCCTCCCCCAAGACCTTGGTGAAGATCCTTGGGGCCGAGGATAGTCCAAAAGGGAGTGCCTGAAACTGGAAATGTTTGACGCCTGAGCCTAACCTGACTGCTAGCCTTAGGAACTTTTGATATTCTGGATGGATCGGGACATGCAAGTATGCGTCCCTGAGGTCCAGCGTTGCCATAAAGCAATTTGGAGCAAGCAATTTCTTTATAGAGAAAATTGTCTCCATTCTGAAGTGTTTGTACCCGATTGATTTGTTCAGGGACCGAAGGTTCAGAATTAACCAATACTTTCCTGAAGGCTTTCTCACTACAAACACGTGAGAATAAAAGCCTCTTCTTTGCTCCTTTTAGTGCTTCAGTGCCTTCGCATTCACTCGGTCTCGAGGAGGGACTGTAATTAGCATTCTCTCTGGTGGTTGCAAGGAAAACTCCAGCTTGTACCCGCTGGCCACCAAATCCCTGATAATAGGACTTGCGGTGGTTTTTGTCCACTGTGGTAGGAAGGCCCCTCAACCTTCCTCCCACTGGGACGCATGCGTCATTGTGGCTTTGGCTGTTGGGGAGGGTTAAATAACGGGATTTTTTTGACTTACCGTAAAATCCTTTTCTCTGAGTTTGTCGACAGGCACAGCGATTCTTAGGACTAAGTGGGTTATGCTGCCTCTTATTAGGAGTTACTAGGCAGAATAGGCAGTACTAACAAAAAAGAAAAAACAGTAACAGACACAGCCCCTCCCAGGGGGCAGTCCCCACTGGCAGATAACCCCACACCCAGCTCCTGCTAGCGCAGTTTGTAACAAGCAGTACAACATCAGAGGGGTGGGTGCTGTGCCTGTCGACGAACTCAGAGAAAAGGATTTTACGGTAAGTCAAAAAAATCACGTTTTCTCTTTGACAGGCACAGCGATTCTTAGGACTAAATGGGACGTTCAAAAGCAGTGTAAAAAAATGAGGGGTTGGCAACAGAACAAACAACAGAACTACACCCAACCGAACCCTCAGTGAGGAAACGCACGTGTCTCACACGGCCGCCTGCAAAACCTTGCGGCCAAACGCAGCATCCGAGGATGCTAAAACATCAACTTGTAAAACGTTGAGAAGGCCCCCGACCAAGAAGCCACCTTGCACACTTGAGACACAGACGCCTGATGTCGAAAAGCCCAGGAAGTGCTCAACGCCCAGGTATAGTGAGCTGTAACCAGAAAAGGAGGCTCCAGACCACGAACAGCATAGACTCGGGTCACCGTCTGTCTAATCCAACGTGAGATAGTGGCCGAAAAGGCAGCCAAACCTGTGCGTGGACCATCCACCACGATCAAGAGCATCCGACCTCCGCAAGGAGGCCGTGGTAGCCAGATACACCCGCAGGACCAGAACAATGTCCAGGGAGTGCAAAGCAACCTCCCTAAGGTGAGATGGGCGCAATGAAGGAAGGACAATGCCCTTATAGATGTGGAAGGATAACACCACCTTCGGTAAAAAAAAAAGGAAAGTGAAGGGCGCAAGACCGCCCTATCCCCTTGTAGGACCAGATATGGAGACCTATGAGATAGAGTCGCCAACTCAGACACCTGCCGAGTGGATGTGATAGCCACCAGGAAAACCACCTCCTTTGAAAGCGGGTGCAGGAATATCCCAGATATTCTCAAAAGGCGGCTTCTGAAGGACCGAGAGGACCAAATTAAGGTCCCATGACACCAGAGGCGACCGTACCTGGGGAACGATGTGCTGAGCCCCCTGCATAAGGTACGGATCAACGGATGCGTCACCAAAGGACGCTGAGAAAAGATCGCCCGAGCAGAAATCCGACCCTTGATAGTACTTTACGCCAGTTGCTGGTCGAGACCCTTCTGTAGGAAGGCCAGCACGCGAGACACAGAGAAGGAATGAGGGCTCCGCCCCCCAGCCTCACACCAGGCGACGTAAGCCTTCCAGGTGCGGTGATAAACTTTACGTGAGGTGGCCCCGCGCACCCCCAACATGGTAGGAATCACCGAGTCCGAGACACCTCGATCCCTCAAAACATGGGATTCAATAGCCAGGCCGTTAAAACCAGAGAGGGTAAAGCAGGGTGCAAGATGGGCCCCAGGGACAGAAATCCTCGCAAAGCGGGAGTCACCAGGGGACATCCACCACCATTCGCACTATGTTGGCGTACCAAAGACGCCTTGGCCAATCTGGAGCTACCAGAATGGTAGGAAAGCCCTCCGCTTCCATTCTGCGCAGAAGGCGTGGAAGCAGCTTGAGCGGGGAAAAGGCATAGAGGAGTCGATACCGAGCCCACAGCACTACTAGAGCATCCGCCGCGACCGCCAAGGGATCCCTTGTCCCGCTCGCGAAGGTCTGCACCTTCCGATTGAGACGGGACGCTAGCAAGTCCACGTCCGGAGCACCCCACCTCAGACAAATCTGATGAAACTCCTCCGGGTGCAGGGACCACTCTCCTTGGTCTAGGCGCTGAATGAAATAGTCCACCTGCCAGTTTCCCACGCCTGGTATGTGAACTGCAGAGATTGCTGGAACTTGGCTTTTTGCCCACCACAGAATGGGGGCTACCTCCGAGGCCGCAGCAGAGCTTCTCGTCCCGCCCTGGTGATTCACGTATACCACGGCCGTGGCATTGTCCGACTGAATCCGGGCAGGGCGCCCATGCAGCCTCTATATTCAATGGCAGAGGCAGCACCAGATCGCCCCCATATTCCAGGGCATTGATCAGGAGACGAGACTCCTCCGGAGACCACTGACCCTGGGCTGAAAACAGCCCCAGGACTCCGCCCCAGCCGGTAAGGCTGGCTACCGTTGTGATCACAGTCCATCGAAGGGGAAGGAAAAACCTCCCCGAGCGAAGAGCCGGGGCCTGCAGCCACTAGAGCAGCGATGCCCTCACCCTGTGATCCATTCTGATCACCCAATCCAGTGAAGACGGGGACCTATCCCCTCTCAGGAGAATCTCCTATTACAAAACACGGGTATGACCTAGAGCATAAGGAACCGCCATGAAGGAGGCCACCATGAGGCCCAAAACCCACATGCAAAAACCGGATTGAGGCCCATTTCTGGGACAGTAGGGACCGAACCCCGACTGAAGCATCTGCTTCTTGATATGCGTAAGGAAAATCTTCCCCCGGGCTGCATCCAAAATCAGCCCCAGATACTCCCGGCGGTGAGACGGAATCAAAACAGACTTCGGAAGATTGATCACCCATCCGAACTCGTAGCGAGTGTGTAGGGTGAAAGTCACAATGGCCCTGAGCGCTGGAGCCAACTCCGCTCACAGGAAAAAATCCTCCTGGCAAAGACCCGAGGCCAGGCCAAACGGGAGAGCTATGAACTGGTAGTGATCCTCTCAAACCACAAGGCGCAGAAAGCACTGGAGTCCAGGAAAAAACCGCCCTGGTGCAGGGCCGCTACCCCTGAGCGGACAGACTCGATCCGAAAACCTGCGGCTCCGCACAAACCTGTTGAGGTCCCTCAGATCCAGGATGGGAAGAACCCCATCCTTCTCCGGAACCCTGAAAAGGTTGGAGCAAAAAAACCTTGGGAACGCTCCGCATGCGGAACGGGAACGACCGCCCCTGACCAAACAGGTCCTGTACGGCCCTGAAATAGGGCCCGCAGCCTGGCCGCAGGCAGCTGCAAGTTGGAGGCGAATAGCCTGTCTGAGGGGCAGGAAAGAAGTTCTATTCAGAATCCCAATGAGACCATCTCATCCCAGTGGTCCGAAAAGCAGGTGGACCCCGTCTGCGAACCCCAGGAGACGTCTCCCCTCCTCATCCGAGAGCAGGGTGGAGGCAACCCGACATGTGGAGGAAGCCTCGTTCCCTTACTTGGCACGGTTACGCTGCCAGGGACGCTTCTGTCCCCCCGCGGGGGCCTTGGCGGGCTGCGGACCCTGCCCGAGGAGCGGGGGGAATAGGGACGCAATCCTCCTCGTCTCCGGGAGAAAGGTGCTCTTCCCACCTGTGAGGATGTTGATAATCCCAACCAAGGAGGCCCAAAGAGCCACCCACCCAGGAAAAGACAAGTCTGCCAGGGCCCTTTTTTGAAGTTTGGTCCGCCGACCAGCACTACAGCCAAGGCCACCGCCTGGCCACACAGAGACCACGGCTGCCTTGGACGTCAGGGGGGGCCGCGTCCAGGGCCGCATCCCACGGACAAGCTGATTAGCGAGACCCACGCAATCAGGAGGAACCTGAGTGTTGCTCACCTCGCTATACAACAGCTCCGCCCACAAAGTGAGTGGTGTGCAACGCCAGCGCAGAAGCCACAATGGTCCGTCTATCTGATACCGCCATAACAAACAGGGATCTGATGCAAGCTTCGGTCTTCCCATCAACCGGGTTGGGCCGGGCAACCACGGGGGGTGATGCCCACTTCTGCAACAGTTCCTCCCCAACAGCATAGCGCACAGCAAAACGTCTGGGGGGGGGGGGCTCTGAGCCCAGTCCCTATAAACAACCTGTTCCAGAAAATTCACAAACGGGAAGACCCGAACCGTACCGGCCGGTCCCCCCCTGATGGGGTCCCGCCTGGTCGTCCAATTGCAGGGTCTCACGCTCTGAGGTGATCAGAGCGCCTACTAGTGCCCTCTCGTGCGCAGCCGCGGACGCCTCACACCCATCCCCGCTTTCAGGAGCATCAGAGATCTCGGGAAACTAACGTCTCCTGGACTGTCGACCTCTAGGGCCCTACATGCACACACACACACACACACGCTGGGAGCGGGGTACCAGAGGGGTGGGGGAGGGGGGATTGCTAGCAAGAGAGGGGAGGGAAGACCATCCGCTACCCTGACACCCCAGAGGGGGGACCTGCCAGCTCCCCCCCCGGGCCCCCGAGGGGGAGGTACTTACCCCGTCTAGTCAGGCGGTCCGGATCGGGATTTGTCGCGGTCGACCCAGCGCGAAGCATCCGGTCTAACGCGCGATAGCCGGCTGGGGAGAGTATCTGGATCAAAGAACCAGCCTGTCGCCCAGCACGGCTACTTGATTGTAGTCTTCATCTGTGAGGCTGTCCTAGGACAGCCAAAAGTGGCCCAGAGAGGCACCACAGATCCCAACATGGCAGCCTAGGTCTAACTCCTTGCACTAGGCAGAGAAAACTGAGCTAGCAGGAGCTGGGTGTGGGGCTATCTGCCAGTGGGGACTGCCCCCTGGCAGGGGCTGTGTCTGTTACTGTTCTTTTTTCTGTTAGAACTGCCTATTCTGCCTAGTAACTCCTAATAACCCACTCAGTCCTAAGAATCGCTGTGCCTGTCGACAAATGAAAGAGAAAACACACTTCCCCTGCCTCTGCCTTTGTGGCCCGTCCAGTGCTTTTTAGGCTTGTTGTCTTTTTGACCCGCCTCTTGCCTGCCTTGGCCACGAAAATTTTTTCTAATCAAAGGCCTCTTTTTTCTCAGGGAAAGCCTTTTTCTTATCCGCAGTACGCTCTAAGGCTTCCTGCAAGCCTGGGCCAAAAAGATGGTCCCCTGAGAAGGGGAGACCGCATAGGCGTAACTTCGATGCCGCGTCTCCGGACCAAATTTTAAGCCATAGACTTCTGGCTGAATTGACCAAAGCTGAAGTCCTGGCGGACATCCTAACCGCTTCCGCTGAAGAGTCCGCCAGAAACCCTGTAGCTTTAAAAAGCAGTGGAAAAGATTTTAAGATCTGTTCCCTAGCAGGCCTGGCCTCCAAGTGGTTCTGAATTTTTGTTAACCAAACCTCTAAATTTCTGTCCACACAGGTAGAGGCCAAGGCTGGCTTAAGTCCCATAATAGCAGAGTCCCATGCTCTGCACAAAAGGACGTCTCCTTTCTTATCCATGGGATCCTTTAATGACCCCATATCGTCAAAAGCCAAATCAGAATTTTTTGAAATTTTGGATAGGGGTGCGTCCAACTTTGGATGTTTATTCCAAGGCTGTGTGTGACTCACTTTCTTAAAACGGGAACCTCCTCTTAAGGCCGCCTGAAAATAAATGTTTTCTCTCAGGATTATCCCATTCAAGCTTGATGGTATCAAGCAAGGAATTATGCACAGGAAAGACTCTGGTCTTTTTCTTATGCGTCCCCTCATACATGAGATCATGCTTGGAGAGTTGAACCTTCTCTTCCTCAATACCTATAGTTGTGTAGACAGCTTTTAACAAGTCGTCTACGTCATCTAAAGACAGCTTGTATTTAGAACCTCTAGATTCCTTATCGCTAGGTTTTGTCTCTGACCCTGAATCTTCCTGGGAAGATCGGGGAGACCTGGCATCTTTCTTGGATTCCACGCTATCTATATTGCGAGTAGGGGTCCCTGTAACTATAGGGGCATTCTCAGCAGGTGGATCCTGAGCGGGGGCCTGAATCTTGGCGATCAAGGTTTTAAAAGAGCTAAAAGTAGATTTAAGCTCATCCCTGACAGATGTGAGCATTTTCTGGCATGCTACTACTGGCTCGTCTTTAACCAGGCTGTCAATGCACGTGCAGCAAACAGCTTTAGTCCAGGAAGAACTAAGCTTGCTGGTGCAAAGTGCACACTTTCTCTTAGGTGGCTGCGCTTGTGGTTTGTCATGAATCTTGGTCTGTAAACATAGAAGAAAAAGAGAAACCACTGTAAATCTAGCGCCCCACCACACTCCATAACACCCCTGTGCAGGAGAAAAGAAAGGGTGCTCCTCCCCTTCACCAAGTCCCCCAAAGTAAGGGAAAGTCCTCCATCCCAGGGTTTAGCACGGTTTAAAAACAACATCAGACCGGCTTACCTGAGAGGTGCTGGTGCCAAGGCCTGCTTCTCCCGCAAAAGGATCCATGTTGCCTCTCTCCCCCTGCGATTTCAGCCTCTGCTGATCCAGGACACACCAGCCGCCCATCACGCCTTGCCTGCGCTTTAAGGAGACCGGAACCGCATCTCCGGCGCTCGCTGATGACGTCAGCAGCCTCCCGGAAGTTACCCTCTGGTACTTCCTTCCGGCCAGTGGAAAGCATGGCTCTGCCCCCTCCACACGCTCCTGACTTCCTGAAATGCCGCTCTGCACAGACACAGCCTGGCTGGCTATAGCAGAGTGGCTGCAGCCTGCATTAGGCACAGGGATGTCGGTCAGGAACGCTCAGGGCTGACTCACCGGGATCCTGACCCTCTCCGGGCACTGAAAACAGGGCATCCTGCGGTCTCTGCATACCCTGTGGTAGAGGACCATACAGGGCAGAAGAAAAGGTATGAATATAAGGCCCCCTGATCTCAACAGAGCCATTCCTCCGACCAGGGAGACCTGGTTCCTGAAACATGTTACCCCCTGTCCGGAGGAAACACAAATACCGATGGCAGCCTGGAGGACCGCCCTTTTATTCTGTGGGGTTAACGTGTTTACTGTCCTGGTAGGAGGAGCCCAAGGTCTCACATGGGCTGTCCTGGAAGACGCCTTGAGAAATTTTAATTGGAGGAATCGATTGCGGGCTGAGATCATATTAGTAACAAAGGAGGACAAGCAGCCCTCCCAATCCTCTTCCGTCAGGCTGGGGAGGTCTACCTGCCATTAAATATCCTTTCCAGTGTTTTAGTAGGGGCCAGGGAAAGCCGAAAGTATAGAAAGGGTAGAGGTTTGTTTATGATTTTTGTGATGAGGAGACCCTCTACCGGGTCAGATTCCAGGGCAAGAGAAGGGGGAAACTGGCTATTAAATGCATGTTGGAGCTGTAAGTAGGGAAAATACATCCACTGTGGTAAAGCATATGTAGCCTTAAGACCTGCGAAGGACCGCAACCTACCATTAGCGACTATATGTTTAAGCTTCACTACCCCCCCCTAGTAGCCCAAACTTGAGGATCTGGAACACTGTTCAAGCGGGGGGAGATTAGGATTTGCCTGCAGAGGAGTATGGGGTGAGAACTTTCTGGGAGAACGGTAGCGGGCCCTAGCCTTGTGCCACACCATAATTGTGGTACGCATCAGTGCAGTAGTCTTCGGGTGAGACCTCGCTCCCCGGAACACCAAGTTGCTGAGGGCAGAGTAGGATCCCATTATGGCCGCTTCTAGTGTCACCGCCGGATTATCCCTAGGCTGGGAGAACCACCATCTTACCGTCAACCACAACCGCTGCCCATAAGTAATGCAAAAATTGGGTAGTAAAAGACCACCCTGTGTAAGAGGTAGTTGCAGAGTGGAAATAGCCAGTCGTGGAGGCCTCCCATTCCATACAAATGAGGATATAATACCATTTAGTTTATCAAAAAAGGAGGCCGGGGGCATGAGAGGTGAATTGCGAAAAACATAGGAACTTTGGCAAATAGACCATCTTTATAAGGTTCACTCTGCCCACTGGAGAGAGAGGGCCACACACTTCCGGGAGAAGGTCCAAGCAACGGCAGTAGATTGAGATCGAAATATGAGGACAACGGGGACTGCACCGTTACACTCAGGTATTTGAACTCCGTGAACCATTCTAAGGGGGTATTGGTGTCGGGGAGGGGATAAGAGGCATGTAAAGGAAACAGCACCGATTTCCCCCAATTGACTTTAATAGTCGAGAAGGACCCCCGACCTGTATGCCCTCTACTGACGAATCTGATCTTATCCGCGCCGCCATAGGCTCCATGGCTAGCGTGAATAGGCCCGGGGAGAGTGGGCATCCCTGCCTGGTGCCTCTTGTTAAGGGAAAGGGGGGAGTACAAAGAATTATTAGTGCGAACCCTGGCCTTGGGACTATGGTATAGAAGCTGGATCCATTTAATGAACTGAGGGCCAAACCCAAATTTACGTAGGACGGCCTAGAGGTAGCGCCACTCCACTGAATCAAAAGCCTTTTCAGCATCCAGAGAGGCTACCACCCCTGAGCTGTCCCCTTCCATTCTGGAAAGGAGTCAGAAGCAAATGAATATTTATGTCAGTTCCCCTGCCTGGCATAAACCCCGATTGATCAGTATGCACCAAAGCGGTTATCACCGTATTCAAGTGGCCAAGCAAAACTTTTGCATAAACATTAAGGAGAGAATCGGCCGTTAGGAGGAGCATTGATCTAGGGCCTTACCAGGCTTGAGAAGGACAACTATTACCGCCTCTGACATTGAGGGAGGAAGGGACTCCTCCTCCAACGACCTCAGGAGCAGGGCCCTAAACGTGGGGAGCAGTTCTTCTGTCTGTGTTTGAATAATTCCCCTGGGAGGCCATCAGGGCTTGGGTTCTGACTTGCCTGCAAGGAGATGACCGCCCTCTGCAGTTCCTTTAGTGTGATGGGGCTATCCAGTGCATCCCTAGAGGCAGAGGTTAGGCATGGCAGGTCTATATCTTCCAGGTAGTTATTCATATCCTCATCCATGCCCACCATCCGAGAGCTATACAGCTCCTGGGAGAATGAGGCAAAGCAGTCATTAATTAGGGCAGGATCGGTCACCAGCGTCCTGCAAGAATCATGAATACCGGAGATAGACACAGACAAGGAGCTCTCTTTAGCCAACCATGCCAGCATCTGCCCATTCTTTTCCCCTTGTTCAAATATCCGTGGACATTGGTGTAGCAAGTGGGTCTTTGTTTTGGACGTGCGTATTAAGAGAACATCTTGGAGAGCGCCCTGAAAGTCAGAATAAACCCGTGCATTTCCTGTCTGAGAAAACTCTACTTTCAGGGCAGCCACCCTGCCCTCCGCCTGCTGCAAATCCACCCTCAGGTCCCGACACACCCGACGGATGAAGCATTGAAAAAACTCCCTCTGGAGAAGGCCTTAAAGGCATCCTATACATCTAGAGAAATTTTCCCCATTGAGGGTTTAGTGGCAGTAAAGAATATATAAGTCCAAACGATTTTGTTGAAAATCTTACAGTTTTTTATTATTTATTTTCCACTTAACATTGGATCATGAAAAAAGAACTATGTGAAAATTTTAAAAAACGCTCTGGATGATGGGAATTCGCATTTAAAAACCAATTTGCAATATATAAGAAATGA
>BLSH010296668.1:489315-521244 GCA_018402905.1 Glandirana rugosa
AGGGGTGTGAAATGGACAGTTTTCGGGAGCAGTTGGAAAGCAGGTATGAGGGGCGCTCAGAGAGAGTGTGGTATGTGTAAGGTGTGGAGGACCGTCACTCTGTCCGTCCTAGTGAAGTTGCTAATGGCGTGG
This sequence comes from Glandirana rugosa, assembly GCA_018402905.1. Taxonomy (NCBI): domain Eukaryota; kingdom Metazoa; phylum Chordata; class Amphibia; order Anura; family Ranidae; genus Glandirana; species Glandirana rugosa. The sequence goes on from BLSH010296668.1 coordinate 489,448, forward strand.
GAGTAGGGCCCTAAGCGGGTGTTCTTTGGGTTGAGCTATGCAAGCCATTGATCTGCAGGTTGCAAATGGCAGTTTGGGTCGGTGTGGATGTGGGGAATAGTCGAATTGTTAAGTTGGTGAGAGGGTCCCTCGGGGAGTGGGCACTGGGGTTCCGTTTGCAAGGCGGGGTGTTGTTGAGTGCAGCCGGAAGGGGGACGTTTTGCTTAGAATCGAGGTGACTGATTCTAGTCTATGGTGCCAGTGCGTGTGGGAGTGTGGGACTATCATATGTATTGCATTGCGGAGGTGTATATGCCGCGAGGTGCAGTTTGTCTTGGGCATTTGAAGAGTTGTGAGTGGGGAGTGTGTATGGGCAGAGGGGGGGGGGTCACTTGTCTACCTATGTTGGAGATCGTTGACCTCGTGTGGATCGGGCATAGGAAGATTGTGTCCCACTTGTTGTTGATTCTTCACAAAAAAAATACAGTTTTATATCTTTATGTTTGAAGCCTGAAATGTGGCAAAAGGTCGCAAAGTTCAAAGGGGGCCGAATACTTTTGCAAGGCACTGTATATGCGCAAGAACCTGGAACCTTTGTTGGAAGGGTTTAAAGTAAAATGAAGTAGATGGAGACGTCTTCCTCTGATGGTAACAGGTCATTGCAATTTAATTAAAGTGATGTGGTTGCCTCAGCTTTTGTATATTTTGCATAATTCCCCCATATGGATCCCGGGAATATGGTTTAGGAAAGTGCAGAGCCTTTTTAGGGACCTAGTGTGGAAGAGAGGGAAAGCTAGAATTCGCTTGAGAATATTGCAGCTCCCGAGAGACAGAGACGGTTTGGCGGTGCCACACACTTGGACCTATTTTCTGGCGGCCCAGCTACAATAGATTGGGGGGGGGGTGAGAAATTCCATCACTAGCTACCACTTACGCACCCTTATGACTTGTTTTCCACATGTATCTTGGCTAGAGGCTTTGGAAGCAGAATCAGTGGTTGGGGAAAGCCAATACATTGTGGGAATCATTATGATAAAAGTCTGGCAGACAGATCATTGTTACAATACTCGGGATTTAGTGAGGCCACGCACTCTGCTCCAGGTGCGGAAGGGCAATAGGAGACCCAATCCATATGCTCTGGAGGTGCCCCAAGCTGCACAGATACTGGGGGGGGGGTGGTTATCGATAAAATAAGCTAAGTTTTTGGAGTGGGTCTGTTCTGTGCATATTGGGATATGTAGACCAGAAAGCGGGAGCAGGAGCTACGAGACTGGCGGTCGGGAGATGTTTATATCAGGCTAGAAAGTTGATTACCTGGAAATGGTTGGATACTAAACCTTCATCAATAGTGGAATGGCATAAAAGAGTGAATAACACAATTAGAAGAGAAAAAAATGGCATACTTGAGAAGAGGAAATGGCAGTAAATGGTAGTAAATTTGAAAAGATTTGGAATAGATGGACAGAGATGCCAGAGTTGATGTCTGAAAGGGTACTTGGTCATTAAGAGATATTTCCTGGCTAATGCTCCTTTATAGTGTACGCTACATGTCCAAATTGAGACCGGACAATGTGGGGAATATTTTACAGTATTTATTGTATAAATAAAATGTATGGTTTGTTTATGCAAAAGAAAATCAAATAGAGCATTTAAAGAAAAAAAAAAAGAAGTTTACCTGTAGGTATAAAAAAAATAAAAAACACAAAAACAGACTTTACTACCATTTTAATTACTAAATACATTAAATATTGAAGTTCCTAGTCTTTAAATGGGCGATCCTTCTAACATCGACAACTCAAATTTGGATAGATCCCAGTCAATTAATTACGCATTGGCTTCTCAGGGACTACAGCAGTTAAGATTTTATCCCCATTATGCATTCATGCAAAGGCATTAATTGAAATGAATTTGACCATTATAAGAGGCCTCACTGTCCCTACACATGTGTAATTATTTATATAATATGAAACAAATAGACAGGAGAACTGAGACCCTTCTTGGTGCAGAGGTGTATAAGGCTGAAAGGCATGCTGGAGAAGAATATGGAACAGCAATGTAAAGATCTTATCGTAATAGTAGCCAAGGGTCAGTTCAGTCCAAAAGCATGCACCCAGAAGTAAAGGACCATTGTTGAGTGGAATGAACATTTTATTAATTTAAATTTTAATTAAATTCTATTTTATTTTCTATGTACACAAACAGCTGAAGGTGCTTTGAGAGTGGTTCCCCCAATAAAATATACAGCAATATCAGGGTGATTTAGGGCTCATGCATACCGGGGCATTATAATTTTCCTCTGAATGCCTTTTACTCCTGGCAGGAAATGTGCATAATGTGCCATGTTTTGCGCATGTGTTTAGGCAGGTTTATGCATTCTATTGGCCAGAAAATTAATTTATTCTGGCCATTACAATGCATGAAGTCGCAAACGCTCCTAATCGCATTTGAACATTTTGTGTTTTCTTTCTGCTCGTAATATTCTCCTCTTGTAATATGTTTGCAAATGTCTACATGTGCATGGACGCATAGGCTAACATGAAGGTGCATTTACGGGCGCAAAAAATAGACGCCTGTAAAAGTTGTGTTTAAGCCCAGTGTGCATACCTTACTGAAAAAGTAGAGAATGATCACCTTGAAAAGTTAATATGGTGACTGTACTTACTTTGAATACCCAATTGTGTGAGGAAAACAAAAAAAAAAAAAGCATGGTTTTTTTCTAGCATATATTTGGGTATTCAGACAGAACACTGCTTCACCTTATTAACATTCACTTTACTGGATAAATAGCCTTTACTCCTTTGGCAAATTAACCTTTTACAGAGAACGGAAGCAATTTATTTGATATGCTGTTCCATCAAGGAAAACAGGCATTAAAGATATGTGCATTCCTGAATTGACCACTCTTCAGCTCCTCTAAACTGCTGTATAATCATAAAAATACATAATGCAAAAAAGAAAACTTCTAGTGCATTAAAGAAATTCCTGAACCCAACACCAAAGGATTTTATTGCTTCTGAACGCTAGCTGTTACACATACCTTATCCCATGTTCTGCTTTGCAAAAATCTCAAGGATCATATTCTGTTATCTACCAAGTCTGAAAATGAATAGGTCAGCCTTACAAACCTCTGATTATTTGCAGAAGGCCTCCAAAGGACCATGATGACAAACAGGATCATGGAGAAGAGAAGGCGCCATATAGCATCATCTACCCAGAGCTCCTGCCAATCCTGTCAAATAAAAAAAAATGGTAAAATTAGAGCAGTTCATGAAAAAAAGGTGCACTCGAAGCGGCAGCAAATTTACTAAACTGATGATACATAAAGAATGTTTAATGACAGCTGCTGGAATTACAAGATTGTAGTGCCCAGGGTTTAGCTGCCCATAGATGGATCGAAGTTCAGCCAGTTCATCAGGGACCGGCTGAACTTCGATTTATCTATAACCATTCCTGCTTGACAGAAGACAATTTAATGACCAACTTCTGTTGAGTGGGACTGTTGGAAAACATTGTCAATCAGCCAGCTGCTGCCGCTGATTCCTGTATTCTGACAGTAGAGTTGTCCTGCTGTCAGAATACAATCGCATAGCGGGAAGGATTCCTCCATCCACTTCAACTGTGTGGAAGGGGGGAATCCAATTGTTTTTTTTTCCAATTAACCATTGGGCCGATTAAAAAAAAGTGGCATTCATGTCTAGTCTTTGGCATGTTGGCCGTGTTCACTTATATTCTTTGAATATACTATGTATACAAAGCATCCACCCAGTTAATACCTTTTTTTATCACTTGCCCTTCCCTTTAGAGCTGGGCTGTCCTAACTCTCTTATCTTCATTTGTAACTGAACCATCCCCCTTTATTTTGTAAAGGGCTGCACAAACTCTTGGCACTATTTAAATCCTGAATAATAATAATAATACCTAAATATAAGCAATGCCAGGCTACTTATAAATGCTAGTATTATCCGCCATGCAAACAGCTATTTTCATACTGTATGTAAGAGCTGCCAGTTCTTGTAGTGATCACTGAGGCCCCAAGTTCAACTTTGAACTCAGACATAGGAATCTGTGTTAAAAAAAAAAAACACCATAAGGGCTTGTGTTGATGTGCTTTAGTCTTATGTTAATGGAGCTGGTTTGATATCAGTTTGAGATGCTACGGAGATCATTTAGAATTCATCGACAGGTGCATTGGACCTGCAGTTGATCTCCTGATCTACATTTCACCAGCTTCAAGTAGGTTTTACATTTCTATAGACTTGTGTGGGAATGCAAAATCCGTCTGACATGAACAAAAACCCTCAATGGTGATGGTGGGATAAAGTAGTTACCAAAGTTTTAAAGATGTTCAATAGAAACTCACTGATTGGCAATCTACAAGGCGGAACTTCATAGTGGTCCAGATGATAAATACAATTGATGCTGCAAAGAAACAAAAAAATGTATTCATAATGACAAAATTAACCGGTAAACATAAGTGGGCACTTTTTACACAAAAAACGCCATATAAAATTTAGCCTTGTCATAACTTTAGAAAAAAAAAAAAAATCTGAGCAAAAAAAAAAAAAAAAAAAAAGTTGAATTAAAATTTGTTTATTGTAAGAAAATAAAACGGAGTTATAGAACTCATCTGCAGTACATGCATACGGTCCATAAATGGGATGGACAAGTTGGTAGTCTACAATAAAAGAAAAAAACTTTCAAGAGGCTTTTCTTGATTGCACACACAGCTGCTGCTGGCCAGTGAAGTCAAGTAATCCAGCAGGAACAGGTCAACTTTTCGCTCAGTGTGTACAGCTGTCTGTTTGACAGAACCCAGTCTAAAAACCATTTTTTTTTTGATGGAACATGCTGAAAAACTAGCATCCGATCAGCATTTTCAGCAAATGCCTGTGAGCACTGTTCAGCGTACTCTGGTGGGGTGGGGGAAGGGTTGATTGGGAAGTACTGGGCTTAACGTCCTAGTCCAGCAGTTAGCTTCCTTATAAAAATTCACACAGGAAAACCCTATTTTGAGTCCATTGAATGGTCTTTTTTTTTAAACTGCAGAACTGATGAAGGGGCAGCTTCTTTTGGCCCCAGAAACACTTTTTTTTCTAGTGTAAACTAAAAAATTAACTTGCACTCATCATTCGATCTGGCGCTCCTTGCACAGCTGCATGTTTTCTAAAAGTTGCTAGTCTAATCAGTCCTGGACCCTGTTAGTGTTTCCACAGTCAGGAAATAATATTCAAAAAGCCAATGATTATTTTAGGTGCAGCAACTGCAGCTTTCAGAAATTTGTTTTGAACTTTGGAATAAAAGACATGCTTAGCTCTGCTTTACTTTTAAATTGTGCTTAAATTAGACTTACACTCAGCCAAGCTTTTCCTACAAATAGTATAAAAAAGGTTAGCTGTAGCACTGACACTAGCTGTCCTGCAGCTGCTCCATTGCTTAGGACCACCCTTTCATTCATGCCACAGGGTAGAGATGGGCTCAGGCGTGCTTGGGATCCTAGTCCAATCCCACCTGCCCGATCCTGACAGGAAGCAGACACACTGCACACCGCTAATCACAGGCATATAGACATGTCCCGGTCTGTGTAGCTGCAGACCGGGAAATGCCTCACGGTCTGTGATTAGTGGTGTGCAGTGTCTGCTTCCTGGAGGGATCAGGCCGGTGGGTTAGGACTAGGCTCCCGAACACACCTGAGCCCATCTCTACCATAGGGCTGTGTGACTGCCATGAAAACTACCATTTAATGGAGATACGTGCCATCACTAGGCAGCTCTTCCTTCTCTTCAACCCAACCCTGATGGTACCACCATTTTATTACAGACGACATCAGAAACATAAGTGGATGAATGGAGAAAACACAATTTAGAGACTGTTCCACTATAAAGACATCATGAAGCAGATGGTTTCATTATACAGACCTACCATATGAAAGAATGGCAGCAATATCACAGGTCAGATGACAGACCAAACAGGTGAGGGGGATGACATTTTTCAGATTCAGAACAAACATCTTATTTTACAATAAAGTAATGTCACAGGACAACCAGACTTACCTACTACAGCCAGGATAAGTGTATTTGTGAAGTGTCTGTAAAGCGACAGCTTGACCACATTCCTTCGTAGCCTCAGTAGCTTCATGGTCTGTGTCAGGCTAATGAAGATGTACCGGACGGTTAAGGAAAATGCAGGGCTGCTAAAATCTCAGGGACCATATGTTCTATTAAAAAAATCAATTCTACTAAAATCTGTCTTATTAATAACTCAAAGATATAATCTATTAAATGTAGATAGGTTAACTAATGCAGTGTACTTTTTTTTTTTTTGGTATTAGTGTTGAAAGCTATACTCCAGCCAAGACTGGAAATTAGATAGAAATTAGACTGCCATAGGAAAAACAAAACCACTGCAGGTATAATGTGCTAGTAGCTGGAGGTGCCTGCACTTTCTTGCAGCAACTTTCAAAACCTTGTTAAGACCAAATAAGAGACCATTTTGATAGACAATGCTCTTACTACATAGTATCAAAGCTTGCGACTGCTGCCCATCCCCACAATCAAGCTGGGGCACCCAGGCTGGGGAGTTGCCTGTTAGAATGGCCTGGTATTGGGCCTTAAACAGCAAGGTTTTTAAGGTTGCTGCAGGTATGTGCAAAATCACTTGTGTAACATAGGCCTTAACTTCAAGCCTCGTACACACTATGAAAATATGGGACAAATGATTGACCCAGTTTTTTTTTTTGCATGCTAGTCTCATATCAAAAATGAAGAGGTTACTAAAGTTACAGAAATTTGCGCACAACCGAATACAACTTCGGAAGTGATGTAATGTATTAATTCATTCTTTAGATTCCGAGCATGCGTGGTCTTGGTCTTCCAATTTTTTTTGGATGAATACTGTGCTGCTTAAACGAAAATGATTTGCTCTGGTATCGTATGAGAGAAATGTGTGTGTTTGTCCCTTCTGATAATTTTGCAGGAACTGTGGTGATCGGCTCTCGAAAAGATCAGATTATCGCATGATTGCTTTGAAAGCAGTATTTTTAATAAGATTTTCTGATCTTGTGTACTAGGCATTACTCCAGCAATAAGCCCTTTCACATACTGTCCTCTTCCGGTAGGGTAGCTCTGTGTGTGCTGCTGTATCACACTACAAAATCCGTGTAAGAGAAATCCTGATGTAGGAGGCTTGATGCATATGTGAATGTACAATATATAAAGTGCTGAACGGTCAGCGCTATATATAGATAAATGCATACTTGTACAGCAGAATTTGGGGCCAACAGTATGTACTAATTATAAACATTTCCTACAGCACTCACACACAAATCCTTTGTGCCAAAATGAACATAAAATAAATAAATGGCATGTATCAAACTAAAAGAAGACCTTGCCCTGCTCCTATTGTACCTGTCATTAGGCACACATGCTTGTACTGCATTAGCAACACAGAAGCAACACAGCTCAGATACAACATGCAGCTGGCAATATAGTGTGTCTTGTTTTATAGTTGTATATGTAATTTATTTCTTTTAAGTTAATTTTTGCACAAAGGATTTGTGTATGAGTGCTGCAGGAATTGTTTATAGTGTTTGATTTGTGCAGATTTTGGAGGATGTAGGCCCCGTTCATACAGGCAGTCCACCTAAAAAACTGACAGGCAGACCCGATTGGACCATGCATTGTCCCGCCAACATCCGATCCGCTAGATGGATGGGGATCCCCATCTGTCTGTTTTTGGTGGATAGGATGGCCACTGGGTGTAAACAGACAGGCGGTCAGTTTACATCCGACTGCCCATAGAGGACAGAAGGCTGTGTCTGCGTCTTCTCTGCATAGTGGACGGCACGGAAAAGCCATCTGCCTGCTCAGCGGACAGTTTCCCCGCTGAGCAGGCAGACTCCAGTCAGAGTCGGCCCCCCTGTGAAAAGGGCCTTAGGGTGTCACCTAACTGGCTACCCCACAGATCTTTTTAACCACTTGCTGCTCTCCTATTTAGGCTTGAGTCAGTTAGTGTTAACTTATACTATTGCCTTCTTTTGACGTGGATTGATATACTGTATACAATTGTTCCTAGGTGATTACCTAAAAATGAAATATATATGTATTGGATGGAATACTTTAAAACAATAACTCCACTTTTTTTTTAGGGGGGGGGGGCTATATAGCATAAACAACTGCTGCATAAGCCATATTGTGTTTGATTGTTATCAAAAATACTTTTCCTTTTCAATCTGCATCACTGTAATTTTGTGTAAAATCCAATGCAACATGGCAACCTGGAGGCATTCCGTACACCACTGGGGTATGAAACACCCACAGAAATGTAATTTCCTGCTTGTGCGATTGGCTCCATGATTTTACTAGAAGTTTGCACTAAGTCAGAATTTAGACATCCTCTTCATTTTTGGTGAGATAATCCCAAGGGGTTAATCACTTCTAAATGAACTCTCATTAGAACACTAAGTGCATCAGCTGATTAATAGTACAAATGTTACTCTTTCAGAATCCCCTTTGCAGATAATAAAACATCTTTTTATTCAGAGCACAAACAGGTAGGACACTACAACACAATTTGCTAAAATCCATGCAATGTAAATTGATCACCCAGAGGGGATTGCTTTTTCGCAACAAAAGTGGAATTCAACTTTAACAATCGGTTGAAAATTCAGCCTGTTTTTGTATTACTTTACATTATATTATATTCCTTTAAGGTGACCGCATAAAATCTTTATTGTTCAGGAGTGTAAAACTGAATACTTGGTCAAATATGTAAGAAACAAAATTGAGACTTTTTCATTTGCGTGACCTACTGTCCAGACAAGATAATGTAAAATTCTTAATGGCTAGAAATATCCACAAATGTCTGTTTTTCTGGCCTCTACTAAGATATGCCAAATTTGACAACCAGTTATTTGACTGTTACAACATTTCTATGCTTGATTGGAAGACACCTACAGAAGACATCTTACTGAAAGAAAGTTTACATCTACAGTCCTTCCAAAACCAACTGTGCATTCAGTCCTACATGAGCAAAGAGTGACTGGATTCCATCATTGGACTGATTCTATGCAGTTGTTTGCAGAGGACATCTGAATATCTACACCAGGGGGTAGGCAACCTCAGAACTCCAGCTGTGGTGAAACTTCAAATCCCATCATGCCTCTGCCTCTAGGAGTCGTGCATGTGATTGTCAGGGTCTTGCAATGGCTCATGGGACTTGTAGTTTCACCACAGCTGGAGAGCCGAGGTTGTCTACCCCTAATCTACACAGATAAAATGCTGTAAAAGGGCTGCCAGCAACATTTGTTACAGCTTAGTGTTAGAGGAGGTGTGGAGACAGTTAACGAACACCAATTATAATTGTAACACAATTATAATGATTACTTTACTACCCTGGTTAGCAGACATGAATGCAGGTATTGGATTCTGTATCCAACAACATGTTTTAAAGATATATTGAAACCCAATGCATATTTAGGTTTACTGGTATGTTAGAATCAAACAAGTCCCTCAGCTCTGTAAATACAAATGGACACCTATCTGTTCACAGAGTAAATTATCACATACATGGCTGATTGACAGGAGGGCGGCACCAACATCCTAAACAAAATTCAAGATACCAGTACAGCATATGGAATGATTACATTTTCAATTTATTGATAACCAACCTATGGATGAAGCTCAGACAACTCCAAATGCCCGTAGGTATCAAGTGTGAGAGCAAACAGCTAGAATGTACTCTGGAACTGTAGGGCAACCATGCATGCACTCATCATTTGTACCTACGCCCACATAAAGGAGAAATGCAGCTTGGGTATCAGAAATGGGAATTCTTAAATATAACACCACCACTCAGTTTAGTGTAATAACTTTTACAACGGCATGACAAAGGCAGGAAATGTGGACAGAGACACAGCTGAGCTTTATCAAGGAATCTAAATATGACACTTGTATATAATTTAAAATTCCATAGCAATAAAAGCATAACAAGCGTAAAATCCTGATATAATAAGATCTAAGTGTAGTAAGAATGATAATAAAATATATATAAATAAATACTGCTTAATGGTATATCGTTATACGTCTCAAGGCTGGACCAACATATACCACATCAATCAACCCAAGCTGTGCGACATCAGATCATATATATAAAACATTTAGCAAGTCCAGATATAAAACGGGGGGTAAAACTTCTGTATTAATAGTCTATAAGAGCGTACATAAAACCGATTCTTCGGGCTGTGACTTTCTTCTTAAAAAATATCTTGTGCCTTTCTTTATAGGTGCTTAAGTGGTGTTAACAGGGCATATAGTATAGTGATTTTTCATCTGTGATATCACTTCTAGGTGCTCAAGCCTCTCACCTGGAGTGTGCTAAACAGAAGCACATAAAGGTATCTTTGTGTGGTAAGGGATCAGTTCCACCACTAGGGGTCCTCTGTCTCCTGTTCCTTCCTCTTGCTTCCTTCTCTACTCATATAGGCTCCATACCATCAGCTATTTCTCTGGGGTCATCTCGGGGGGGGGGTATATGGGGGCAACAAACAAAACCTCTCTTGGTGCAAATAACGTTTTAGCAAGCCTTTATTAGATAAAAAAACAGGAACACTCACTTTTTAAAAACAAATCGCATGCAAAACTCCACGAGCATCGAGCTCGTTCCAGCAACATCCAGTACTCCAGTAAGATCCCCTTTGATGAAGTCACGAGGCACGTGACGTAACGCGCAGGGCGGCAGGAGAGGTGTACCCTTGATGTTACTGGAGTACTGGATGTTACAGGAACAAGCTTGATGCTTGTGGAGTTTTGCATGCGATTTGTTTTTAAAAAGTGAGTGTTCCTGTTTTTTTATCTAATAAACGATTGTTAAAACGTTATTTGCACCAAGAGAGGTTTTGTTTGTTGCCCCCATATACCCCCCCGAGATGACCCCAGAGAAATAGCTGATGGTATGGAGCCTTTATGAGTAGAGAAGGAAGCAAGAGGAAGGAACAGGAGACCGAGGACCCCTAGTGGTGGAACTGATCCCTTACCACACAAAGATACCTTTATGTGCTTCTGTTTAGCACACTTCAGGTGAGAGGCTTGAGCACCTAGAAGTGATATCACAGATGAAAAATCACTATACTATATGCCCTGTTAACACCACTTAAGCACCTATAAAGAAAGGTACAAGATATTTTTTAAGAGAAAGTCACAGCCCGAAGGATCGGTTTTATGTATGCTCTTATAGACTATTAATACAGAAGTTTTACCCCCCATTTTATATCTGGACTTGCTAAATGTTTTATATATATGATCTGATGTTGCACAGCTTGGGTTGATTGATGTGGTATATGTTGGTCCAGCCTTGAGACGTATAACGATATACCATTAAGCAGTATTTATATATATTTTATTATCATTCTTACTACACTTAGATCTTATTATATCAGGATTTTACGCTTGTTATGCTTTTATTGCTATGGAATTTTAAATTATATACAAGTGTTAGCGCTCCACCCCTTTTACCTGTGTTTAGATTTTGTTTGATGTTGTGGATTCACATCTTTGTGTGAGCAGCTGACACACACCAGCTACCATACGCACATAGACAGACTGTGGGAGCGCAGAAGCACACCCTTAATATCCGCTTAAATATGACACTTACTGCATATTGTAAAATATCTGGCAAGGTCGGCCTTATTTACATTTTGTATCCAGAAAAAAGGACCAATGCAAACAAATCCTAGTGTAATCATGTTGTATCATTCCCACATGGTTACAACCCTTATATAGGACATTGTAGATATTCACTGCAGCTGTATAAGAGCTCTTCTTCTAACAGGTAAAGGTGAATAAAGTTTTATTCCATAAAAGCGAAGGAGAACTTTTGTTTACTCATTATATATTCCTATAAAATGGCTCAACCTGTCCAAATAGTAATCTTGTATGAATATATAGTATTACAAAAGGTCACGGTTGTGACCGGTTTTAGGTAAGAAAATAAAGTAAATAATTAGAATGAAAAAGTGAGAAAATGCAACTCTTCATTCAGTACACTATACATGGTATCTGTCAGGTTCTCGCGGAAGCAGCCATTTTGTAACTCAGCTTCTGCATACTAGTTCCAGAGCAGTCGCTGACTACCTTGGTGCTAGTATGCAACACAAGCCATGGAATGGCTTCTGAAACCTAAACTCTGTTACTTAACACCAACATTCAAAAGGGCAAAGTGTGATAACCTGGAACACCTAATTCACAGTCTTTAAAGTGGTTGTAAACCTTTGAACTGAAAAATCAAGAAAGCATATCACTCTATAGTGCGCATTAGCCTTAATTCAAAGCACCTAGTGCGATTTCTTTCTCCTCTTATTTCTCCACTGTCTGCATGACTCACTTCTGACAAGTCACAGGGACACCACAGAATATTGGAAGGACTGCCCTGCCTCCAGCACACGAAAAGGCGATTCACAGGCTTTTCTGTGCATATTTCCCTAAGAGACCGTGCAGAGGGTGTGTGTCCATTCCCTCCACTCTCCAGGTCTCAGATTACACTCAGCTCTCCTATGCACTATGCAGTGCAGTATGTGACATCAGATCCCCACCCTATGCCTGCTAGAGCTGAGAAATAGCATTTAATCTGTGTGATTTTGAAGGCTGTAAAGAAGAGAGGGCAGCAGATAAACATCACAAACGATTTCCCAGCACACTTTCTGCCTGCAGGCTGGTAAGTGTGCTGGGAGATTTGTTTGTTTGTTTGTTTGTAATGTGTTTTCCTTCTACGTGAACCTTACTGCAAAGGCCAGTCATAGGTTGGGGAGGTTGCCACTTTTTTGTACAGTTGGTTGTTTTGGGTGCGGGGATACACTGGATGCCTTTGCTGCCATTGTGCTCTTGCTGGGCATCACGTGCATCCCTGTGCTTTCAAGGAGGGCTGGGCTCCCTCAAGGCACACCTGCCCTTAATCTGTCCACTGGTATAGGTGTTCCTATTTAGGAGACTCTGAAAATGATACGGTTAAGACATATATATATATATATATATATATATATGCGCACCTTGATGTGGGCACTGCAGCCTACGCATAGATTTTCAAATGTGTGCAAACAAAACTGTTTTTAATGTAAATTGCTAGACAGGGTCAATCTGGTCGTTTTGCAGGCCAGGTGGTAAGTGTGCTGGGAGATTTTTTGTTTGTTTGTGATGTTCATTGCCCTTTCATGTGCACCTTACTGCAAAGGCTAGTTATAGATTGGGCCACTTTTTTGTACTGTACATAAGCAAATTCAGCTTCATCAGATTTGTTTCACAGGATTTGTTTCATTTCTGTGTATCACTTAATGCCAGTCACTTCAGTGGGTTTATGTAAGGGTTTACAATCACTTTAATCTTGCTTCAGTGTAAAACCAAACTGGTTCCTAAAAATGAATGCACTTCATTCAATACCACTCTATCTTACTGAATATGGCTGTAAATTGAAAGAATTTAAGGCAGGCAAAGTAACATGGGCATAAACAATGAAAGTAGTTAGGGAAGGATATCCACCAGCATAAGGCAGTGTCAAGAAAAGCGAGAGGAATAAAAGCCAGGGAGGCGAGATCAGACTGTGCCTAAACCAGGAATGGAGCAAAGAGATGACAAGGAAGAGACATGAGAAAGTTGACAAGTATTCCAAGATTGAGACATTAAAGTACAGCATTTGTTTGGTAAGGATGCGGACTGCCCCCTAGATTATGTCTATACTACTACATAGATGCGACTAACTGTATCCACACCTAACAACCACCAAGTGTTAACTAAACAGAATTTCTTCTAATAAAGATACAATACTAAAAACACCAAACATTTCATAAGACCCTTCAAAGTAAATTAGAACTGAACAGAAAAACATTGGAAATGTACATAAAGAGGAACTCCAATCTAAAATGTTTTTTCTATAGTTTATAATGGTAGTTACCTGTCTTGATTTCTAAAACCGTGAAGACTGCCAAGTTCTAAATTAGTGATCTCCTAAACATGAAGCCCAGATGTTTTTTTTTTTTCACGTGTGTATACTTGCCCTGCTTTAAGGTAAAACTCTTGTAAAACTTTTTTTTCATAAATTTAATGGAGAAAAAGTAAAACAGTCAGGTTTTGCTTAATGCCCCTGCCCCCACTGGGGAGGATTTCTCTCAATTCCTCTCTAACGGATAGATTTTTTTTCAATGGAGACACATACAGCAATCAACACACCAACAGGAGGTACACTATAAGAACACAAAGACCCTTTTTTTTTTATATATATATATATATATATATATATATATATGAATGATTTTTTCAGAAATAATGTAATCTTCATTGCTCAACATTTGATGGAATTTTTGTTAATAGAACAGTGTACTATAGATTTTGTAGAAAACACAAGGATCAAAATTAGAGAACAGCAGTGACTGTAGCACGGAGAAAGATTACAACTAACAATTCTGAAGGTTACAACAATCAACAATTAGTAGGAAGTGTAGGGGCCTTTGCGTTCAATGACTTCAGCACATCTGCTTTGCACGGGACATCACTAGTCTCTCACAATGCTCTGGTGTGATTTTGATCCACTCTTCTTTTAATCTCTTCCACAGTTCGGTGACTATAGTGGGTTTCTTGGGCAAAACTTTGTTGCCAAGGATTTTCCAGAGGTTTTCTATTGGGTTTAGGTCAGGACTTTGGGATGGCCATTTCATTATTTCAAGGGTTTCAGCTTCAAGGTACTGCTTTACCCATTTTGCTGTGCAACAGGGGGCATTGTAATGCATGAAAATTGCTGGCTGATTGGGTGATGAACGCAGGAAAGGAACTGCAGGTTGTTGAAGGTTCTGATAAACATTTGCATTCACTCCGACATGTAGCTGTATAAGAGGCCCAACTCCTGCCACAGAAAACATCCCCCAAACCATGAAGCTTCCACCTTTCACTGACTTCTTTACACACTTTTGGTTTAGTCTTTCCCCAGTTTGATAACGAACATAATGTTTCCCATCGGACCCAAATAAATTAAACTTGCTTTCATCACTAAAAGTGAACTTTGGACCAGCTCTCCTCTGTCCACACAACATGCTCCTCAGCAAAGGTTAGTCTAGCCATTTGATTCTTTCTGCTAATGAGAGATTTGGTCACTGCAGAGTGGGCTTTCAGTCCAAAATCTCTTAAACGGTGAGCCACTGTATGACACGTCAGATCCTTACTCTGTTCAGCGCTGAACTGGCGAGCAATTGCAGCTGCAGTGTTGAACCGATTGCCCATTCTCCTTATTATCCTATCCTCTCCTGCATTTGTTTTTCGTGGACGACCAGCCTTCTTGGGGGACTTGAATGAGTTTGTGACATTGTAAAGATGCAATATTCTAGAAATCACAGATTTGGAACGACAAACTGCTCTTGCTATGGCTGAAAGGGTCATCCCTTTGGCCTTCATCTGGACAACCTGCTGCCAGAGGCTTTCAGTGACTTTTAAATAGGGTTTGTCAGATAATTAGCATAAGGTGACAGATTAACGCCAATAACTGGGGAGGGATCTGAAAGTGTTCTCTAATTTTGATCAATGTTCTTTTTCAGATTTCATTGAAGTTTTTTATTCTGTGCAAAATATATGTAACTCATAAAATATGCTTAACAAAACTGCTCTTTTACTCATGTTTAAATCATTTGAACTAGGACCAAGCAGTGACCTTGAAATTTAGGAAATTGTAGGTTCTTGAATTTTGATCTCCAGTGTGTGTGCGTGCGAGAGACGAGTACCAAAATCTTAATTTTCTCTTTTGTCCACTGAGGGACACTGCTTCCATTAACCACCACTTGCCTACTGGGCAATGTTAAACAGCTGCATTTTTTTGCTTGAAAATGACTTATAACCCCCAAACATTATACATTTTCTGAAAGCAGAGAACCTGAAGAATAAAATGTTGGCTGTTGCTAACTTTTATTTGAGCAACCGTTAAATGCAAATTTTCTGAAGCTGTCGGCTTGTAGTTTTCAATGAACTACCACGGGGCTGTGAGTGCTGTGGTAGTTCATTCTTGCTGTCAGAATGTATTGGATTCCTAGTACTAGGTATGAGCAAGCAGATACACTAACAGGTCTGCAGGAGACCTGCATGGCATCAGCGATCTGCTGATCTCCAGTGCAATGCTTTCTAGGCTCATGCAACAAAAAATAATACATTTTTTTACAGTCACAAAATGTGCATTTATTTATAGTAAGTGAACTTATCCTTTAAACGAGAGCTATGGTGCTAGTTATTTCTCTAATTTCTGACATTTGTGGCAATACATCACATTTGCGGTACAGACACTGCTTACATATGCTTCCCGGATCAACATGCACGTTTGCATTTGTGTGCAAGCATGGGGGGATGGGAAGTGCTTTTAAACTTTTTTATTTTTATGTTTACATTTCTTTTAAAAGTTTTTTTCATTTAACCACTTCAATACCAGGCACTTACAGCACTTCCCTACCAGACCAATTTTTAGCTTTCAGTGCTGTTGCGTTTTGAATGACAATTGCGCGGTCGTGCGACACTGTACCCAAACAATGTTTTGATAATTTTGTTCCCACAAATAGAGCTTTCTTTTGGTGGTATTTGATCACTCCTGCGGTTTTTATTTTTTGCGCTAAAACTGAAACTTTTGAAAAAAAAAATGTTTTCTGTCATAAAACTTTGTAAATAAGTACATTTTCTCCATCACTGACGGGCACTGATGAGGCAGTAACGATGAGGTGGCACTGACTGGCACTGATGAGGCACTTATATGCATCACTGACGGACACTCATAGGCGGCAACTGGGCACTCATAGGTGGCATTTGCAGATTGCACTGTAAGGTGTGCATTCCCTGGGGGTCTAGGGTGGCATCTGAACTTGGCACTGAGTGCCATCCATGTTGGGCATTGTGACCTTTACCTGGTGGTCTAGGGTGGGCTCCCTGGGTAGCATCCCTGGTGGCCCTGGGTGGGCTCACCCTGGTGGTCCTGCGCTGATAAACACTCAGCACAGACCCCCCTGTTGGGAGAGCAGCCGATCGTCTCTCCTCTACTCGTGTCTGCAGACGTGAGTAGAGGAACAGCTGATAAGCGGCTTTTCCTGTTTACACTGTGACCAGCCGTGATTGGTCATGGCTGATCACATGGTAAAGAGCTTCCGATGGAAACTCTTTACTGAGATCGGTAATGCGGTGGGTCAGACTGACACACTGCACCACCAATCGCAGCGATGCTCGCCGGATTGTTATACATAGTTAGTGAGGTTGAAAAAAGACACAGGTCCATCCAGTCCAACCTATGTGTTTGCTTTTATGTCAGTATTACATTGTGTATCCCTTAATGTTGTGGTCCCTTAGGTGCCCATCGAATAGTTTTTTGAAACTATCTATGCTCCCAGCTGAAACCACTGTTTGTGAAAGAGAATTCCACAGCCTCACTGCTCTTACCGCAAAGAACCCTGTACGCAGTTTAAGGTTAAACCGCCTTTCCTCTAGTTTTAGTGAATGGCAGCGTGTCTGTGTACCCCCTTGCCCGGAATAGTTTTGTCCCTATTGTGGGGTCACCAGTACAGTATTGAAAATGAAAAAAAGTAAAATTATTAAAAAGTAAATTGAAATCATATCCCCTTCTCAAGCGTCTCTTCTCCAGAGAGAATAAGTTCAGTGCTTGTAATCTTTCCTCATAACTAAGGTCCTCCAATCCATTAGCTTTGTTGCCCATCCCTGAACCCTTTTCAGTTCCAGGACATTCTTTCTGAGGACTGGAGCCCAGAACTGGACGGCATACTCTAGGTGAGGCTTCACCAGAGACTTGTATAGTGGGAGAATTATTGATTTATTCCTGGAGTTAATCCCTTTCTTGATGCATGCCAACATTTTGTTTGCTTTGCTTGCCGCAGCTTGGCATTCCATGCCATTGCTGAGTCTGTCCTCTACTAGGACCCCTAGGTACTTTTCCATCCTAGATTCCCCCAGAGGCGCCCCCCCCAGTGAGTAGTTTGCGTTCATATTCTTGGTAGCCAAATGCATTATTTTACATTTTTCTATGTTAAACCTCATTTGCCACTTGTCTGCCCACCCCTTAGATCTTCTTGCAAGGTTTCCACATCCTTTGGAGAAATTATTGCCTTGCTTAGCTTGGTATCATCCCCAAATATTGAGATTGAGCTGTTTATCCCATCCTCCAGATCGTTTATGAATAAATTGAATAGAATTGGTCCCAGGACAGATCCCTGGGAAACACCACTTTCTACACCAGTCCATTCTGAGTACTCCCCACTTATTCCCACCCTCTGGACTCGCCCCTTTAACCAGTTTTCAATCCATGTACTCACCCTTTGATCTATGCCGACAGACATTAGTTTGTACATTAAGCATTTATGGGGAACTGTATCAAATGCTTTTGCAAAATCTAGATACACCACGTGCACAGGCCTTCCTTTATCTAGATGGCAGCTCACCTCCTCATAGAAGGTTAATAGATTGGTTTGGCAAGAACGATTTTTCATGAAACCATGCTGATTACCGCTAAGGATACCATTTTCATTACAATAATCTTGTATATAATCCCTTATTATTCCCTCCAAGAGCTTGCATATTATTGATGTTAAGCTAACTGGCCTGTAGTTCCCAGGGATGCATCTTGGTCCTTTATATATGGGTGCTACATTGGCTTTTCTCCAATCAGCTGGCATCATACCAGTCAGTAGACTGTTCTTAAAAATTAGGTACAATAGTCTGGCAATTTCTTAAAGCGGTAGTAAACCCATCCTTTGCTATTTCCACTATATAAAGCATCCCTGCCTAGTGAACTTGTCTATCTGTGTATATCGCTTCCTACCTTATCCCTTTAGGTATAATCCATCTTTTTCTAACCAATGACGTAGACCGCGCATGCGTAGTTAATCATATTTTTCCGGCAGGCTCTTCTTGCCGGAAAAATGGTGTTTACATACCGGGGCTACGTCATTTCCTTTGCCTGACGTCAGCTCCGAGATCCCACGAGACTTTCACATTCACAAGCTGAGCCTATACCCGCTGGGCTTGATGAGTACTGCGGCAGCGCGGGATTAGGGACATGGGAACGAAGTATGGGCGGAAGTAAGATCAGTACGGAACACGGAAGACAGACGTTAGAATGGCGGCGGCTGCAGAGGAAAATGAACTTTATCAAATGCAGTGATTTTACAAGTAAGAAGCCTTCATATATTTTCCCTATGCGGCAATTTCACTTAAAGTAACTTAAGGAACTTCATTCTGTTTTTTTTGGGTAAATGTATGAGAGTTTACTACCGCTTTAAGGACTCTTGGGTGCAAGCCATCTGGTCCCCGTGACTTATTAATGTTAACTTTTTCAAGTCTATTCCTAATTTTATCCTCAGTTAGCCATGAGGGTGCTTCCTGTGACGTGTCGTGAGGACCAACATTGTAGTTTTGGATGCATGAGCCCCCCCAGTTTCCTTCGTGAATACTGAGGAGAAAAATAAGTTTAACACCTTTGCCATCTCTCCATCCTTTGTAACAACATTCCCTTAATCATTCTTTATGGGGCTAATATGATCTGATCTCCCTCTTTTACTATTTATATACTTAAAGAATTTCTTGGGATTCTTTTTACTCTCCTCTGCTATGTGTTTGTCATGTTCTATCTTAGCCGCCCTGATTGCACCCTTACATTCCTTATTGCATACCTTATAAAGATGGAATGCTGACAGGGACCCCTCAGCCTTGTATTTTTTGACGGCCTTCTCTTTTGCTTTTACGTCCGCGTTAAGCCACTCTGGTCTTTTATTAGCTCTTTTAAATGCATTTCCCATTGGGATACACTGGCTAATACCTTTGTTTAGTATGTTCTTGAAGCACTCCCAATTTTCCTCTGCATTCATTGTTCCTAGAATTTTATCCCAGTTAACATCTTCCAGCAAGGAGTGTCGTTTATGGAAGTTGGCTCTCTTAAAATTCAGTGTCTTTGTATTCCCCTTATGTTTCCAATTTGTGAACTTTATACTGAAACAAATTGACCTGTGATTGCCCCTTACTTCCACATCTGTGTTCAGGTCTTTGTGTTCGTAATCAGAAGGTCTAATAATGTTTTTTTTTTTCCTTGTTGGTGCATTTACCATCTGACCCATGAAATTGTCCTGCAAGACATTTAGGAAATGGCGAGCCTAAGCTGAGTGCACTGTACCTTCCGCCCAGTCTATATCTAGGTAATTAAAATCCACCATTATAAGGACACTTCCCATCTTCACCACTATTCCAAATTGTGATAGGTCTACCCCCCCCCCCTCTTCCCTCTGGTTAGGGGGCCTATAGCATATTCCCAATATTACTTTCCCCTTGGCATCTTCCCTTTGTAGCTCAACCCATAAGGATTCAACCTCCTCCCTTCATCCACTAGTAAGGTCTTCCCTCACATTTACTTGTACATCATTTTTTATATACAGGCATACCGCCTTCCCCTTTTTTGCCCTCCCTATCCCTGCGATATAGGGAATACCCCTGAATGGTAGCCAGCCAATCACGAGAGCTGTTGAACAAAGTCTCTGAAATTCCCACAAAATTTAATTCCTCTTCATACAGTAGCAGCTCTAGTGCTCCCATCTTGTCCGCCAGACTCCTGGCATTAGTGAACAAGCCACGTAGTTTTGTCCAGGTGCCTACTGCTTCCTTGTTGGGTATTCCTTGGTTGCATATAGGACTTGTTACACTACTTACCTCGGGTTTAGGTTCTTTATTCGGCCTACCACTGCTGCCCCCAATGCTACCCTCTGAACTATGTTCCACTCTGGCTATTTCTAAGGCTGGACCCCCCCACCCGGTTGCCTAGTTTAAAAGCCCTTCTAACTTGTTGACCATCCTCATTCCCAGCCGGTCTGCACCTTTACCATTTAGGTGCAGTCCATCCTTTCTAAAGAGCTCGTAACCGATTGAGAAATCGGCCCAGTTCTCCAGGACGCTGAAACCCTCCTTTCTACACCAGTTTCTCAGCCACTTGTTAATTTCCCTAATCTTCCGCTGCCTCTCTGGTGTGGCTCGAGGTACCGGTAGTATTTCTGAGAATACTTCCTTGGAGGTCCTAATCCTCAATTTTGCTCCTAGGTCCCTAAAATACGGATTTTTAATACAGCTTACCTGTAAAATCCTTTTCTTGGAGTACATCACTGGACACAGCGTTAACTCATTACTGCTGGGTTATACGCTACCTTCAGGTGATTGCACACTGGCAACCAATACACAGGAAGTTCCCCCTATATAACCCCTCCCACTCCGGAATTACCTCAGTTTATGAAGCAAGCAATAAGAATTCCAGAAAGAAGAGGGGAGGGATCTCTGTGTCCTGTGATGCACTCCAAGAAAAGGATTTTACAGGTAAGCTGTATTAAAAATACATATTTCTTTATCGTACATCACGGGACACAGAGTGTTAATTCATTACTGCTGGGATGTCCCAAAGCAATATCCCTTGAGGGGAGGGAACACAGTAATCCTAAGCCCACCTTGGACAAAGGACGTAGACTGCTGCCTGCAGCACACTGCGTCTGAACGCAGCATCCTCCTGGGCTCTAACATCCTCCAGGTAAAAGCTGGTGAATGTATGAACCGAAGACCAAGTAGCAGCCTTGCAAATCTGGGCCATAGACACCTGCTGATGCATTGCCCATGATGTACTCATCCTTCTGGTGGAATGGGCTTTCAAACCAAAAGGTGTAACCTTACCCTTTAGCCCATATGCCTGGCTAATGACCTGGTGAATCCACCTAGCAATAGTTGAGCTAGTTGCTGCCTGTCCCTTCTTAGGGCCTTCCGGCAGAACAAAAAAGAAGTCAGTCTTCCTAATAGGAACTGACATTTTTTAAATAAACTTTAACTGCCCTAACTACATCAAGTGTGTGTAGTAATTTTTCCTCAGGAGTCACTGGACTTTGAAAAAAGGAGGGAAAAA
The DNA here is from genome assembly GCA_018402905.1 of Glandirana rugosa. Classification (NCBI taxonomy): domain Eukaryota; kingdom Metazoa; phylum Chordata; class Amphibia; order Anura; family Ranidae; genus Glandirana; species Glandirana rugosa. The sequence goes on from BLSH010296668.1 coordinate 511,360, forward strand.
TTATATCCTGGTTCAGATGAAAACTGCAAACTACTTTTGGCAAAAAATCCTGCCAAGGCCGCATGAGTGCCTTATCCTGGTGTAAAACCGAGAAAGGTTCCTTACAAGGCAGAGTGTCCAATTCAGACACTCGTCTTGCTGAAGTCATAGCGACTAAAAAAACAAACTTCCTCAATAAGAGGACTAAAGGAATCTGCATAATAGGTTCAAAGGGCTGTTTCTGTAATGCAGACAGCACCAGATTCAGATCCCAAGGGGGTAAGGGCGGCTTCACTGGTGGAATCAGCCGCATGGCCCCCTTAATAATTGTTCACACCAAGGAGTGCAATGCAATCAGTCTTTGAAAAAACACAGACAATGCCGATATCTGACCCTTAATTGTTCCTAAGGACAGATTCAAGCTTACTCCTAATTGTAGGAACTCTAGAATTCTCCCAATAGAATACTTGCGAGGATGCCATTTCTTGAATTCACACCAAGATATGTATGCCTTCCAAACACTGTAGTAAGTCTTTCTAGACACGGGTTTCCTGGCATTGATTAGAGCAGGCAGGGCTGAATCAGAAATGCCTCTATCTTTTAGGACTCTGGATTCAATAGTCACACCGTTAATTTAGCGAGCATAAAGTAGGGTGAAATATGGGTCCTTGAGACAGTAAATCCGCCCGGTGTGGAAGCACCCATGGATTTCCTACCACTAACCTCACGATCTCCGCAAACCATGTTCTCCTGGGCCACTAAGATCACTGGTCTCCCTTCCTCGCATATCTTGCTGAGCAATCGCGGAAGAAGCTGTACTGAAGGAAATACATAGATTAGGGAATACTGATCAAACGGCATATTAATGCGTCCATCCCGACTGCCAATGGATCCGGGTTCTGGACACAAACTTGTCCAACTTGCTGTTGAACTTGGAAGCCATCATGTCTATGTCGGGAGTACCCAAACATTGACAGATCTGCTAAAAGATCTTGGGGTGCAGGGACCATTCCCCCGGCATCAATTGCTGACGAATTAGATAGTCCGCCTGCCAATTGTCCACCCCTGGCATAAACACTGCCGATAGGCATGGCAAATACCTCTCTGCCCACCTTAGGATGACATCCACCTCCTTTTGGGCCGCTAGGCTTCTGGCACCTCCCTGGTGGTTTATGTATGCTACCAACGTGGAGTTGTCGGACTGAATCCTGTCCGGAAAACCCTGTTACCTGGCTGACCAGAACACCAGGGCCAATCGTACCGCCTGCATCTCCAGGATATTGATAGGCAATGTTCTTTCTGGAGGAGACCATGTCCCTTGTACTGATGCCGCTCACAGGACCCCCCCCCCCCCCCCCAACCTAGCAAGCTGGCATCCGTGGACACTACTTTCCAGGATAGGGGCAGAAAAGACTTTCCTTTCTCAAATTGTTGGGCTTTAGCCACCAAAAGAGGCTTAGTCTTGCTGATGGAGACAATGTCATGGGGCAATCAAACGCCTGGCAATTCTTGTTCCAGGCCTTTAGAATATTTTTCTGTAAGGGCCGGGAGTGAAATTGCGCATAGGGGACTGCATCGAATGAAACCACCATCTTGCCTAGCAACCACATGCATTGCCTTATAAAAGGTTGCCTTGCCATTTTTACCAGATTTACCATCTGTTTTATGTCCTTAGCTTTTGTTTCTGGTAAGAACACTCTTGCCTGGGCTGTATCTAGGATCATTCTCAGATATTACAGCACCTGAACAGGCCTCAGTGCTGATTTTTCAAAATTCAGGACCCACCCTAGGTTTTCTAAGGACTGCACTGTCCTGGCCACGTTCCATTCTACCTCTGGTCTTGATTGACCCTTGAGAAGTAGATTGTCCAGATATCCTATGACTGCTATCCCCATTGCTCTTAGGGATGCCAATATCGGTGCTAAAACTTTTGAAAACACCCGGGCGGCTGTGGCCAAGCCGAAAGGCAAGGCCACAAACTGAAAATGATGCCCTTCTACCGAAAAGAGCAGAAACTTTTGATGAGGTTTGAATATCGGGATGTGCAAATATGCATCGTTGATATCTATGGATGCCATATATTCGCCCTCTTAGGGAAGTGACTACCAAACGAAACGATTCCATGCGGGAATGTCGCACCACCAGAAACTGATTGAGCGACTTTAGGTCCAGGATGGGCCTTACGTCTCCATTCGGTTTTGGCACCGTGAAGAGGTTTGAGTAAGAACCCCTAAACCTTTGGCTTGTTGGAACCTCTGTAATTACGCCCTGCACCCTTAGGTGTTCTAGGGCCTGGAATAATAAATCCTTTTTTTACAGGATTTATGGATATATTGGATTCCAGAAAGCGACAGGGAGGAAACTCCCTGAATTCCAATTTGTAGCCTCCTGCTTGACCAAGTTCCTGCAAACCGCAGTAACCTTCCCCCCCACCCTTGTGAGTGGTGGCGCCCCTTCACAAGGCCAACTTGGAAATAAACTTGGCTGACTTCTGGGTCCAGGGTTTTTTCTGACCCTGACGCCTTCTAAATCCCGCCTGCTGAGGCTGTCGGAACTGCCTGGAAGATGCAGAGCTCGGTCCAGGAGCGCTAGGAATTTTGAAGGAAGGGCACTTACTCACCTTTTTAACTGGAGGCAGTGCACTTTTACCTCCAGAAATTTTTTGGATATATTTATCCAATTCCTCACCAAATAACTTTTTGAAACAATCCTTGACAGACTGACAAATGCCAATAGCTGCTACAGCAGATTGAACCGCTGGACCCAGCCACCGCAAAAGAAGCTTTAAGCAGAGACTCCAGTTTTTTATCGGCAGGCTTTAAAGCTCTGCGCATTGTCAACTGGACAATTCAAACTTTCATTGACTGAAGAAGTCCAAGGCATGCTCCATTTCTTTTTGAATTTTTCCTCCATAGGATACTATTGAGAACCCTTTAGGAGGCATGAACCCCGGATCCGGGTGATCCCAGTCTGCATACATCTCTTGCTCTAGCAGAGGGTGGACTGGAACTGCCTGGGAAGTTTGTTTAGGCCACAACAATCCCAGAGCAGAGCATGAGGCTTCTGACACCTCAACAGGGGGTACCAAAGCCGGACCTTACAAGCTCAATCAAGGCCTGCACCAACAGCTTCTCTGATTTAGAGGCTGAAAATGGTTCCTCTGAATCCGACTCCTCAGAAGAAGAATAGTCAGTCTGAGCATCTGGGTCACCCCTTGGTACCTCATCCGCATTCTCAACTTAATCGGGACCCATGTCAGGGGTACCTCCATGGGGACGGGTGTCTGTGCTCGGCTAGGTTTCCCCTAGGACCAGAGCCCTAAGAAGAGGACAGCTGCCTCTTCTTACCTTGAGGCATAGCCACAATCATACTGGATATTTTGCTCTTGAGACCCCCTAAAGCTGCAGCCAACATAGGCTGGATCAGATGAATTAGAGGTACCCACAACGCCTGCACAAAGAAGAGGCTCAAATAGGCCAGTTGCTCCAGGTCTTTCAGGGGAGGCAATATAGGCAGTAAACCCAGGCTTCTCTACCGCAGGTGGTGGCGCACTGGCTCCCTTAAAATGCCACCCTCTCCTTCTTTCTAGAAGACATTTGCAAAACCCAGAAAAAAAGGACACTTTCCCCTTAAGAAGAGCTCTGTGAGCAGACCAGCCGTTTAACACAGTCTCCACCTGGCTTAGCTTACCTGCCATCACCGTGCCCAGACCCCTTCTGACTCATGTGCCCTCAGGACTCCAGCTCTGTGTCTCCTTGCAGCCCAGAAGTGCCAGCGATGCCCAATCAGCCCTTTTAAAGATGCTGACTTCCATTCCTGCTTTCAAAAAAAGACACTTTTTTTTTTCAAAGCAGTAAGCTGAGTCCCGCAGAACATGGCCCTCTGGTGTCTGTAGCACTGGTATCGCAGGCAAAAGCCAGGAATTTCTTTATCTCTATTTTTTTTTTAAAAAAAAGAGAAGGGAAAGTACTTACCAATCCCCATCGCAGGCTTCCTAATCTTAGGAGCCAGCCTTCACCCATCACGTCGTGCCTTGTCGCTCAGGACCTTCAAGGGCCGGGTCCCTTTTAAACTGCGGGACACTCCCTTGGACCTATATAACACCATTATGGAATCTTCCTTGGGCAGATAGACAGCATTTTCCAACAACCTAAGGGTCCAGTGACTTTACACATTACAGGAAAAACCTCATCCGATCTAGGCTCAGGTATCATCCTTTTAGCTTTCTGCCATTTGAATGGATCCCTTTCTGGGATGTCCAAAAGTTTTTGAAGAGCTCTCACAGCCACGCCCATCATCTTCAGACACTGGTGAAAAAAGGTTATCCCGAAGTGGGAGGGGTTATATAGCGGGGACTTCCTGTCTATTGGATGCCATTGTCCAATCACCTGAAGGTAGAGTATAACCCAGCAGTAATGAATTAACACTCTGTGTCCCGTGATGTACAATAAAGAAACCTTTTTTTAGGACACTCCACCTTCCTCTAACTTTGTCATTGGTGCCAACATGCACCATGACAGCCGGGTCTTCCCCAGCCCCTCCCAGTAATCTGTCCACCAGGTAATATGACGCCCAGTTAGGATAACTGAACCACTTCAGGGTTGTCATTCTGCATATGGCGGTAGGGAAGTGGTTAAAGGATAAGTTCAACTTTACAAAAAAAATAATAAATGCACATTTTTTGGCAGGTAACAAAAACATGCTTTTTTTTTTTTGTTAGGGACCTGTAAAGCATTGCACCCACAATCAGCAGATCGTGGGTGTAATGCCATGGTCCTGTAGACTCTCTGTGTATCTGTCTGCCCGTACCTCCAATACCAGCAGGGAGTTACACTATGACAGGAAGCTCAATGAACTACCACAGCACTCAACAGCGCTGTGGTCATTCATTGAGAACTACCAGCCAACAGTTGCAAAGGGTGTCGGACCTTGTAGTTTTCCCAAACTACAGCCATGATCAAGATATAATCACTTGCTGCCCAGGATATATATATATAGATATAGATATATATATATATATATATATATATATATACACACACACATATACACACACACACACAATGGGCAGCAAGCAGTTAAGCAACCTAGAGATATCCAAAAACAGTCAAACATAGGAGAGGGCACAACTAAACAACAGAATAACCAACAAAGTGAAACAAGCAAGATGCAGACCAAGGACATTAGATAGTCTCTTGCAGCACCTTGACTGAAACAGGCATCTGCAGAAGCAGCGATATCAACGTAAAGGCCAAGTTCACTTTTTTTAAAAAAAATAAATTTATTTTTTTGCAAATAAAAGATGGCCATTTAAAAAAAAAAATGTAGCAACCTGCAGAGCATTGCAGAGAATTTCAGATATCTGACCAAGATACGTGCAAATGTTAGTGCAAATAAAAAAAGTATCACGGACAGTACTCAATTTTCTCAGATATCTGACCAGAAACGGAAATCAGCAGCTGTTTTGATATTGCAGAAGGGAAAGAAAATCATTCTCCTTAAAGTGGTCCTAAAGGCAAAAGGTGTTTTAACCTAATGTTTTCTCTGTATTAAGGTATAAAAAAAAACAAAAAAAAAAAAACAAAAAAAAAAAAAAACTCCTCCCAATAGCAGCTCCCCCCAGTCTCCCGTGGTCTCAAACACTTACTGGAGTCCAGAGCTGGCCTACCTAAAGCAGCTCTTCCCCCCTTTTCCTGTATTTATGGTAGCCATTGGCTCCCGCTGCTGTCAATCAAATCCTATGTGGGGGGAGCAGAGGGAGGGGCCGAGCTGTACTGTGTGTGTCTAAGGATGCGCACAGCTCGGCTGGGGAGCACACCTGCATGAGTGCCCTCATTGCAAGCCACACTTGGAGGAAAGGGGGAGGATCGGAGAGCACACGTGTGGGACCCCAGAACAGTGGGGAAGGGCCGCTCTGTGCAAAACCACTGCACAGAGCATGTACTGTAACTAGAACATCTTTTTTCTGTAAAAAAATAAATAAATAATAAAACAAATTAGGTTTTACAACCATTTTAAGAACACTAGGCAAAACTGGGCAGGAATGGTGCAACAGAAACTTTAGCCCCTAGGGCCTGGCCTCCAGTAAGTGCGTAGTGTCCATTTGCCCTGCTGGCCCCAGTAGAACTCTAGATTGCCTAATGGAAGCAGTGTCTCGTTGGACAATAAATAAAAGGTAAACTGTTTCCTGGAGACTAATTTTAGCTGGTGCACTCACATTCATGTGAATATGCAATATGTATTTATTTCATCACAGAAGCCATTGCTTTCTAGGTTGAACGCAGATGACCAGTTTGGTGAGGGAGAACAACTCAAAGCTTAATTGAACCAATTGCGGCACATCTACTAGTCTGCAAAGTGAAATCATGTATAAGGTATTTCTTTTAAGCATGTTAGCAATAAGCCCAGGAACCAGAAATGAAGTCACTGTTGTTAAGACATTTGATACTGAGAACTTACAATACAAATCAAGAACACAAATACATGCATTTACAACACGTGATGAGATGCACATTGGCCTTGTATATTACCTAGATCTAGAAGCCATCAAAATTACTGGCATAAGAAAGCATTCCACAACCACTTTGATTTTGCCTCCTAAAAGCAAACCATTTGTACTTTTTTTCCTTGCCTGCTAAAAGCAAATCATTTGGTACTTTGTCCTTGCCTTTTAAAGATAAACCATCTGGTGCTTTTTTTTCCTTGAAAAAATTAGCCTGAAAGTCCGTCTAGCAGTGTAGATAATTTAATGGATGCTAAAATGAAAGAATGAAGATACTACAACAGGCGCATGAGAATACATGGCAGCTAAAAGGATATCCAAAAGAGAATGCAGGCATCAATCAATGACAGAGCCAGATGTGCTATCAATGCTACGGTACTGAAGAAATGCTAGAGCAGAGATCAAGAGAGCACATGGTATTAATGTCATGGAGACAAGCAAATGTTAGTGATGAGCAAGTATGACAAGGCATGCTTCACAGATTACATAAAGTGTAATTAATGTAACACCACATGATCTTACAAATATAAAGACAGCAGGGCTTGCGTCTTATGGAAACACGTTGGTATAACACACAAGTAGCAATATCTCAACTGAACATATAACAGAACTCTTTCCAAAGGGAATGCTGTGTTATGAAATCAAGGCTGGGCTCCATCTTCCACCAATTCTTTAGGCCTGGTTCCACATTTGTGCAGTAACACAGGTTAAAAAAAAAAAAAAAAAAAGACATTTTACCGAATGCTACTGCATTGTATGTTACCTATACAGTTTTTTTTGTATGTTGAGGTGCACTACCAGACCATTCAAAAAGGATGGGCTGCCTTTATACACAAAAATGCATGTATGTATACACCCACAAGTGTGAGTGGGCAACCCCCTACCTTCCCCTACTTGTGAACTGCCAATGAGCTTTTATACCAAATTTGCAGAGTTTGTGTCTAAATTAAAGGATTTACAGATTCCTGTGGATCACTACTATGGGAAAACACACTTGCATAATGGTTAAAAAGTATAACTAAGGGGATGGGGGGAGGAGCTAGGACGTAGCGTGAGCCGCCGGCTGATGCATCGATGAGAGGGAGGTCTGTCCCGCGGCATGAGCGGAGAAGGAAGCAGGAGATGTAGCGAGGGAATCACCAGCTACTAAGAGCAACGAAGACGGCGTGCCGCGGCTCGCGCCCCCCCCGGCTTCTGTCCCTCTGACGGCGCTGCGGACTCGCCTGCTCTCCCGCTGTCCACTGCCTCCCCTTCCTTCCTCCACCACCTCTCCGGTCACCCCTCGGTAGTCGCTACAGAGGAAGATTGGAGCCGCTGCTCAGGAGAGGAGCGTCAGATGGAGTCCGCCAGATAAGAGATGCTGGCATAGGAAGATACAGGAAGACGGACGGTGATAAGTATCTTTATACCTTTCATTTTTGACGTGTTTATTTGGAGATGTATTAAGAGACTAAGGGATTAAGAGGAGCGTACGATATTGTGCAACTATCTAAAGTGTTTTAAAAACTCTGCCTACAATGTGTACTACAGGGAAAGGCACAGAGGGGAGTGAGAAGTGAGTGAGAGGGGAGGAGAGACCTGATAAGGGACGGTTTCTGTCTATCTTTCAGCAGTCTCACGTATTAAATTCTCTGACCTAAACTGTGGAACGGAAGGCTGTTCGAGGCTGGAGTAAGGAAGCACTCTTTTTTTTTTTTTTTTCCTTTTCGTTTTGTCTTTCTTTTTCCTCTCTCCCCTCTGCAAGCTTGCTTCACTGGTGGTGGAGTAGGAGGCGGGGCTGAGAGGAGAGGAAGAGGAGAGGAAAGGAAAAGGGGAGACGGCTAGCAACTCAAACACTCCTGATCCCCTCAACTTCAAACCTTAAACCCGTCCCCCACATCATTGCACCCCCCAAAAAGAGAAGGAGCAGGAGAAGAGAGTGGGGAGCCGAGGGAGAAGGATTTACAGACAGAAGGCCCCGCAAGCATTAAAGATAAACACATACTCAAGGAGCACACAAACGGCACACAGCGGGAGCGGGTGCTGCGAGAGTGGGACCTATAAGGGACTCCGAGGGACTTATTGACCCAGGAGGATAGCGGCGGTCTAAATCTGTAAACTACCAAATACGGACACAGTCAAATTGAGTCTAGATTCTTACGAGCTAAGTAGTACACCCTGAAGTACTGGGTGAGGTACTGGGCTGGAGGTACTCGCGGTGATAAGAGAGGAGTAGCTGACGGTGACCACCAGAGCGAGCGGGAATAAAAGAGGAGCCCAGATACCCCCAGGAAATTCAGGGGGGTGAGGACTGTCCTTACATAGAAAAGGAATTGGAAGGTGCACCCCCTAAGGCGTCCCCTCTAAAAAGAGAAGAAGATGAGGGGAAAAACGGCAAGAGGCGCAGGAGCAAATCCATCCAGGATGAGCGCCAGCCCCAGCACCATCAAAAAATACATGGTGCAGGAAAGCAGACTGGAAAGCCCAGAAAAACAACTTGGAGCAAAAAGCAAACAAAAGGAGGCAGCAAACAAAGGACCCCAAAAAAGACAGTCGATGGGAACAGAAAGTGTGAGGGGCCTGGGACCATCAAGTAACGGGCTGGAACTAGAGGAAGAGCAACTAATAAGCACAATGATGCCAACAAAGTCGGAGATTGCCGATATGTACCAGAAACTTGAGGCCTCGCTCAAGGGAGAAATTGGGGGATTACGCACAGACTTAGGACAGATCCTCAAAAGAGTGGAGAAGACAGAGGATAGAATGGAGAGACAAGAAGAAGAAATAAAGACACTAAAGGAGCAGATGAATTTCCTTCAGATTGAACAGCGGAACATAAGATACAAAATAGAAGACCAGGAAAACCGAAGCAGGAGAAAGAATCTGAGGATCCGAGACATACCGGAGAGAACAACAACAGAAGACCACCAAGAAGAGGACCTACAGGAAGTCATGGACAAAATATTCGGGCCAGTTCTGGGAAAGGCAGAAGGAGAAAAAATAGAAATAGAAAGAGTACATAGAATTAGGAAACCCCCGGCACTAGGAAAGGATATACCCCGTGATGTAATAGTCAGATTTCACAAGTATAAAGAAAAGGAACAAATATGACAAAGAATAAGAACGAGCCCAATAAAGTACGGGGATACGGAAGTGAAAGTGTTCGCGGACGCAATAGAGACGAGAGCGAGAAGAAGACAACTTAAGCCCCTAACAGAACAGATGAGAAGGCAGGGTATTACCTATTCATGGGGGTTCCCAGCCTGCCTGATAGGAAAGAAAGATGGAAGATCGGCCAGACTATGATTTCCAGATGAAACGGAAGACTTCTGCAGGAAATTAGAAATACAGATGCCCGAACTGGTGGACTGGGAGGGAGGGGAGAGGGGAGAGGGGAGTGGGCAGTGGGGGGGGGGATTAAGATA
>BLSH010296668.1:572081-586569 GCA_018402905.1 Glandirana rugosa
CTGACCCCCCCCCCCCCAATACTATACCCTCCTGAACCCTCCCCCCGATACAATACCCTCCTGACACCCCAGTGCCATGCCCTCTTGAGACCTCAGCCTTCCTGATCCCCCTGTACTGTGCTCTCCATATCTCCCAGTAACATACTCTCCTGACCCCCCCGGTACCGTGCCCCCTGTACCATGCCCTCCCGACCCCTACAATACATGCTACTGACCCCTGTACGCCGCTGTACATCCTACCGACCTCTGTACGCCGCCGTACATCCTACCGAACCCTGTATGCCGCCGTAAATCCTACCGAACCCTGTACGCCGCCGTAAATCCTACCGAACCCTGTACCCCGCCGTACATCCTACTGAACCCTGTACGCCGCCGTACATCCTACCGAACCCTGTACGCCGCCGAACATCCTACCGACCCCTGTACGCCCCTGTACATCCTAGCGACCCCTGTATGCCGCTGTACATCCTACCGACCCCTGTACACTGTCCTACATACTACTGACCTCTGTACACTGCTCTACCTACTAATGTTTCTGACCTCTGTGCACTGCCCTACATACTACTGACTTCTGTACACTGCCCTACATACTACTGACCTCTGTTCACTGCCCTACATACTACTGACCTCTGTTCACTGCCCTACATACTACTGACCTCTGTTCACTGCCCTACATACTACTGACCTCTGTTCACTGCCCTACATACTACTGACCCCTGTACACTGCCCTACCTACTACTGACCCCTGTACACTGCCCTACCCACTACTGAACTCTGTACACCACCCAACAAACTACTTGACATTGGCCAGAGATCAGAGCAGATAGCCAAGCCTGAAATTAGTCAAGAAAATCAGCGAGTCTTTTGCATCTGCTCCACCTCTTTTCCTGTAGAATCATGGAAGGTTTTTATTTACATTTTTGAAAATATGATTTACAGGAGATTAAGTCAATGAAATGTATGTGACCTTGTAAAGGTAGCTCATATTTACATTTTTACTAAGTATCTGTTATTGTACAGTTATTGTAATACTCCTGGCACTCTGACAGGAGCACCAGGAAAAATGTGCCCTGCTACACAGCAACTGCCCTACCTATCCCTCCTCTCTGCTGTCCATTCACAGAATACAAACTATAAAAAGTGAAAGACAATCAGCGTATTCAGTATTTGTGCAAAACACAAGCCATCTATAACGTATGAAACCTAATGCACATAAATCCCTAATAAACGTGCTCACAATCTGTAAATTCTTAGTTGCTGCACAGCATGGTTTTCATCCCCCCCCCTCTAAAATATAATGAAAATAATGATGCAACGCAGCTAAACAGTGTCTCTTAAATAAATAAGCTCCAAATGATGAAACAAAGAACGTCAATAAAAATGTGGCCAACCACCAGTGAAATCCAAAATGTCAAAATCTTCACTTCATTGGTGATTAAGGTCCAATCAAGGAGGTGAGTACATATGGTTCACTGGGTGTTATGCATGTGACACGTAGGCGATTCATTGAAGGAAGATTTTGACATTTGGATTTCACTGGTGATTGGCCACATATACATTATTTATTGACTCTCTGGTTTATCATTTGGGACTTATTTATTTAAGAGACACGGTTTAGTTGCATTGCTTCATTATCTGCATCACATAATACAAAGTCTTTCGTGACTGGGCGAGAGGAAAGGTGAGTAGAGCAGATGCAAAAGACTTTGCAGCTGCCGTATAAGAGACCCAAAGATTTTTGTAAGCCAGCTTTTTTTTTTCTTCTTTAACAAGAAATGCAAGTTCACCACTTGTATAAAAAACAAAAAACGAAAAAAAAAACATAAAAATAACACACACACACACACACACACACACACAGTATATAACAAGAATTGCACATGATTTTGCAGGTTAAAAAAAAAGTGCTTTGCAGAGCATTGTACACAGAATCAATGGTTTGCGGGTGCAATGTGAGGCTCCTGCAGACACTGCTGAGAGCTCTCTGCCGTATCTCCGTGCGGACAGACAGTTACTCAGCTACAGGGCAGGCAGTGAACTACGAGAGCGTTGATCAGTATCCTGGCAGTTCATTGAAAACTACAAGCCATCTACCATGGTGGAAGAAAAAATATTTTTCTCTTAACCTTTTTTCCCCATCACATTGGGGAAATTAATGACATTGCAGAAGAGAGAATAGATCTGCCCCAGCTACATATTGCACATGAAGTAATATTAAATATAGAATTTGTACCTGCTGCTTTTTCCCACAGGACGACACTTGACTTGACTGTTTCGTAAAAGACCCGGTCTGGCCAGGACGAATTACTTTGTTGGGATTATCAAGATAATTCTTGATATCCTCCTCCTGTAAAAGAGAAGAAAACTTAAAACTGACATAACGGAATTGTAAAAAGAAAGTGCTTGTTTAGTAAAGAAAGGGCATTTTTATTAGCTTTGGATAGAGTAGGAAAGGCCTACAACCTCTGGACTTAATCGTTACCAGTGTCCTGTTAAAGGACAACTTGCTTAGAGGGGATTTCCCCTAATTTTTGAGAGATTTCCCCACACTCACGCGGGCAAGGACATAAATGCGATTTATAGATCTGTTTGCAATCATTTTCATTGGTTATAGTATGAAAAGATAACAACAATTTATATATAAACGCATGTACATTTTGTATAGATACAAAATGAACACTAAATTTCCCATATCAATCTGGGCTGAGTTTAAAAAAAAGCAAAACAGAAGAGGTTTGTGTGAATAAGGGCTAACAGGATACAGACAAATACCATTCTCTTCTCTGCATAATCACGAAATGAAAAGCGGTCTACTTTTGTTTACGTGCCACCTGATGCCACCAGGGCTGAGTACTAGCAGGTGAACGCTGCATGAGCAATTACATGTGGGTGGCCGAAGGTAGCTGTGGGAGCCAGCAGCCTCCCATTGCTTTCTATGGGGCTGTCTTTCACAGCTAATAGGGGTTCTCGCATGTAAGTGGTGTCGGGCCCATTCGCAAGTGTGAATGTTGTTTAAGGGCGTACTTGTGCCTTCCTTCCTCAGACTAATGACATCCCTTCCCCTAAATAAAACAATCTATCTGAAGATCAAGAACTGCTAAAAGGTACAGCTTTCATGAAAAATCATATTCCAACATATAAGGAATAAGGTTGTGAAGTTACTGAAATGTACATTGTAAAAAAAAATCTGCTATAAGTAGTCCACATTTCTACAGTAAACAACTATAGCCTTGAGCGCTACAAACAATTTAGCCAAGAATTGTTGTGTATGTAAAAGCCATGAGCCCCATGGGCAAGACAATGGAACCCAGAGCTGCTGTCAACCACTGGAAGAATGGGTATCAGCAAACAACAACAACTAAAAGACAGCGCTCAATGGATCAGTCAAAGTCACTTGTAATGTTCATATAAAAACCAAGTTTATTGTAATAAAAACACTGGTATACCTTGATAAAAGGTTAAATATTGATAAACGTGATAAAACAAAATAAGCAACATTGTAAAGGGAGAAGAACTGGCAATGTGATAACAGTACAGACCGCTCCACATGGGCATGAAACTAGCTGATGGAAAAAAGGGGTTAACATCAAACCAAGGCTCAGGGGGTTTCCAGAGTGAAGCTGCCTGTGATTGTGCTGGATGTAAGGAGGCTGGATCGGATGAAAAAATCCTGCTGGCGGTGACCGACCAAGCTGTAGCCATTGATGGAAGGTGAAAGGTGATTGTGGGAGAAAGCTACTGTGGCTCTGATGTGCTGGCTGGGAAGCTTCAGCTGCCGCACCAAGGGGGGAGGGACAAGTCACAGCAACCCTGGCACTCTATGGGCCACAGAACATAAGCCGCCTTGGGACACCTTTGGTTCCTTCAGTTCTGGCTCCCGTGGCAGCGCCTAACAGCTAACCTCATTCAGTGTGCCGGCCTCTCCAGTCTGTGCCCGGAGATCGCGGCGGCTATCTCCACACTTCCCTCTCCACCATGAGCGTTCTGCTGCTCCATCTGGAGTTCCACAGGACCAACAGCAGGCACTTCACTCTCCCCTTGGTGCGGCAGCTGAAGTCTCTCAGCCAGTATATCAGAGCCGCAGTAGCTTTCTCCCATGTTTACCTTTCATCTTCCATCAGTGGCTACAGCTTGGTTGGTCACCGCCAGCAGGATTTTTTTATCCCATCCAGCACCATCACAGGAAGCTTCACTCTGGACACACGCTGAGTCATGGTATGATGTTGACACCTTTTTTCCCCAACAGCTGGTTTGATGTCCATGTGGAGCGGTCTGTACTGTTAGCACATTGCCAGATCTTTTCCCTTTACAATTTTGTTTTATCACGTTCATCAATTTTTAACCTTCTATCAAGGTATACCAGTGTTTTTATGACAATAAACATGGTTTTTAAATGAACATTACAAGTGACTTTGACTGATCCACTGAGCGCTGTCTTAATTGTTGTTGCAGATTTGTACAGTATACTTCTCCAGTCGTACAGGGCAATGTCATCAGCTTTAAAATGGATTAACTGTGGAAGTAGTGATGGTCACTGATGAGCAGTAGGTATTGAGCTTGCAGCCATATCCGCTGTGACTTGGCCCGAGTCCAAGGAGGATCTTGAACAAGCTCCTATACCCCCTCACAGTGGGTACAGCAGAATAGGCCAGTAGGATGTTTTCAGAAGGCAGAACTCTCCAGGAACTCCTCTCCCTGTGTCCCGTCAACTTTATTATGTGATGTAACAGGGGGCATGTGGAGAGCCAAGAACTTCTTTGCCATCCAATACATCCACTTGGAGCTCCCAACTTATTCAGATTTTACAGAAGCATCCTATCATTCAAACAGGAAATAACATACACAAGAACAGTTTATGTTTTGAGAAACAGCTGATATTATGGAAAGCATATTTATGCTACCGTTAAAAAGTATTTGTCCCCTTTTTGATTTTTTTTTTGCATATTTGTCACACTTAAATGATTCAGATCATCAACATTTTTATATTACACAAAGATAACCTGAGTAAATACAAAGTGCAGTTTTTAAATGACGATTTCATTTATTAAGAAAAAAAAAAAAGCTGTCCTAACCTGCTGGGCCCTATGTGAAAAAGTATGGTAATTGCCCACTAAACGTAATAACTGGTTGTGCCACCCTTGGCGGCAACAACTGTAATCAAGCTTTTGCAATTACTGGCAATGAGTCTTTCATATCGCTGAGGAAGAATTGTGTCCCCCTTTTCTTTGCAGAATTGTTTTAATTCAGTCACAATGGAGGGTTTAAGAGCAAGAACAGCCTGTTTAAGGTCAGGCCACAGCATCTCATCTGGATTTAAGTTTGGACTTTGACTACACCACTCCAAAACCTTAGTATTTTTTATTTTTTTGGGTCATTCAGAGGTGGACTTGGCTGGTGTGTTTTGGATCACTGTCCTGCTGCATAACCCAAGTGCGCTTGAGGTCACAAACTGATGGCCGGACTACCACGTGTGATTATTGGTATGATGTTCTTTTTATGAAATGCTGTTAGTTTTACGCCAGATGTATCGGGACGCACACTTTCCAAAAAGTTCAAGTTTTGTCTCATCGGTCCACAGAATATTTGCCCAAAAGTATTGGGGATAATCAAGAGCCTCTGTGGTCTTTTTGGTCAGCATTGGCTTTCGACTTGGAACGCTCCAATGGATGCCATTTTTGCCCAGTCTCTTTCTTATTGTTGAATCATGAACACTTAGACCCCTTTCACACTTGTGCGAGTTGTCCTGCGATTTGGGACTACAAAGTCGCATGGCAAGTCGTTCCCCATTATTTTCAATGAGTACCATTCATATCTGTACGACTTTCAAGTCGTGCCGACTTCAAAGTAGTCTCTGCATTACTTTGGTCCAACTTTGATGCAACTTGAGGCCCATAAACTTCAATGTTAAACCCTCAAAGTCTCATGCAAATCGCACCTGAATAATATAGATGTGATTTCTGTACTACTTCTGTACGACTTTGTAATATGTTTTCATTGAGCCAAAGTTGCAACAAAGTCGGACCAAAGTCGTACTGATCTGAAATTGCAGTAAAATCGCGCTGCATAAGTGTGAAAGGGGCTTTACCTAAACTGAGACAAGCGAGGTCTGCAGTTCTTTAGATTTTGTTCTGGGTTCTTTTATGACCTCCTGGATGAGTCGATGTTGTGCTCTTCGAGCAATTTTGCTAGGCCGGCCACTCCTGAGAAGGTTCCAGGTTTTCTCCATTTGTGTATAATAGCTCTCACCGTGGTTCGCTGGAGTCCCAAAGCCTTAAAAATGGCTTTGCAACTCTATGCAGATTGATAAATGTAAATTTATTTGTTTCTCATCTGTTCTCCAATTCCTTCAGATCATGGCATGATGTTGCTTTATGAGATCTTATCATGCTTTACTTTGTCAGAGAGCTTCTATATAACAGGATTTTTTGATTTACCGTAAAATCCCTTTCTCTGAGTTCGTCGACAGGCACAGCGACTCTTAGGACTAAGTGGGTTATACTGTCCTCTTCAGGAGTCTACTAGGCAGAACAGGCAGTTCTAACAGCAAAAAGAACAGTAACAGACACAGCCCCTCCCAGGGGGCAGTCCCCACTGGCAGATAACCCCACACCCAGCTCTGCTAGCTCAGTTTGTAACAAGCAGTGCAACATCCAGAGGGGTGGGGTGCTGTGCTTGTCAACTAACTCAGAGAAAGGGATTTTACGGTAAGTCAAAAAATCCTGTTTTCTCTTTCGTTCGTCGACAGGCACAGCGACTCTTAGGACTAAGTGGAACGTCCAAAAGCAGTGCCAAAAAATGAGGGGTGGGTAACAGAACAACAGAACTACACCCTACCGAACCCTCAGTGAGGAACCACACGTGTCTCACACGGCCGCCTGCAAAACTTTGTGGCCAAACGCAGCATCCGAGGATGCGAAAACATCAACTTTGTAAAACTTTGAGAAGGTGTGCACAGAGGTCCAAGTAGCCGTCTTGCACATCTGAGATACAGATGCCTGATGTAGAAAAGCCCAGGAAGTGCTAATTGCCCTGGTAGAGTGAGCCGTGACTGGAAAGGGAGGCTCTAGACCCCGAACAGCATAAGCTCGGGTCACCGTCTGTCTAATCAAACGTGAGATAGTGGCCGATGAGGCCGCCAAACCTCTGCATGGGCCATCTACCATGACAAAAAGAGCGTCTGACCTCCGAAAGGAGGCCGTGGACGCCAGATACACCCGCAGGGCCTGAACAACATCCAGGGAGTGCAAAGCGACCTCCTTAGCGTGAGACGGGCGCAGGCAAAGTGAAGGAAGGACAATGTCCTCATTGATGTGGAAAGATGACACCACCTTCGGCAAAAAAGAAGGAGACGGGCGCAATACCGCCTTATCCTTGTGTAGGACCAGATAAGGAGACCTACAAGACAGAGCCACCAACTCAGACACCCGCCGGGCGGATGTGATGGCCACCAGGAAAGCCACTTTCTGCGAAAGCAATTGCAGAGAGATTTCCCTGATATTCTCGAAATGCGGCTTCTGAAGTACTGAGGGGACCAAATTGAGATCCCATGGCGCCAAAGGCGACCGTACCTGGGGGACGACATGCCGAACCCCCTGCATGACAGTACAGATCAACGAATGCGTCGTCAAGGGACGCTGAAAAAAGATCGCCAGAGCAGAAACCTGACCCTTGATAGTGCTCAACACCAGTTTCTGGTCAAGGCCCTTCTGCAGGAAGGCCAGAACCAGAGACACCGAGAAGGAGCGAGGGTTCCACCCCCCGGCCTCGCACCAGGCGATGTAAGCCTTCCAGGTGCGGTGGTAAATCTTATGTGAAGTAGCCTTACGTTCAACATGGTAGAAATCACCGAGTCCAAGACCCCCCGATCCCTCAACACCTGGGATTCAATAGCCAGGCCGTTAAAGCCAGAGAGGGTAAAGCAGGGTGCAAGATGGGCCCCTGGGACAGAAGATCCTCATGAAGCGGGAGTTGGGAATGGTGGTGGGACGTCCAAGGACGCCTTGGCCAATCTGGAGCTACCAGAATGGTCAGAATGCCCTCCGCCTCTATTCTGCGCAGGAGGCGCGGAAACAGTTTGAGGAGGAGAGGCATAGATGAGTCGATACCGATCCCACGGAGCTACAAGAGCATCCGCCGCGTCCGCTAAGGGATCCCTTGTCCTGCTCACGAAGGTCTGCACCTTCCGATTGAGACGGGACACAAGCAGGTCCACGTCCGGGACACACCATCTCAAGCAAATCTGATGAAACACATCCGAGTGTAGGGACCACTCTCCCTGGTCCAGGTGCTGACGACTGAGATAGTCCGCCTGCCAATATTCTACGTCCGGTACGTGGACAGCAGACATTGCCGGAACGTGACTTTCTGCCCACCGCAGGATGGGGGCTACCTCCGAGGCCGCAGCCGAGCGTCTCGTCCTGCCCTGGTGGTTCATGTATGCTACGGCCAAGGCATTGTCCGACTGAATCCGGACTGGGCACCCGTGTAGCCTCGACGTCCAATGGGAGATGCAGCACAAAATCGCCCGCAATTCCAGGACATTGATCGGGAGACAAGACTCCTCCAGAGACCACAGTCCCTGGGCTGAAAGCAACCCCAGGACTCCACCCCAGCCGGTCAAGCTGGTGTCCATCGTGATCACTGTCCAGTGAAGGGGGAGGAAAGACTTCCCCGACCGAAGAGCCAGGGACCACAGCCACCAGAGCAGTGAGGCCCTCACTGGGTGATCCATCCTGATCACCTGATCCAGGGAAGATTGGAACCTGTCCATCTCAGGAGAATCTCCCGTTGCATTACTCGGGTGTGATACTGAGCATAAGGGACCGCCTCGAAGAAGGCAACCATTAGGCTCAGGACCCGCATGCAAAACCAAAGTGAGGCCCATTTCTAGGACAGCAGGGACCGAACCGCCGACTGAAGAGTCTGCCACTTGGTTGGCGGAAGGAAAACCTTCGTCTGGGCCGCATCCAGGATCAGCCCCAGATACTCCAGGCGGTGAGAAGGAATCAGGACCGCCTTTGGGAGCTTGATCACCCATCCGAATTCCTGCAGAGTGTGCAGGGTAATCGTCACATTGTCCCTGAGCGCTGGAGCCGACTCCGCTGGCAGGAGAAGGTCGTTCAGATACGCCACCACCACGATACCCCTCTGTCTTAGCAGAGCCAGAACCGGGGCCAGCAGTTTGGTGAAGACCCGAGGCGCTGAGGCCAGGCCAAAAGGAAGAGCTACAAACTGGTAGTCATCCTCTCCAACCGCAAAGCACAGGAAGTGCTGGTGCTGGGCGCAGATGGGGACATGCAGGTACGCGTCTTTGATGTCGAGGGAGACCAGGAGGTCGCCCTGGTGCAGGGCCGTTACTACCGAGCGGACCGACTCCATGCGAAACCTGTGAACCTGCACAAACCTGTTGAGGTCCTTCAGATCCAGAATGGGACGAACCCCATCCTTCTTCGGAACCACGAAAAGGTTGGAAGAAAACCCTTGGGAATGTTCCGCCCAAGGAACGGGGACAATCACCCCTTGACCCAGCAGGTCCTGCACAGCCCCGAACAGGGCTCGCAGCCTGCCCGCAGGTAGCTGCAGGTTGGAGGCGAAGAACCTGTTTGGGGGGCGGGAACGGAATTTATGCTGTATCCCGAGGAGACCACCTCGAGCACCCCGTGGTCTGAGAGGCGGGAAGACCACCTGTCCGCGAACCACAGGAGACGTCCCCCCACCCGAACGTTAGGCGGGGGCAACCCTTCATGCGGAGGAGACCTTGTCCCCTGGCTTGGAGCGCTTACGCGACCAGGGACGCTTCTGTCCACCCGCAGGGGCCTTGGCGGGCTGTGGACCCTTGCCTGAGTCGCGGGAGGGACGAAAAGGCCGCCTATAGGCCGGAAAGGAAGGCCCCTGACGGCGACGGGAGTCCGCACTCCTGGGCTCTGGGAGGAAGGAGCTCTTCCCTCCGGTGAGATCTTTGATCCCTTCGTCCAGGGGGTCACCGAAGAGCCGCCCCCCCCTGGAAAGGTAGATCCGCCAGGGTCTTCTTAGAAGGCAGGTCCGCAGACCAGCACTTCAGCCAAAGCCACTGCCTGGCCACCAGAGACCGCGGACACCTTAGATATCAGGGGGGCTGCGTCCAGGGCAGCATCGCACAGATACTGACCCACCTGAACCATCCGGCAATCGAGGTCCACACACTCAGGAGAAGCCTGAGTCCTGATCAACTCGATGTGCAACTGCTTTGCCCATTCAGTGAGCATTTTCCACGCCAGCGCAGAGGCCACCACGGGCCGCATGGCCGATCCCGTCAGAACAAATAAGGACCTGACACAAGCCTCAGCCTTCCTGTCAGCCGGGTCCTTAAAGTACGGTGTGCCATCCCCTGGGTTCGTGGTCGCCCTGCACAGGCGGGACACCGGTGGGTCAACCACGGGGGGCGAAGCACACTTCAATAATTTATCCTCAAAGGGATAACGCACAGCGAAACACTTCGGGATGGGAAGGGAGCTCTGAGGCTGAGCCCAATCCTTATAAACAAACTTATCGAGAGTCTACATACGGAAAGACCTTAGCCGCAGGGCCCTGTCTGTGTGACCGGAAGGGAACGGGCACCCTCCGAGAGGGTCCCGCCGTTTCTTCCAATCGCACGGTCTCACGCACTGAAGTGATAAGAGCGTCTACGAAAGCCTTCTCGTGCGCAGCAGCGGATGGCTCAGACTCATCCCCGCTATCAGGAGCGTCGGGAACCTCGCCATCCGACAGCTCGAGGGGGGTCCCCGAAACGGAGGGGCCCCCTCACGGTCCGAGTCCTCCCCCGAAGCCGGGGGAGCGTACTTACCCCATCTAGACGGGCGGTGCGGGGATCCCACCCGAGACAGCGTCGGCCCAGGGCACACTGCGTGCGACGGCGGGGCGTTTAACCTGCGGGGCCACGCCGTCCGGTTCGGGGCTTGTCACGTTCGACCCAGCACGAAGCATCCGGTCTAGCGTGATGGCCGGCTGGGGAGACTACCTGAGTCCGAGACCCAGCCTGTTGCCCAGCATGGCTGCTTGAGTGAAGTCTTCATCTGTGAGGCTGTCTCCCGACAGCCGAAGTGGATCAGAGAGGTACCACAGATCCCAACAGGGAGCCTAGGTCTAACTCCTTGCCCTAGGCAGAAAAAACTGAGCTAGCAAAGCTGGGTGTGGGGTTATCTGCCAGTGGGGACTGCCCCCTGGGAGGGGCTGTGTCTGTTACTGTTCTTTTTGCTGTTAGAACTGCCTGTTCTGCCTAGTCAACTCCTGAAGAGGGCAGTATAACCCACTTAGTCCTAAGAGTCGCCGTGCCTGTCGACGAACGAAAGAGAAAAGTGATTTCTTGATTCAACAGGTCTGGCAGTAATCAGGCCTGAGTGTGGCAAGTGAAACTTAACTCAGCTTTCCAAAAAATGTGGTTAATCACTGTTCAATTGTGATTTAACAAGGGGGGAGGGGGGATTACTTTTTTTTTTTTACAAAGGGCCAGGCAGGTTTGGACAGCTTTTTTCACTTAACAAATGAAATCATAAATTTATAAACTGTGCTTTTTATTTATTCGGGTTATCATTGTGTAATATTAAAATTTGTTTAAATGAGCTGAATCATTTAAGTGTGCAAAATATGCAAAAAAAAAAAATAATAAGGAAAGAGGCAAATACATTTTCACTTTTGTGTATGTTTAAAAAAAAATGAAAAATGATACCATACCACCGTCTGAACATATTCAAAGACCAGCCACAAATACCCACTACCACCAAGAAAGCATCAGTGTCTTACTAACAAATTTCACTGATCGCCTTTTTTTCAGTACCATCAAGTAACCGCTGCATTACTTACCCCAATACCAGAGATTTCATTGTAACAGTTGCAATGTCGCAGGTACCAAGTAACTGTAAAATTACTGCAGGGACTCTGCTTACCTTCCACTAAAAGAAAACAGAGAAGTGTGAGAGAAAAAAAAGCAGGGTTATATATTCTCAAGATTAGTTTGAAGGATCATAGGTCAAACTTTAAAGCCCTGGCGCCCAAACCTGTACCCTTTTGGTGCCTGTCATTCAGCAACTGGACCCCTTAAGTCAGCAGTGGAAGGGATGGTTTTGTAAAGGGTGTACTGACAGGGACATGCAACACGTCTGACAGTCTCTAGTCTCCAACCACAACTGTAGCTTGTCCGTAAATTCTGACCATTTCTTCCAGAAATCCTGCAGTCTCTGTCCATCTTCAGGAATATTAGGCATACAAAATATTATGTATATGTAGCCCCTTGGCTGACATCAGGGGTTGCAGTTCTCTAGATCACTTATGTTGACAGCCACTGTTCTAAGGACCCGTTCACACAATAAGCAGGGACCTGGGTTTTTTTGCAAAAAACAAAGCAGGTTGCCACTAGTGCACATAGAAAACAACTGTTTACTATGTGCCCCATGTACACTACAATGCTGTGGTGATACAGTGGGGATCGAAAGCTTGGGCACCCCAGGTAAAAATTTGTATTAATGTGCATAAAGAAGCCAAGGAATGATGGAATAATCTCCAAAAGGCATCAAATTACAGATGAGACATTCTTATGATATGTCAACAAAAGTTAGATTTTATTTCCATCATTTACACTTTCAAAATAACAGAAAACAAAAAAATGGCGTCTGCAAAAGTTTGGGCACCCTGCAGAGTTAATATCTTGTACTACCCCCTTTGGTAAGTATCACAGCTTGTAAACGCTTTTTGTAGCCAGTATCTTTGCCCATTCTTCCTTACAAAAGTCTTCCAGTTCTTTGAGATTTCTGGGCTGTCTGTCACGCACTGCTCTTTTAAGGTCTATCCATAGATTTCCAATTATGTTGAGGTCAGGAGATTGTGAAGGCCATGGCAAAACCTTCAGTTTACGCCTCTTGATGTAATCCCCCATGGATTTCATGGTGTGTCTCGGATCATTATCCATTTGTAGAAGCCATCCTCTCTTTAACTTCAGATTTTTCACAGATGGCATCAAGTTACCATCCAAAATTTGCGGAAATTTTATTGAATCCATTTTTCCTTCTACTCGTGAGATGTTCCCTGTGCCACTGGCTGCAATACAACCCCAAAGCATGATTGATCCACCCCCATGCTTAACAGTTGGACAGAGGTTCTTTTCATTAAATTCTGTGCCCCTTCTTCTCCAAACATACCTTTGCTCATTGCGGCCAAAAAGTTCAATTTTAACCTCATCGGTCCACAGAACTTGTTTCCAAAATGCATCAGGCTTGTCTATATGTTCAATTGCAAAGTTCAAACGCTAATTTTTGTGGTGAGGACGTAGAAGAGGTTTTCTTCTGATGACTCTTCCATGAAGACCATATTTGTACAAGTATCTCTTTATAGTGGAATAGTGTACCACAACTCCAGTGTCTGCCAGATCTTTCTGGAGGGATCGTGCAGTCAAACGTGGGATTTGAATAGTTTTTCTCACAATCCTGCGAGCTTTTGTGTCTAATATTTTTCTTGGTCTTCCAGATCTTGCTTTAACTTCCACTGTTCCTGATGACTGCCATTTCTTAATTACATTCCGAACAGAGGATATTGACATCTGAAAACGCTTTGCTATCTTCTTATAGCCTTCTCCAGCTTTGTGAGCGTCAACTATTTTCAGTTTCAGGTTTCTAGACAACTGCTTAGAACAGGGGCGTCAAACTTGACTTCATCGTGGGCCATATCAGCATTATGGTCACTCTGAAAGGGCCAGTTGTATATCTAAGACTAGATGTACAGAGCACCACCCCCATACATCAGATGCCAAGAGCCCCCCCTTTAAGAAGTCAAGGGTCCCCCACCCTTCCTTACATCATAGTGGGGGCAGAGCTGGGAAGCAAAAAGTGCAGAGTCTGGAGGGGGACCAGAGGAGAGCTGGAGTCTTCTTAATGCTGAGACCAGGGGAGGTGAAGATGAGGGGGTGCTGCAGCTGCAAAGAGGAGCAGGATCTGAAGGAGTTCTGTATTCCACTCTGTGGGCCTATTGCTGAGACAGGGGGTGGTGGAGCTGAGGGGAGTGCTGCAGGAGAGGTGTGAGGGCCACATGAAATGACCTGGAGGGCCTGATTTGGCCCCCGGGCGTTGTGTTTGACACCTGTGGCTTAGAAGATCCCATGGTGCTGATTGTTGGGGCAAGGTCAGATGAGTCTGGGCATTTAAAACCTTTGAGATTGACATCACCTGGGCTTCCCAGACGATGATTGAGAACAATCCATGACACTGGCAGGTCTCAGCCTTGCAAAGGGGGCAGTGCATGCTATAAATTCTGCAGGGTGCCCAAACTTTTGAAGACGCCATTTTTTTGTTTTCTGTAATTTTGAAAGATGATGGAAATAAAATCTAACTTTTGTTGACATATTATAAGAATGTCTAATCTGTAATTTGATGCCTTTTGGAGATTTTTCCATCTTTCCTTGGCTTCTTTATGCACATTATTACAAATTTTTACCTGGGGTGCCCAAACTTTCGATCCCCACTGT
>BLSH010296668.1:643664-653887 GCA_018402905.1 Glandirana rugosa
ATGACGTTGTTAGTGGTAAAATAAGAGATCTCAGAGACGATTTATATATATATATATATATATATATATATTTAGCAGAGACTCTAGAGAATAAAATGGTGATTGTTGCAGTATTTTATGTCACACGGTATTTGCGCAGCGGTCTTTCAAACGCAATTTTTGGAGAAAAATTACACTTTCAAAAAAAAAAAAAAGAAACAGTGAAGTTAGCCCAATTTTTTTGTATAATATGAAAGCTATGTTATGCCGAGAGATTCGTGATCTTTATTCTGAGCAAAAAAATCATGGTTCTCATTTTGGCCAGAATCATGCAGCTCTAATTCACCTCGAGCCACACTCGGGAATGCGCTAAGGAGGTTAATACAAGTCAAATAATTTGAGTATTTTTTTTTACAGCGCTATAAAAACCAAAATGGACATATAGAACTTAGGAGGTGAGAAAGGTGTTAAAGAGGAACTTCAGTCATTTTTAAATCCTGGATCTGGTGACTTTTAATAAACAGACACTTACCAGTGTAGGAGTCCAGAACTTTCCTTTGCCAGTCTCCAGATCCCCAGTGCCACGATCTTGGCTGTGGGAAGCCTGTTGTGACTGCCTGCTGTTTCACAGCTGGCTCCCTACTGTGCATGCGTGAGATGAGCTGCACTTCCAGACATGTTCCGCAGCCTCCTGGGATGTATAATGTATTCCAGGAGGTCGCAGGCAGGTGGTGAACTTCTGCTATTCTCACCTAGACAAGGGAAGCAGAAGTGGGAGCGAGTACCTGTCAGAAAGCGGCACCCGCTCCCAGAAAAAAAAACTTCCAGGTTTAAGTGCAATCCCACTTTAATCACTTGCCTACAGGGCACTTTCACCCCCTTCCTGCCCAGGCCATTTTTCAGCTTTCAACGCTGTCCCACTCTACCCAAATGAATTTTTAATCATTTTCTTCACATAAATAGAGCTTTCTTTTGGTGGTATTTAATCATTGCTGGGTTTTTTATTTTTTACTAAAAAAAAAGAAAAAAGTCTGAACAGTTTGTAAAAAAAAAAAAAAGTTCTTACTTTCTAAATTTTGTAAATAAGTAATTTTTTTCCTTCACTGATGTGTGCTGGTGAGGTGGCACTGATGGGCACAGATAGGCTGCGCTGATGAGGCGGCACTTATGGGCACTGATTAGGAGGTACTAATATGCCACACTTATGGGCACTGATAGATGGCACTGATGGGTGGCGCTAGTGGGCACATAGGTGGCACTGGTGGGCACTGATAGGCAGCATTGATAGGTGGCACTGATGGGTATTGATCTGCAGCACTGATGAACAGGCACTGATGGGCACTGACAGGCAGCACTGGCGGGCAATGATTGGTTGCACTGCTGGGGCTTTACTGTAATCAGGGAACTGATGATCAGTGCCCGGATTTTCTATCCTGGTGTCCCCTGCGAGGAGATGCCACTGATTGGCTCTCCTCGCCACACACTGATTACCGGCTCTTCCGCATTTACATATGACCGTCTGTGATGGGACACAACCGAACACATGGTTAAAGAGTGGCATCATCGGCTCTTTACAGAGATCAAGGTTGTGCCGTGTCCTAGGAACACTGCGAGGCAGCAATCTGCAAGCCACCGCAGGCGTGTGAAAGCGGCTGTTCTGGGGCATCATCATATGACATCGTCCCAGAACGAGAGCCGCACCGCTCCTCCGTCATTTGACGGTGGGCGGGCGGCAAGTGGTTAATAAGAACAAATAAGTGTTCCAAAACAATGAAAATCATACTGTTCGAATGCGCCAAACCTGTGTGTGAACAGACTGGTGCAAGACAGACAGGATCAGCTTGTCAGACTCCAGTAAACTTCAACAAAATGGCAGCTGTCTGCACAAGAGACACTGACTCCCTGTTGCATGAATGTGAATGAAATGAGTAAAAGATGGCTTCAGCTCGTGTTTTCCACCTGTAGAGAATTCCTCAGATGTGTTTTGCCCTTGTCAGGGCTTAATCATGGGGGCTGTGTTAAAACTGGATTTACACTTGAGCATTTTCTGATGATTTTGAAGCGTTTTTGTTTCCCAGATGAAAGCTATGTTTTTCAGCTTTTTTTCATGTGTTTTCAGGCTTCAGGCAACTTTGTTTTGGCCAATGTAGAGCAGTATCATCTGTCATTTCATATGTGGTCATCGTCTTTGTATCTGCTTCCCAGTAGTTGTGTGTAGTGTTGGAGCTCTTGAACCATTTCGGACATGCCAGTTTCTTCCCAGTCCCTCTGTTGGTTGCCATGATTCTTGTAATGGGCATCAGTGGGGTCGTAGAGGTCTCCACATCCAGCATGGGCACTCCTGAATCCCCCATTTAGTTCACAGAAGTTGCTAGGAGAAGACTGGTTGTTATTAGGAAAGATTTGGACACAAGTCTGAACCCGCCTGAGCTATCCCACTGAGAAGCTGTCAAAGCCGACAGCCAATTATGGACAGCAGAGCAGTGTGGCCAACCGTCCTTAAATTCACGGACAGTTTGTAAATTACAGGCTCTTTTCTCCAGTACATAAATGTCCATAGGAGGAAAAAACATCACCATGTCGACAATTCTGAACGGCACGTGTGCCGTTCCAGAGCCAGCTAATTAGAGAGCTGCTGGCCTAGGCCTTGGATTGGGCAGCATGGTGTGGCTTATATTCACACTCCCCACCGCACGAGTTAAAGTGCTACTAAACCCTCACGTTTTTTTGCCTATATCTGTTACTAAATAATAACATTATATGAGAAGTCTGTTTGCTGGGTGACCCGTGTATTGCCGATCTCATAGTGTCAAAGCACATGAGGGGCAGAGCTACAGCATCCTCTGTGCCCGGGGAAACAGTGAGTGCGGGCGCAGCCAGTGTTTCTAGGCAGGGCTGTAGTCACATGTGAGCGCGCAATTCACGGCTCACCCAGCAAACAGGACAACCGTAAATGGGAAAAATGGAGCCTGAATAAAATAACTTAGAAGCGAAAATGACACAAAAGGTTAGACTTCTCATGTAATGCTATTATTTAGTAACAGATATAGGCGAAAAAACTTGAGAGTTTAGTATCACTTTAAGGCTGAGCCTGGCAGTTCACTAATTGGCTGGCTCCGGAACTACAAGGATTTTTTCTCAAAATGATTTTCTGCCAGCAGCTCGTGAGTTGTGGGTGACCCTCTGCCACCACCACCACCACCAGCAGTCAGGCTAAGAAGGGATGGGTGCACTTTGGAGGAGGATGTAAGGGGGTACAGGCACACTGAAGGAGGATGTAATGGAGCAGAGGCACTCTGGAGGAGGATGTAAGGGGACATTCTGGAGGTACAACATAATACCTCTAGAGTGCCCTCTTAGTTCCTCCAGAGTGCCCCCTTAGAACCTCCAGAGTGCCCCCTTAGTAACTCCAGAGTGCCCCTTTACATCCTAGTTCAGTACTAAGGTTGCACTTTGGAAGATGTAAGGGGGCACTCAGGAGATACTGAGGTGGGCATGCAGCAGGAGGAAGTAATGGGGAACTCTGGAGAATGCAAGAGGGCATTTTGATGGATGTAAGGGGGCATTCTGGTGGATGTAAGGGGGCATTCTGGTGGAGGCTATAAGGGGGCACGCTACAGGGTGTAATGCGGCACTCTGAAGGATGTAAGAAGGCACTCTGGAGGTACTAACTTAATTCCTCCAGTGTGCCCCCTCACATCCTTTAAAGTTCCCCCTTAGAACCAGGATTTAAGAGGGCACTCTGGAGGTAATAAGTGGGCATTTTGAAGGCATTAATGTAAGGGGGCACTCTGGAGGTTTGGTACCTCCAGAGTGCCCCCTTAAATCCTTCCAGAGTGCCCCCTTACATCCTTCCAGAGTGCCCCTTACATCCTTCCAGAGTGCCCCCTTAGTTCCTCCACAATGCCTACTTAATGCCTCCAGAGTGCCCTATTAGTACAGTAGTAGTAAGGGTACACTTTGGAGGATATAAGGGGCACTTAGGAAGTACTAAGGGGGCACTCTGGAGGAGTATGTAAGAGGGTAGTCTGGAAGATGTAGGGGGGCACTCTGGAGGTACTAAGTTTGAGTGCCCCTGTTTCTTCAGATCAGTCAACCCGTAATATCTTGTAACAGAAGTGATGTTCCGTCGCCACCATCTTGCCACATCCCGCACTCGCCCGCGGTAAGGATAGAGTGGGCGGCAAGCGGACATCTTTTTTTTTTTTTTCAAATTCTTTATTTATAAATGGTATCTGACAGCATATACAACAACCCCGGTTCAGGGGGTATTTTGAAACAGATAGCATTGGTACAAACCTTAATAACACAGTGTAAATATGGGATACTGAATTCACATAATATTTTAGCACTACACAGTGTCGAATCCACCTCATACAGTTTGAAGATAATCAGTTACAGCCTGTACCTTTCGTAGATATTACGTTAGCTTTAAAACATATGTCTGTGTGGACGTCGCAGCTAGGAATGAGATAAAGAGGGGTGTGGTTAGAGAGAGAGGGTAGAACAGGAAAGAAGTATGGGGGAGGGAGAGAAGAAGAGAGAGAGAGGAGGAAAAAAAAGGGGGGGTGGGAGGCCAGGGAGATGGGGTGCGTGAAGGTGTCTAATGCCTGATGGTTCATTCTCCAGAACAGCTCTCCAGAAGGGACTTCCCCTCATCCGAATATATGAACATGTTCCAGTAAGCCAGGGCTTGACAAATTTGCCTTGAATCTAGGAGCCGGCTAAAAAAGTTAGGAGCCAGTTTTTTATAGCGTAGTGTGGGGTTGTCAGCGCCCCCCGGGGTAAGACAAGTAATTTGTGCCCCTCACCCTAACTTACGCACAGCAGAGCAGCCAGTCAATAACTCCACCATTACATCAGGGTTATAGGCTGGCCAGAAAGAGTGACACTAAAAAATCTGTTATGGGGGAAACTCCTTATTATGCCGAATGCAGCGTGACTGCGGCATGTAAAACACCCTTATCTGCTGCCTAATGGAGCTTAAGGGTGGCAAAAACATCTCTACTGCACATTATTACCACCCGACTTGCACATCTAAACAAAGCCTTAGTGACATTGTAAATAAAATACAAAAAAAAGGTGAAAAGTATTCCAGCGCTGCTGATCTTCTGCTGCCTCTTTGCAGCCACTTCCTACCTACATGTGTGTCCCCCACAGTGACTTTTCATTGCTCTGGTGGGTTTCCGGTCACCATGAAATACTGGAGCCCAGCTGCACATAGAGTGGTAATTGTTGATGGTACACAGGGCTTTATCACAATTTTGTTGCTTAGAATAAAGGTCACATTTCTCGCGCTGTGACATCTTCTTTCATATTATACAAAAAAATAATGGCCTAACTTTACTGTTTAGTTTTTTTTTTATTCATTAAAAGTGTATTTGTTTCCAAACAATTGCGCTTGAAAGACCGCTGCGCAAATACCATGTGACATAAAATATTGCAGCAACCACCATTTTATTCTCTAGGGTCTCTGCTAAAAAATAATATATAATGTTTGGGGGTTCCAAGTCATTTTCTAGCAGAAAACACTGGATATTTAATTGTAAGCCACTAATGTGAGAAAGGGTTTAGTCTATAAATGGTTAAACTTTCCTGATAACCCGGAGATCATTGCTTGGAAAGAAGAAGATACATTGTTGTGTTTATTCTTCTAACTCTCAACAAACATTCCAGGCAGCCTGTTTGTTACTTTTCTTCATTCTAAGTAGAAACAAATATCCCGGGCAGCGGCCCAGTTTAACAGCTGTTAGATTAAGCAGAGAACTCTCAGCTCTCCCTGAATCTGACACGCTGTTTTCACATGGGGAGAGCAGGAACGGCAGTCACTCACCAGGACGCGATTTCTGGTCGCCATGGCGACCTGGCGCCTGGGGTTTGTCGAGGCCTGCAGTAAGCCCATGTCTTCTTATATCATTCTCTTTTATTCTGGGCGGCAAGTACCAGATCTTCTAGCGAGTTCACATTTCTGACCTTGTTAAGCCACATAGAAATGGAGGGGGGATTGGGGTCTTTTCAACACTGCGTGACACAGGCCTTGGCGGCACTAGTCAGGTGGCGAAGGATTGATTTCTTATATGTTCATAGCGGTATTTGTGAGCAATGGAGTAAGAAGAAGGCTGGATCCCCTGGGATGAGAAAGTCTGTACATTTCTGGGAGATCCTCTGCACCTCGGACCAGTACTGTTGGAGCTTCGGGCATGACCAAAATATATGAAGTAAGGTCCCTCTCTCGTCTCCACATCTCCAACATCTATCTGACACCGCCGGATAACATTTTCTCAGGGCTGCTGGGGTCAGATACCAGCGCGTCAAAAGCTTATAATTGGATTCTTGTGTTCGCGTACAGATAGATGACTTTAATGAGAGGTGGATAATGCTTTGTCTCTGTGCTGATGTAAAAGTCCTATCCAAGTCGCTTTCCCATTTGTCAAGGCTCAGCAAGATAAAGTCTTCTGGAGGGGAGACGAGTAAGGTGTACATCTTGGAGAGGGTACGGAAAAAGTGCTGAAGTTGGAGTGCTTGCCAGAAGGGTAGTCTAAACTGACCCTCTGGATGCATTAGTATAGGGATTGTGGGCCAGGTGTTGTCTGTTTTAAATTGGGATACTTGTACGCAGTTCCTTTCCCTAAGGGTCCCAAATGGGCCAGGTTCTGTGCCTGGGGGGAGGGAAGCTAGTGTTTCCCAGTATGGGGAATAGGGGAGAGTGGGAAGAGGAAAGCTTCAGCCTTGTACAGGCCGAATGACCCACTTTGAGAGTAGGTCCAATGGTGGGGTGAGACTTGAGGGATACTGGTAGGAATGCGTAACACCACAATGCTCTATTAAGAGGGATAGGGCTAAATTGCTGCTCTTTGACTGTCCAAAGCTTTAGCTTTGCATGTCTACACCAGTCTATTATTCTGCCAAGGAGAGCTGCTTGATATTATTTGAAGGTATCTGGGACAGCTACCCCTCCATATGTTTTAGGAAGCGTCAGCAGTTGTCTGTTGATCCTAGGCCATTTGTATGCCCAGATAAACTGGGTAAAGAGGGAGGCAATTTGGCGAAAGAAGGCCGATGGGATGGAGATAGGTAGTGTTTGAAAGAGGTATACAAATTTTGGTAGAATGCTCATTTTGAGTATGTTACATCGTCCGAACCAGGAATGTATTCCCCGATTCCACTTGTCCAAGAGGGATTGAACCTCCCTGAGCAGGGGCGGGAAGTTCCGTTTAAATGTGTCAGCCAAATTCGAGGGGATGTGAGTACCCAGGTATTTTAGAGAGGAGGATGCCCATTTAAAACCAAAATTGTGTTGCAAAGACTCACGTAACGAGGGGGGCAAAGCTACCCCCATTGCCTCGGACTTGGAGTAGTTGATTTTCAGATTAGAAATTGTTCCATAAGATTCGGGACAGAAATATGTGGTTTGGTCAGGGAGAAGAGCAAATGGCCCGCGTAAGCAGATACTTTATAGGAGAGATCCCTCACTGTTATGCCCGTCACATCTGGGTTTAGTCGGATTCTGTTCAAGAAGGGCTCCAGAGAGAGGGCGAAAAGCAGGCGTGAGAGAGGGCAACCCTGTCAGGTGCCATTAGAGATGGGAAAGGGCTCTGAGAACACCCCATTTACCGTAACTGCCGCCCTCGGTGTAGAGTAGATGCTAGTTATCCAACGAAGCATCTGTTCTCCAAATCCCATATGTCGCAGGACTGCAAATATGTAGGCCCAGTTCACCCAATCAAAGGCCTTCTCCGCATCGGTGTTAAGAAACACACAGGGATAGTGTGTCCGACCGGTGAAGTGGACCATGTTAAGCACTTTCACTGTGTTGTCCCTCACCTCACGCATGGGGATGAAGCCCACCTGATCTAAGTGGACCAACTGAGGTAGTAAGGACTGTAGTCGAGATTATTTTGGTGAAGAGCTTCAAGTCCACAAGCAGCGATATGGGCCGGTAGCTACCGCATACTGAAGGGTCTTTCCCTTCTTTCGGGATCACTGAGATGTGCACCAGAGGCCGGGGGGAAAGAGGTAGTTTGGCCAAAGCCATTGAACATTTTGACCATAAGGGGTCCGAGCAGGGGAAGAAGGGTTTTGTAATACTGTGTAGTATAGCCATCAGGGCCTGGCGTTTTCCCACTGTTGGTGGACTTGACTGCCGTGTTCAGTTCCTCAATGGAGATTGGTGTTTCAAGTTCGCTCCGGATTGGAGATGGGATGCGGGACAAGTGTGCTGTCCTGAGATAGTCTTCGATAGCGGAAGAGGTGGGAGATTATAGAAGGTTATATAGGCAGGAGTAGAATTCCCCAAACGTTTGGGCAATTTCTTTGCGTAGGGATAGTTTCCGCCCGGTCGGTGTCTTTATAAATGGGACACAGGAGCCCTTACGCTGATATCTGAGGGAGTGGGCAAGCCATTTGCCACACTTGTCACCAGACTCGTAAATTATCCTCTGACATGCCTGAATCGCTGCTTTGGCTTTGTATCAAAGGAGATCTGACACTTGCCGGCGTAGATGGGCTAGTTCAGTTCCTAATGAGGGGACCTGGGACTTTTTGTGCCATATTTCAAGGGTCTTGATATCGGCTAGCAGCTTTGTCTGCTGTGCTTCCCTTGCTGTTTTAATTCTGGAGCCATGCTTGATCAAAATTCCCCTTAGAACCTCCTTGTGGTCTTCCCACACTATACCTGGATCGCTCTCAGGGGTGGCATTTGTCTGGAAGTAAGCGGTGGCTTCTTTGACTACACCCGCCAAGACCTCAGGGGTCTGTAGTAGACTTTCATTCAACTGCCATCTCCACGCCGATGAGAGTAAAGTTGATGGGGTGCAGAGAAAAAGGAATAGTCTTGTTCCCCGGCGTGGAAGATGCGGCAGGTGTCTACCAGTTGTAGATCATGGAGTTTGTGTTTGTATACGTTTACTGGAGCTGAGGAGGTACCAGATGAGGTATCTAGGCTGGGGACCAGCGGAAGATTCAGGTCCCCCCCAAGGATCAACCTACCTCCGCAAACTCCACAAGTTTCAAAAGAATTTTGCACACAAACAAGTCTTATTGTGAGTTTGGTGCATAGATGGTTGCCAGTGTCACTTTGAGGCCACCAATATGGCCTTTAAGGAAAAGATAGCGGCCCTCTGTGTCATAACAACTGTAGGAGAGAGTCCAGGAAACTCGGCTTGAGATCAGAATGGATACGTCTTTAGATTTTGCTTCCCGATTGGTGGCATGATGAATCTGTTTTGAAGGAAGGGAAGTCCCACTGTTCTGAAATGAGTTTCTTGTATGAACGCTGTCTATACTAGAGCGTCTCAGATCACAAAGCAGCATACGCTGCTTCTCTGGGACGTTAAGTCCCTTAGTGTTCCAGGAAGTTACATTCACTGCATCCATCTCCTCTGGGGGGGGGGGGGGCGCGAGAGCAAGAAAAAAAAGGGTAAAGAGTAACAGGAAAGTGAGTTAGCAGGAGGCTACTGACAAATAGCATAACCTCTGGGAAGCTACAATTATAGCAAAAATATTGCTAACGCACTCACCAGTGGGAGCCGGTAACCGAGCGCTGGCCTAAGTGGGAGAGTTGAAGGAGACAGCCAGAGGGTAGAGAGCTCCCAGCTGACCCCCCCATCCCAGCCATCACAAACATGTAATTAACATTTATGGTAAAACATGCCTATAATAATCCAGCAAAAAACATAACTGATAAAGCAGGACTATAAAATTGAACCTTAACCACTTCAGCCCCGGAAGGATTTCACACTTTAGGACCAGAGCACTTTTTGCGATTCGGCACTGTCGCTTTAACTGACAATTGCGCGGTCATGCGACGTTGTGCCCAAACTAAATTTGCGTCCTTTTTTTCCCACAAATAGAGCTTTCTTTTGGCGGTATTTGATCACCTCTGCGTCATTTCTGATCGCCGCTATAAACAAAAGAAGAGCGACAATTTTGCAAAAGAAACCCAAATTTCTTACTTTTTGCTAAAATACAAATCCAAAAAAAAATATAAAAAAACATTTTTTTTCATGGGTATGGCCGATTTATATTCTTCCTCATATTTGTTATTAAAAAAATCGCAATCTGCATTTATTGATTGGTTTGCACAAAAGTGGCCGCGTTTACGGATGATGAGAATTCATTTCTGGGGTTTTTATTTATTTATTTTTTTTTACTAGTAATGGCGGCGATCTGCGATTTTTTAGCGGTACCTTCTTATATTTAGCCGGTATGGGTACTTTTTTTTACAAAAAAATATAAAAAAAAAC
>BLSH010296668.1:665095-677995 GCA_018402905.1 Glandirana rugosa
CGATGGACGTTTAATCTTACGTACACGAAGATGATACCTCCGAGAGTATTTAAATGTTCCCAATCCTGACGTCCATTATGTCTCACGGTACTTCTCCGGAACGTTCTTCATGGCACTCTGTATTACCCGCAGTCTTAACCCTTGTAAATTTATGAGAGCCTCCATAGTAGAAGCACATGCATTCTAATTTGCAGGTAGCCAAATCATCAAAGGCACAGGGGCACACTGGACACCCAGCACATAACACAATGGCAGCAAATGTGTCCAGTGTCCACCAATATTACACCAGTAACAAAGAGATGACCTCTGCCCCACCTATAACTGGCCTTCAAAGCAAGGAGCACATGGAAGGGTAATGCATGCAAGACAAAACCAGAGAAATTTCCAGCTCAACTCACCAACCAGTCTGCTATCCAACCAAATTAACCTGTCTAACAGTATGCATTGTGGGAGGACGTTATATAACGTCCTCCCACAACAATGGGTGCCACTTGCCGCCGTGTATCTACGCTACACGGTCGGCAAGTGGTTAAACTGCAAGGCCTCTTCATGGCACTCTGTATTACCTGCAGTCCTAACCCTTGCGTTAAAAACATGGGGTTTAGTTAACACACGTTTGCAAATGCATGCTTAAACTGCAAGGCCTCTTCATGGCACTCTGTATTACCCGCAGTCCTAACCCTTGTAAATTTATGAGAGCCTCCATAGTAGAAGCACATGCATTCTAATTTGCAGGTAGCCCAATCATCAAAGGCACAGGGGCACACTGGACACCCAGCACATAACACAATGGCAGCAAACGTGTCCAGTGTCCACCAATATTACACCAGTAACAAAGAGATGACCCCTGCCCCACCTATAACTGGCCTTCACAGCAAGGAGCACATGGGAGGGTAATGCATGCAAGACAAAACCAGAGCAATTCCCAGCTCAACTCACCAACCAGTCTGCTTACCAACTGAATTACCCTGTCTAAAAGCATGCGTTAAAAACATGGGGTTTAGTTAACACACGTTTGCAAATGCATGCTTAAACTGCAAGGCCTCTTCATGGCACTCTGTATTACCCGCAGTCTTAACCCTTGTAAATTTATGAGAGCCTCCATAGTAGAAGCACATGCATTCTAATTTGCAGGTAGCCAAATCATCAAAGGCACAGGGGCACACTGGACACCCAGCACATAACACAATGGCAGCAAATGTGTCCAGTGTCCACCAATATTACACCAGTAACAAAGAGATGACCTCTGCCCCACCTATAACTGGCCTTCAAAGCAAGGAGCACATGGAAGGGTAATGCATGCAAGACAAAACCAGAGAAATTTCCAGCTCAACTCACCAACCAGTCTGCTATCCAACCAAATTAACCTGTCTAACAGTATGCATTAAAAACAGGGGTTAGACAGGTTAACTCAGTTGGTAAGCAGACTGGTTGGTGAGTTGAGCTGGGAATTTCTCTGGTTTTGTCTTGCATGCATTGCCCTTCCATGTGTTCCTTGCTGTGAAGGCCAGCTATAGGTGGGGGCAGGGGCCATTTTGTTTGTTACATTTTATCAGCAGTTTTTCATATTTGATTCCCTTATTGTTTCGTTTTTATTTAAAAAAAATTGTAAGGCACAATGGCAATGATGGTTCCCTTCTCGACATTTAAAGTATGTAGAAAGTATTTACATTATCTAATACACCAGTCGATGAACCATGTAATTCTGGCATAGGCTGCCATACACGGCTTAAAGTGAATCTTCACTGCACCTGAGCACCACAAACCAAAAACACTATTTAATTCATTCTTCCTAAAGTATTTGTTAATACGTTTTCAAAAAAATTGAAGTTTGACAAACATGTTGTACATTGACAATTAGTAGTACAATGAGTAAAGATAACATATAGCTAAACATGGCCAACATAATATTGAGATAGTGACATTTCCCTTTAACCCCAAGTGGGGGAGGATAATCTGAAGTAATTTAGCAAGAGTGCCATAGTTGGACCTCACCGGGCCCAAAGTAGTAACATTGCTATCACTTATAGGTAGTAAAAACTGTTTCCAGCCATTCAACCCAAGCACTCACACACACAAAAAGGCATACGAACACCTCATCAACCCCCTCCCTCATATTAAACAAAATAGTCAGGAGGCCCATGACGGGACAAGTAGTGAAACACACAGATATGAAGGTACAATCACACATGAGCAACCTGTTATTGTTGAGAGAGCAGAGTGTCTTTCCAGAAGGAGTCCGCTATATCAAGCCAGGGCTGCCAAATCTTAAAGAACCTTTGGGGGCAAGCCCTTCCATTATAGATGAGCTTGAACATAGGTAAAATTGTGTTCACCATATGGTAGAAAATTTGTATATCCAGAGCAGAGGTATCTTTCCATCGTAGCAAGATCAATTTCCTAGAATAGTAGTATACGCACAAGAGTTCGAGCATAAGTCTGATGTATAAAGTCATTTAACACCCCAAGTAGTCCAACTTCTGGAGTATGTGGGACAGGTATATGTAGGGTGTTCTCGAATAAAGAAAATATAGCTTTCCAGTATGAGGACAAAACGGGGCTGGACCAAAACTTAAGTAAGTAATCAGCATACATAGTGCCACAACGAGGACAGGAAGCAGCAGTGGCAAAACCCATACAGGCTAGCCGAGCAGGAGTATAGTGCAATTGGTGTATAAACTTAAATTGAGTATACTGATCATTGGTACCAATAAGGTCCTGAAAACAGACCTCTGAGGCCTCGTCCCACACCTCTTCAGACAGCCCAGGGATCAAAGCCTCCCATTTTCCTTGATTTAATAAATTTTTAATACTCAAAGCAAACACCCGCATCTATCACGTTGAAAAACAACCCCTTAGCATTCTGGCCATGGTCATCTTGAGTAAGGGCAAATGTAGCATTTACATTCCTGGAATCCATCTGCCCTTAGCTCAAGCTTAGCTGAGACAACCCCCCCTCCCCTCCTGAAGACTCCTGAGATGTATGACATCATTTGCCTAGACAAGAAACCAGGAAGTAACCAAAGAAGTGTAAAAAAAGTTTAAAACAAGTACATATTATATATTCTCCTAACTATTTACTTATGCTATCAGCATGAGGATTAAAAATAATTAATGTTGATGGGAAAAGTGATGTTCCATTTTAAATTTGAGTCGTGTGTTCCCCTGTCAGCATCACCCAAGTGAAAAACTGCCAGCTGAACAGCACCTGCATCAAATGAAATTCAGCCGCTGATCAGGTAGTCTGGTGGCAGCAGGCAGGGAGACTATCTGAATACAATAACCGGCAAGGGAGAATCATCCATCCGCATTGTTTAGTGTGGATGGAGGAATCTGTTGGGTTTCTTTCATTCAGCCCACAAGCTTGACAAAAATAATCTATAAGTGTATGGCCAATGACAGATTAGTGCTGTCCCTTCCCAAGTCCTTATGTACACTGTACCAGCTAGGTGACTGCCAGCACAAGGTTGTTACTTTCCTCCAACATACCAGGAGTAGAAGAAAGCCAAATTACCATAACCGATTGCCGATCAGCTGCCGCAATTTACTGCAGCAGGTTGGCGCGGCTGCATGACTCATCATTATTGTATGTTGGGTGCGTGCGTGTGCCCATTCGCTAGCGGGGGAGCCAACCAGTGGGTTTGGCGGACTCCATGTCCGCTGGCCACCTGCGATCATTTCAGAGAGTATAAATTAAGCAGATCCCCGTTCTGTCAGGGAAGTAGAGTGAGATTGTCTTTTCCTAGTGATTAGGAACAGTGATCTCTCTCCTCTTCCAGGCAGCCCAGCCCCCATACAGTTAGAAACACCTCCCAGGGAACGCATTTAACCCCTTGATCACCACTAGTGTTAACCCTTTCCCTGTCACTGTCATTTATACAGTAATAAGTGCATTTTTATAGCACTGATCGCTGTATAAATGTCACTGGTCCCAAAAAAGTGTAAAAAGTGTCCGATCTGTCCACCACAATGTCGTAGTCCTGCTAAACATCACAGTTCACCGCCATTACTAGTGGGAAAAAAATAATAATAATGCCATAAATCTATACCCTATTTTATAGACGCGATAACTTTTGCACAGACCAATCAATATTCGTTTGGGTACAATGTCGCATGACTACGCAATTGTGAGTTAAAGTGACACAGTGCCGTGTCGCAAAAAATGGCATGGTCACGAAGTGGCTAAATCCTTCCACAGCTGAAGTGGTTAAAGCAGCACTTCAGTCATTTTTTCAACTTTACATCTATTAAATCCTCTGCCGTTGTTGTTTTAACTTTGGATAGTAAAACATTTTTTTCTGCCAGTAAATACCTTATACAGCCCACTTCCTCTTTCTTGTCTGGTCATTAGCCTAGGCTTCATGCACACAGCTCTCTCGTGAGAGTTTGCCAGGAAGGGAGGGGGGTGAGCCATAAGAGGGCCAATGAGAGCTGCAGGGCTACAGAGCTGGAGGTGTGCCTCTGTGTGTCTGTGTAAATCCAAGAAGTGAACAGACAGCAGCTTCAGCTGCACACAGTTAAAATGGATGCAGCCAGACTTAGTGGAGGGAGATTTCTGCAGCATATTTGGCAAATTATGTAAATAATATAACTGGGTACTAACATTTTTAGGTAATGTTGATCTAGGGTGAATCTGATTGCCTCTCGGGGGATCAGGAAGGAATTTTTCCCCCCGCTATAGCAAATTGGATCATGCTTTGCTGGGGTTTTTTTGCCTTCCTCTGGATCAACTGTGGGTCTGATTGTATAAGGGATTGTATGGTTATATATAATTTTTCTATTTTTTTTTTTGGTTGAACTAGATGGACTTGTGCCTTTTTTTCAACCTAACTAGCTATGTAAGTACAGAATCACAGTATATATAAAATAATATGCAAAGTGGTTGAAGGGAAGCTTCAGACTGGAAAATATGTTTTTATTACCAATTATGTGAGCAGACTGCAGTTCCTCTTTAGGGAATTGCCTTAATCCCTTCTTATATACTGTATTACCCAATACCTCTGCAAGGGCAAACATTTAGTCACTGGAGATGACAGTAGGATGTATGTGAAATTTTATGTAAGAGTGCTGTTTTTTTATTTCTAGGGTACTTCTTGAGGACAAGAGCAAATTTAAGACATGCAGCCAGATTGGATTTTACAGGTATATTCTAGAAGTAAAAATATTATAGCACATGACAGCTCTTATAGAACATACCTATAGCAGAATCGTACAACCTCATTTATATTTATAGATAGAGAAATAGATGAATAAAGCAACAGACAGATTGTTCTGTTTTCTTTCCCTTTACATTGTTATTATTATAATGCTGGCTTTATTGTATTGTTCCACTTTCACATGCAGGAGGCAGAAACTTCTTCACCCAGACCAGTCGCCATATTTGGCTCAGTTGGACACCCTCAAAACTGAGAATGGCATTGCCACACTTAGCATTATCCATCAGGAAACAAAGGTCAGTACTTTCTAGAAAATGCTGATTGCTCAACTTTGGAGCATTTGTAATTGTTTAGTTGTTTGAAGAGTGTCAGTTGGCTACATGGCAGCTAACGGAATACAGCCCTTGTATTTGATGTGTTCCCCACTTTTGAGAGCTCATGGCCTAGAGGGGGATCAAACAAAGAACCAAGCCATGTAGAAGACAGATGTCAAGAGAGGGCAGCGTACAGGTTTAGTCAAGGAAATAGTCATATTAGGAGCACTATAAGATCAGGATTGAATACAAGCAGTCTAAGCAAGTGGAAACCAGTGTCTACCTGCTGCACCCACACCATTTTCAGAGTGAAATAGTAACTGCTCCTAACAGAGGGAATATGGCAGTTTTCCACACAGAAAACTGCCATAGATTCCTGCCAGGCGTGACCTTGTCATAAGAGATGTGAGCTGTCAGTTGACAACTCACATCCCTCTCTCTGCTGGTGCAACGATTAGACTACAGGAGCATGGCCTGCAGAGTTAATAACCCTCCTCCTCCCTACCACTCTGAGCTGAGCAGGGAGCTGGGACAGCAGAAAGATTAGAGCATGCAGCACCAGCTATCCGTTCTCTGTGGATCTCTTCCATTATTTATATTTAAAAGAGTGTGACAAAAGCAATATAGTGTTACCATTGTAACACTGTACTACTCTGGGCAAGTTATGAGGATTACTTTTTTTTCTTTTAATACACAATATGATTGCTTATACCAGTGAATTTCACTGGTATAACCCCTTCACCCCCGGAAGGATTTCCCACGTTAGGACCAGAGCACTTTTTGCGATTCGGCATTGCGTCATTTTAACTGACAATTTCACGGTTGTGCGACATTGTACCTAAACGAAATTTGCGTCCTTTTTTTCCCACAAATAGAGCTTTCTTTTGGTGGTATTTGATCACCTCTGCGTCATTGCTGATCACCGCCATAAACAAAAAAGAGCGACAATTTTGCAAAAAAAAAACAAAAAAAAAAAACAGTTTTTCTTACTTTTTGCTAAAATACAAATCCAAAAAAAAGATATAAAAAATTTTTTTTTTCATCGGTTTTGGCCAATTTATATTCTTCCTCATATTTTTGGTAAAAATAGATCGCAATCGGCGTCTATTGATTGGTTTGCGCAAAAGTGGCCGCGTTTACGGAGGATGAGAATTAATTTCTGAAGTTTTTATTTTTTTTTACTAGTAATGGCAACGATCTGCGATTTTTAGCGGTACTGCGATATTGGGGCAGACATGTCGGACCATTTTTTTTGGGACCAATGACATTTATACAGCGATCAGAAATTTAAATATCCACTGATTACTGTATAAATGTCATTGGCAGTGAAGGGGTTAACCTGCAGGGGGAGATCTAGGGGTTAACTGTGTTCCCTAGACGTGTTCTAACTCTGGGGGGGCTGGGCTATTATGGGCATAAGAGATCTAACTGATCCCAGTGACAGGGATCAGTAGATCTCCTATGCCCGCACTGACAGAGCGGGGAACCGCCGTGTATACATCAGCGGTTCCCCGTATTTTTGCTGTGGCCACTCATCGCGGCTCGCCGGCGGACATCGGGTCCACCCGAGCCGCGGGCACACTCCTCCGGAGTACGTCGGGCACGCGCACGCTCCCCCTAGCGGCCACGCCGCAAATCGCAGTTTAATTACGGCGATTCGCGGGACGCATCCACACTGCCGCAGTAAATATATTGCGCGCGGTGTGGAAGCGGATAATCAACCATTTTTACTGAATGAAACGGATTCATTCAGTGTGTATTGTTGTGATTAGCTGTGTTTGGCCACAGCTAATCACATGGTACAGATGGGCTTTGATTGGTCCTGTCTGTACCATGTGATCACTGTGACCAATCACAACTTGCAACAATTGTACACAATGAATGGCATGAAAGGAAGCCTTCCATTGTTTACAATCGTCATGTGATCTGCTGTGATTGGTCACAGCAATGACATGGTACTGGCAGCGGGCCAGTACACTGCTCAGTAATTGGCCGTATGATACAGCCGATGACAGATGACCGCACTGCAGCCTGTGGGGCGTGTGAGGTGTGTTTCGGGAGGATGTAATATGGTTAATGGTTCTGCTGGTTGTGGTGCACCATTACTCCTTGAGGTTGATTTACTAAAGGAAAATATACTGTTCAGTGAAAGTGCAGTTACTCTAGATCTGAGGGGAAGCTCTGAAACAAGGGGGAGAAGCTCTGTTGATTAAAACCATCCAATCACGCGCAAGTAAAAATGCTGTTTCTCTTACGTTCACTGACAGACGCAGCTCTTCTTAAATGACACGTGGGTTTTATGTCGTCCTATCAGGAGTGACTAGGCAAAACAGATGCAAAAGCATCAGGGATAGGCTGGCCCCTCCCATGGGGGCCGTCCTCACCTGAGCCTATAAAACCCCCTGCTGGCCAATAGCATTCAGTTTTGTTTGCCTAGTGTAAAGGAGTTGAGTCGCCTCGGTTGCCACGGGGACCCCCGTGGAACTCTCTGATGGCGAATTGGTCCTCTCAGATACTGAAGAGGACCAGGGGGCCTCAGTGGCACGCGACAATGCAATTGTAGCAGCGCTAATTGCTGACATTCGCCAGGCTCTGTGCCTTGCTCAGTCTGAGGAGGTGCAGACTTCCACTTATGTCTGTGGGTCTATGAAGCCTCCTAAGTCTCCTAGGGCTTTTCCCTATGATCAATTTTTTGAACGGCCTGTTTTTTAAGGAATGGGGTTCCCCCAAAAATTCC
Source organism: Glandirana rugosa (assembly GCA_018402905.1). Taxonomy (NCBI): domain Eukaryota; kingdom Metazoa; phylum Chordata; class Amphibia; order Anura; family Ranidae; genus Glandirana; species Glandirana rugosa. The sequence continues at coordinate 673,303 of BLSH010296668.1, forward strand.
TTCACTTTGCCTAAGCGTTTTGCAGTGCGCTATCCCTTTGAGGATGCTTTCCTTAAGCGGTGGGCTTCCCCTTCGGTGGACCCACCGGTGGCCTGTTTAAATAAGGCTACCACCCTTCCTGTGGAGGGTTCGCCCTGTTTTAAGGAGGCGGCGGATCGTCGCACGGAAATGGTGTCTAAGGCTATTTTTCAGGTAGCAGGTTTTGCTATGCGGCCAGCTCTGGCCTCAGCAATGTCAGCGCAGTCTCTTTTTGAGTGCCTCTCCTCAGTGTGCAAAAATTGGCGTTGCAATTGTGCAAGGAATGAGTTGCATAAGGTGCAACACGCGGTGGAAGGCCTCCATTATCTCTGCGACTCCCTGCTGGACATCATGTCCATGCTGTCCAAAATCTCAGCTTTTGCCATAATCATCAGACGGGTGTTGTGGCTGAGGTCTTGGTCGGGTGATCAGGCGTCTAAGAAACGCCTCACTGACCTTCCCTTCCAGGGGGGTCGTTTGTTTTGACCACAGCTGGACGAAATCATTAAGGATTTCACGGGGGGGAAGAGTCTCTTTCTTCCGGAACCCAAACGGCGGGACTTTCGCCGGCGTCAGGGTCCCTCTTTTCCTGCGCAGAAAAAGTTTTTTCGTGCCTCAGGTACAGCCGGGGCGGGTTCCAAGTCCGGTAAGGCCCCGGCTGGATCTGGTAAGAGAACCTGACAACGAAAGCCCGGGAAAGTGGAGGATAAGCCTTCCTCAGCGTGACGGGTTGCCCCCGCCCATATCTCGGGTGGGGGGCCGGTTATTGGAGTTTGCGGACTGCTGGACAGCTCACATCTCCGATCGGTGGGTCCTGGATGTGGTGTCCACCGGTTACCGGATAGAGTTCAAAGCTCTGCCCCCAGACAGGTTCTTTCCCTCAAATCTAAGACTTCCACAGGGGCATCTGGAGGAACTGTTAAGCGTGGTCCAGTCCCTCGCGGACATGGGCGTCGTGGTGCCAGTTCCACTGGAGGAGAGGTTCTGCGGTTTTTACTCAAACCTCTTTGTGGTGCCCAAAAAGGGCGGGGTCAGGCTGATTCTGGATCTCAAAGCTCTGAACTGCTTTGTCAAAGCACAGAAATTCAAGATGGAGTCCATTCGCTCGGTCGTTGCTGCCCTGCATCAAGGGGAATTCTTGGCAGCGTTTTCTGCGTTTCGCAGTGGGAGACCTGCACTACCAGTTTGGCCCTACCGTTCGGTCTGGCCTCGGCTCCCAGGGTGTTCACCAAGGTGTTGGCACCGGTCCTAGCTCTGCTAAGACAGAGAGGTATCGCAGTGGTAGCGTACCTCGACGACCTGCTCCTGAGGGCGGAGTCGGTAGTGTCCTTGGAGGAGGACGTGAGAATCACGGCTTCTACACTAAGGGACTTCGGTTGGCTCATCAACCTGCAAAAGTCCTCGCTAGCCCCCTCATGTCGCCTGGAATACCTTGGTCTGATTCTAGACACGGTGCAGGCGAAGGTGTTCTTGCCTCCCAGCAAGCTATTGGGGCTGCAAGTGGCGGTTCGGACCCTACTGTCGCGCCGGAGGTCCTCCCTAAGGTTCTGCATGCGGGTGTTGGGACTCATGGTTTCGTCCTTCGAGGCGATACCTTACGCCCAGAGTCACACTCTGCTCTTGCAGAAGGCGATTCTGTCAAGGTGGGACAAATCTCCCCTTTCTCTGGACAGACTGATCCGTTTGGACCACCAGACCAGGGGATCACTGACTTGGTGGCTCCAGGCTCCAGCACTGACTCTGGGAAAGTCTTTTCTTCCCCTCAACTGGTCGATTGTAACGATGTATGCCAGCCTGAAGGGCTGGGGAGGGGTGTTGGGTCAGTTGTCTGCTCAGGGCCGTTGGTCAGATCAGGAAGCTCGACTTCCGATAAATGTGTTGGAACTGAGAGCGATCAGGCTTTGCTTGTCCCATTGGTCGACAAGGCTGCATGGCTTCCCTGTCCGGGTTCAATCGGACAATGCCACAGCTGTGGCGTATGTGAACCATCAAGGAGGGACAAGGAGTTCCGCGGCAGCTGCAGAGGCTGCTCTGATTCTCCGCTAGGTGGAACAACATGTCCCGGCGCTCTCCGCAATTTACATTCCGGGAGTGGAGAACTGGCAGACTGACTTTCTCAGTCGCCAGACACTGGACCAGGGGGAATGGTCCCTGCATCCGGAGGTGTTTCGCCAGATTTGCTGCAAGTGGGGCACACCAGAGGTAGACCTCATGGCGTCCGGGTTCAATTACAAGGTCCAGACCTTCGTGTGCAGAACAAGAGATCCGTTGGCGGTCGCCACGGACCCACTGGTGGCTCCTTGGGGTCGGTATCGGTTAATATACCTCTTCCCTCCCCTGAAGCTCTTGCCTCGGGTTCTGTGCAGGATAGCTGCGGAGGGTATTCCGACGATCCTGGTCACTCCCGATTGGCCTCGGCGCACTTGGTACGCCGATCTGGTTCGGATGGTGGCGGACGCCCCTTGGCGGCTTCCGCTTCGCGAAGACCTGCTGTCCCAAGGTCCCATCTTGCACCCTGCTTTACCCTCGCTGGCTTTGACGGCTTGGCTATTGAGGCCCAGGTATTGAGGGATCGGGGAGTCGCTGACTCTGTAATCTCTACTATGCTTATGGCACGTAAGTGCACTTCGCGCAAAATTTATCACAGGACCTGGAAAGTATATATTGCATGGTGCGAAGCGGGGGGTTGGAACCCTCACTCTTATTTGGTGTCCAGGGTGCTGACTTTTCTGCAACAGGGACTGGACAAGAGCCTGGCATTGAGTACGACAGAGCTTGAGCTATTTTGCAAAGAAGATTGGGTAAATATTTCACTCTCTAGATGTTCAAAGCTGGTAGAGACATCCCCAAAAAGACTTGCAGCTGTAATTGCAGTGAAAGGTGGTTCTACAAAGTATTGACTCAGGGGGGCTGAATACAAATGCACGCCACACTTTTTTCACATATTTAATTGTAAAATAAAATTGAAAACTGTTTATCTTTTTCCTTCCACAATTATGTTCCACTGTGTGTTGTTCTATCACATAAAATCCCAATAAAATACATTTACGTTTTTGGTTGTAACATGACAAAATGTGGGAAATTTCAATTGGTATGAATACTTTTTCAAGGCACTGTATTTGCTTTTACTAAATTAACCCAATTGTGCTTTGATTTGAAATAATACTTATAGTCTTCTTAGCTGTAACATGTAAGTAAGTCTCTCTGACCTGCTTGCAAGTTTTAAACAACTTGCTTTGATTTTATTAAATGTTTTAGTTGAAAAGTATCCTGTCAGCTTGATGTAGTAAAATCTGTGACTGTATCTGTTTGATCCAAAATTCTGATTTCATTCATCTCCTTGCTTTTAGGTTCCCTTGCAACTGCAGGTCATTGCAGTGGAGGGCAATATCTTTAGACTTAAAATTAAAGAGCTTTCACCTCTAAAGCCTAGATATGAAGTGCCTGATGTATTGGTGAAGGAGCCAACTACTGAAAGGTCAGAATGAATACCTTTAAAGTATTAGTCCTTTCATGCCAGGTCCTGCTGTAATACTAGACCAGTAGACTGTGCTGTGTCTGTGATACTATTTATTTTTCCTCTCCTCCATAGATCAAGGAAAGGCTGGGCTCTGTGTGCAGTGAGATTTTTTAACATGCAAATTATTGCTTCCTAGGAGATCAGAATAGCCCACTTATAAAATGCATTCCTCAAAATCCTGAGCATTACTTATTATTGTGCCAATTGTGACTGGTGCAAATTCAAAGGAGGCAATTTACTAAAGGAGTAGAGCATGTTTACTTTACAAGATGAATTTTCACTTAGCCTTGGACATGAGGTGAAGCTAAATTAATATTCACTGTGGAAAGAATACCCAATCATGTGTAAGGACATTTAAAAACTGGATGTTTGGTTGGATGATTGAAGGTCAGCACACCATTTCTTCATTCAGCAAACCAAGTGAAAGCTCAGTTGGAAAAGTGAAAATATGCTTATTCAGCTTAGTGTTTTCCCTGGAGAAGAAGAGGCAATATGATAGCAATATATAGATTCTTCAATCCCCTCTAGCATTGGGAGGAGACTTTTTAATCCTAGGTCCATAAAGAAGACACGTGTCCTCACAATGAAGTTGGATGAGAAACAGTTCAATCTTAAACTGCGTAAGAGATTGTTTACTGTTAGGGCGTAAGGAACTTCCTTCCAAGTTCAGAGAACTTTTAGATGTGTTTCTAAAACAGAAAACAGTAGTCACACACACATTTTGGGTTGAACTGGAGGTACCAGTGTCTGTATTCAACCTTACCAAACTACGTAACTTTGTAATTATTATTATACAAGATTTGTTCACCAATCAGTCATAACTTTATAACGAACCACCTAATATTGAGTAGGTCCCAGTTTGCCACCAAAACAGCCCTGATTTATCAGGGCATGGATGCCACTAGACCTCTGAAGGTATGCTGTGGTATCTGGCACCAAGCCATCAGTAGCAGATCCTTTAAGTACTGTCAGTTGTGAGGTGGGATCCATGGAATAGTCAAGTTTTCTCCTTACGTTCACTGACAGACGCAGCTTCTTCATTTCCTTCATGGGGTTTTATGTTCGTCCAACTAGGAGTTAACTAGGCAGGGAAAAGATCAGCTGGCCCCTCCCTTGGGGGCCATCCTCTCTTCCTACATCAAACCCCCTCACAGC
>BLSH010296669.1:6922-17345 GCA_018402905.1 Glandirana rugosa
AAACTTACTGTTAATGAGTCAGTACGTTGTGCCATGGGTATACTTTAAACGCAGGAAAAAAAGTGTGTTTATCTCGAAAGAAAACCACCATAAATTAGTGATCCTCCCCCAAATAAAAAACACGATATTTATTTTTTTCTAACTTTAAAAAAACTTTTTTACGGAAAAAGAAACAAAGCCAGTATTTTAAAACGTTTAATCATTAAAAAGAAACATTTAAAACCGGTTTTAAATATGACGATGTATAGAAACCATTTTTATTGGGTTTATTCACATATAATAAACCAGGAACACTTTCAATATCTCAGATCGTGTTGCATGACTGAGTAATTGTCATTCAAAGTGTGATAGCGCTGAAAGCTGAAAAATGGCCTGGACAGGAAGGGGGTTTTCGTGCCAGGTACTGTTGTGGTTAAAGAGGCCACTGCCATCAGGGAATACCGTTTCCATAAAGGGGTGTACTTGGTCAGCAACAATGTTTAGGTAGGTGAAACATGTCAAGTAACATCCACATTAATGGCAGGACCCAAGGTTTCCAAGCAGAACATTGTCCAAAGGCAGGCTTGCCTTCTTCCTATAGTACATCCTGGTGCCATCTCTTCCCCAGATAAGCAATGCACACACATGTGACTATCCACATGATGTACAAGAAAATTCAATTCATTGGGCCAGGCCATCTTATTTCATTGCTCCGTGGTCTAGTTTTGATGCTCACATGCCCATTGTAGGAGCTTTCGGCTGTGGACACGGGTCAGTAGGGGTACCCTGACCGGTCTGTGGCTATGCAGCCCCATACATAAAAAACTGCTATATCCACTTTTTTTTGCTTTCAACGCATCAACTTCAGGGACAACATGTTTACTTGCAGCTTAATATGTCCCATTGAGTTTCAGATAGCATTGTAACAAGATATGTTTATTCACATAACTTTTCAGTGGTCATAAAGTTTTGGCTGATCGGTGTATATTGCCAACAGTTTACACAGCGCTTTACAAAATGGATATTGAAAAATCAAAATGTTCTTTAGGGCTAGCCAATTATCATGGTGTTACTTCATGAATGAATTTGTGTTATAACAGCAAATAAATAAATGTAATATTCCATCAGGTTCAATATCTTGTTGCAAGAAACAGGAACTGTGGTTCTCGAGCATTCAAGTGGCACAAGCAAGGTCCATATCACTTCCCAGCCATTTTCTATTATGGTGACACAGGAAGACAAGGCACTTATTGGAATAAACTCTCAGGGCTTTTTGTATTTTGAACATCTACAACTACCACCAGAAAAAAGGTATAAAATCATTGGAAGGGAAGGTTTGCAAAGCTTCACTAGCTTATGAAGATAAAATAACATAGTGCAAAACATTCTGCCCTACTTGGTCCCATGTGAAAGCAGTGCTGTCATCCTTTTGTAAATTTTTGTGCCCCAAATACAGAGATATAAAGCTTTACTTCATGTTGCTGTAGTTCTGCGCTGTGTCAGTGACTCTCTTTTTCTGTTTCAATATTTTTATTAAAGGTTTTCACAAATAAAAGTAAATTCCAGTATCAATTTCAAACAATATGTAATATCCACAATTTAAATTGCATATAAAATAAAGCCAAAAAGTTATGTAGTGTAACTGCACTAATACAGAACGAAAGACATATTACAACATTCCTCTCATTGGCAAGGGACTATTCCCTCTAAGATAGCTGTCCTCAGGACATTGCTGAAATATAGAGCCGCAAACTTCATAATCGATTCTCAATTAACCACAATCTAATTTGGTAGTTTGTAAAGAGGCAATACAACATAAATGTCCCAGCATGTCTTTCTATTGTATGACAGCAATGTGATTTGATGGGGTTCAGAGTATGTCCTCCACCTCAGGAGGTGCAAATCCTCTCAACCAGCGGGAGAAGGACTCTCCACCCCCCACAACCACAGAATTACGCCATTCAAATCCCTCAATCACAAAAGCAAGAGGAAGAAAAGAAAAGTAAGAAGAAGGGAGACAACAGAGAAGGAAGGGGAGAGGGGAAGAGGAAAAGACTCCATGCTTTGGTCCATATCAACCAGGAGAGACCCTAGTCGGGTATGGTCTGGGGATCATTAGTCAAGTATCTAATCCACCGGCCCATACCTTTTCAAACACCTTCATTTTATACTGCAGAGTTGCTGTTAACTTAATTTAACATAAGCCAGGAAAGTTTGTGTTTAAGCTGGTCAAATATTATGGCCAGTGACTCTTTTTTGAAATCAGACATGGCCAGGCAGCTATTATTTTTCAGAAGGAGGTCACCTTAAACAGAATCCTAAAGCTGGCCATACACTAGTATTTTTTTCAAAGTCGTTTGTTCAATTTTGAAATCATTAATGGTATCAAATTATTGTTCATTTTCAACAACAGTGATGAGAAAATTTGAAGTAACAGGATGGGAATAAACACATTTCTAACAGTGCTTGTGGTTTTTATTCAGGAAACTCCATTTCAAAAATGTTAAAATCAAATGAAATTCTAAAGTCACCAAATGTACTAAGAATTTTCCTACAGATTTTCATCTGACTCTACTAGTGTATGGCCAGCTTGAAACTTCAATGAGTGATTAATCAGGCTTATTTTTTTTTAACATAGGTAGCAATATTTATTTCTCTGGGTAGCAGCGGCTATGATCTTGGGGAAAAATTGTTTCCCCTGACATTAGGGTATTGCTAGGTGTATTTAGACGCTGCTCCCTTCCCTGTAGATGGTAACAGGCATACCTGAGTTATTAGTGTATTCAAACAAATATTTAACATTTGTAAATTTCACCAACCATCTAATGTTATAGTAAGCTTAAGGCCCCTTTCACACAGGCTTTCCGATCAGCTCTGCCTGTCAGTTTTTCAGACGGACCTGATTTGACCCTCCATTCACCCCTACGGGGCAGCGGATGTCAGCGATGACATGTCCGTTGACACCCGTTGCTATCCGATCTGATCCTGTCCGCCAAATCCAGAGGGATGGTGGCCCTATTTTCCATCTGTCTGGCGGATCGGATGGGATCAGATGAAAACGGACAGGCGATCCGTTTTTATCTGATCTCCCCATAGAGGAGAGCAGGACTCTGACAGGTCCATCTCAGCATAGTCAGCAGAGACGGACCTGTCATCCGCCTGCTTAGCGGGGATCAGCGGATTGATGCCCCGCTGAGCAAAGCCGACCGATCGGACCGTGAAAGGACCCTAACTCTTCTATAAAATGTAAAAATTAAAATGGAAAGTGCTGCCCATAGCAGCCTTTATTTTGTAGCTACAACTTGATTATTAGATAACACTTTTAACTTTATTTTTTCTCTTTAACACCTATATATAAAATAAATTCAGTACGTTACTCTTCAGCACATAGTGACATTCTTTATGGTAACTTATTTTGGTGTAATAAACTCATCATCTTTATTGTTTCTGTGTTTGTTTATTACAGAGTACCAGCAGATACAGACAAAAACGTGCAGCCGGATAAGTCAGAGGTACATTGTTCTAATATTTCAGATAACAAACTTGAAAAAATGTATTTGTGTATCTGTCTACCATCCAATCTTTTGTATTTCAGGCTATGTTAGAAAGTAATGGTGCTGTTGTTATTCATAAAAGGGGCATAGTCACAGCTAAAGGGGTCTGTAATATTGCCATGGTAGAAGAGGAATCATATCCAAAATAAAAAAACGGGGATGAGGAACCATAAATAACAGGCACCTATATGGTACCTGAACGTATTCATCCACTCACTACATAAATCTATAGTGGGGCTATAGTGGCAAGGAAACAGCATATACGAAAGGAACTACCAGACAAGACACAGTTCAAAGTACCACTATACAGAGCCACAAGGATATTGTACCTGAAAATATGTACATACCCCAAAATTAGAAAAAATATAAAGTTTATTGTAAAGTAATCTAAAACAGTCCAAAAAAATTTAAAAGTAAAATGACCGTCCACCTTGCACCATCTAGACTAGACAACTTTGTCTAAACAAAATAAAGTCATGACATTGTCCATGCATCCACATAAATCTGCAGGGAAGGTAACAAGCATTAAATATTCACAAGTAAATCATCATTCAATGGAGAATTCATCATGTGGCAGATAAGCATATGCTGACTGACTGTGCATGAGTGGGATTACGAATAAAGTGCAAATGCATTAACAGTCTCTATGAAGTAGTCCCTTAAACCTTCAACAGGACAGCGGATGACTACACATCCCGCACCATGGTCAAACAAACTTGAGGTAGAAAGAATATGAGCATGGCTAGTAGTATCCAGCCACTAAGGTTCAGCTGACCAGTAGATCCGTAGCCACTAGATCAAACACACGGAGAGAAGCCAAGTTCATAATGAAGCTTGTTCTATTCTACACTGTGACTAGCGTGTCCTCTGCATGTATGAATCCCTCTTTATTCCTTTACAATGGTGTCTGGTTATCTGTGTGCGTTTTGTAATTTCATTCCTATTTTGTATGTACATGTTTTCGGATACTATATCCCTGCGGCTCTGTATAGTGGTACTTTGAACTGTGTATTGTCTGGTATAGTTCCTTTCATATAGAAGAAGAATCAGTCTAGTTGTCGTGGCAATGGTGCCATTGGCTTTGTTGCCACTGTTTTAGAGGCATCACCTTGGGCTTGGGAGGATCTGCACTGTGGGAATGGAGGGATTGACACCATTGATATAGTAATGAGAAGGTTGACCCTGTTGTCATATTGTCACGTACCTGGTTGGAGGCTGAAATGCTGAGAGAGGCTCCCCTTGCGGCTGAACGCAGCGTACCTCTGGGGTTGAGACAGAAGGTACAGTGCATAAAGAAGCACGGGTCACCAGAGCAGATGGATGAGGCATGTAGGGATACTTGCAGGCTGAGAGAAGCAGCAGGAACACTGACAACAGGTTTAGACTTGACAGCGGCCGGAGATAAGAGCAAACAACCGTCAGAGCTGCGGGCCCACTTCCGGCACAAGACTGGAATCAGCTGGCAGAGGGTCTGCAAGACTAGTCTGGGAGAGCAGGATGCTGTGCAAGTTCAGTCCCAGATGCTGACTGACGATCAGGTGCAGGCAAGTGGAAAGAAGGCAGGTCCGTTAGCCAAGCCAGCGGGTCAAACACCAGGATTCGGGTAGCTAGCAAGTCCGTTGAGCAAGCCAAGGGTCAGATACCGGGAATCAGGCAGGGAGAAGTCCAAGGTAAAGCCGAAGGTCAAGCACAGGAGAGAGCCAAGGGAAGTCCAAAGCCAAGCCGGGTCACAGCAGGAACCAATCAGGATACTAGAGATGCAGGCTCAGGAATGCAGGAGAGCTGAAGACGATCCAGCAATTAGGAGGCATAATGAGCAGCCTTTTATAGGATGGCCAAGATTCCTATTGGGTGCTGAGTGTGCGCCGTATTGTCCTGTTGCATGCGTGCCTGCGCACATGCGCACTTCCTCTGTATGTGCGCACCGGGATGCGCTGCCCATGACACATATTTACAGAAGAGTCAGCCTTGATTCCATGGTGAAGGAAAGAATGGCATATTGCCTTGGTGATGGGGGGATTGGTGACAGCCTATGCCAGGTCAACAAATGAATTGGCCTTTGTTCCTGAGGGATTGGCAGTATTGCCATTGGAGAGATCTGCCCTGTTGTCATAGCAGCAAAAGTTTGGGCCTACTGCAAGTGCTAAAACTGATCAGTCTTGATGGTATGGTGACAAGGGATCAGCCTGGTTTTATAGCAATCATGGGATCTGTCCTGTTGTCATGGTGATGAATATGTCCCATTTGACTGGTCAAAGAGGGATTAGCCAAGTAGCCATGCTCACTGTCACTGTAGCAATTCCATGGAAACAAATGGATCAATCCAATTGCCATGGCAGTAAAGGGATTGGACACATTGCCATGGTGAAGTAGAGATCTACTATATTGTGAATGGCAACAGAGGGATGAACCATGTTACCATAGGTACAGATGTATCACCATGTTGATGTGGTGATGGATGGATCAACCACATTGCCTGGTGATAGAGGGATCAGCCATGGAAATGGAAGAATTGTTCCTGGCAACATTGCCATGATAACAGAAGAGTTGGCAGTAGTAGTACAGTAGTGGCAGAAGAATAGGGCATGGCAATAGGACAATCATCCCCAGCAAATGCCAAAGGGACTAACGGACCTGTTGGCACAGTGATGAAGGGATCAGTCATGGAGCCAATGCCATGGTGATAACATGATTATCGGTTGCCATGAGACAATACAGAGGTATTGGTTTAACTATGAGATACAGAAATTCTTGTTTGCAGATTTATTATAGGACTCAAATTAATTTATTCAGAAACAAAGAATTAAAAATATATATTTTGGAGTGACACAAGTTATTTACATAGAAGGCATGTTATTATTATTATTATTATTATTGACAGGATTTTGGTGTTTTTTTGTTATTTTAAATCCAAGATTTTGGATGGGGAGGCATTTGCAGGAAAACACGTAGTACACTTAGTACAGTTTAAAAGGAAGCCATTCAGGCTCCTTTCACACTGAGGCAGTAAAACATCGAACGCTTTTGAAGAGCTTTTCAGGCGCTTTTGAAAAGCTTTCCATTCATTTCAAAGGAGAGGGTTGTTTTTTTACCACCCTGCCAGCACAGTGCCCCAGTGTGAAAGCATTCATGGATTTTAATGGAAATAGGTTTTCGTGAGCTTTTCAGGTGCTTTCTTTAATGTGAAAGCGCCTGAAAAGTGCCTCAGTGTGAAAGGGGTCTTAATGTGTATCGAAGAGTAATTTTTTATTTTCAGGAATTGCAGAGGAGATGCTTAATACTTCTGGTGAACCTGTGCTTTGCATTGACAGCTTCACGCTAATGTCTGTCTTTACAGCTTAATATAGCTAAATATACTTACTATTCTGTGGAAGCAATAAGTGGTGACCTCCAACTTACACAGGGATAAGTAAGCTCTCTCTGTCCCCATGAGACAACATTGGATTGCTGAGCAGCCAATAACCAAGCACAACCAACACCTGTCAGGACAGAAATATGGGGCTGCCTCGTTTTAGAAGTTGCAGGCTCCAGGGCTGTTATCCTTATTCCTCTTCCACTAGTTCTACTACTTGCTTAGCTAATGATCTGGAACAAGCATGTTCATATAAGGAGGCATAAAAACAACCAGGGGGCATGGCACAAAAATGTAAACAAGGATGCCTTTGGAGAAGTTATATGAGACACCGGTCCCTGCTCCCAAGCTCAAAAGACCAATTAAGATACCAAGGAATGTTCAACAGAAGGAATGCAGTTCTGGTGTATAATGAGTCAAGCAATATAAGAAAAAGTATCAATCTTTAATGACAGTGTGTCAAAACATATTCCAAATTAAAAACAAAAAACAATGGATCAGATTGTAGGCAATGACAAAAGGAGAAAAAAAAATAAAATATATATATACATACATACAGGCGATCCCCGGGTTACAAACAAGATAGGGACTGTAGGTTTGTTCTTAAAGCGGAGTTCCACCCAGAATTTGTTTTTACATCATTCACGTCCTTTGCCTATATAGACTTACCTTTGAAGATAAAAAAATGTTATACTCACCCTAAGTCCCTTTATTAAGTAGAATTTGTTTGTAAGTCAGAACAGGTGCATTTTTTAAGTGTAGCTTCAGCCAAAAAAACTATTTTTAAGCTTTTTTGATAGCAAAGGGAAGGGTTAGCACCCCATGCAATGTTTGTTTTGCTGTCTATATTTCTGTTCAGAAGATATCACCTCATTTCCTGTCCCAATGATAGTTGGATTTTGAAAATTTTGGGTTGTTGTGGAAACAAGGATTGGTGATAAAGCATCAGTTGAGACACCGTTTTCCCATAATAACTCTTACATGAGTGAATTTCCCTTCCTAGGGGTAGATTTCCTGTCACTTCCTGTTGTCTCCCTCCGTTTGTAAGTAGGAGTCATTTGTAAGTCGGATGTTTGTAACTATGTGACCGCCTTTTATATATCTCACAAAAGTGAATACACCCCTCACATTTTTGTAAATATTTTAGATCTTGTAAAGTAGTGAGTGTACAGCTTGTATAACAGTGTAAATTTGCTGTCCCCTCAAAATAACTCAACACACAGCCATTAATGTCTAAACCGCTGGCAGCAAAAGTGAGTACACCCCTTAGTGAAAATGTCCAAATTGGAAGCTAAGTGGGTACGTGTTGTAATGAATCATTGATGTTAGTTACTTTATGATTATATCGCAGTATCCGACCTGTATAAATAATCTTGCATACCTAGGGAGACCCTACAATGGACACATGTATATGCGGCTTTATATTGGCAGACCTGTACTTAGATACTACTAAAGATGTCAATATGTGAATATGGTGCAACGGATGGACACTGTATCAAACTACCTTGTATACATAGCTCTAACACGACCAAAAGTGATGATGATGATGTATGCAAATTTTCTATGATCTGCGGCCTTTATTTCAATAAACTTGGTTTTTGATTAAAAAAAAAATATCCAAATTGGGCCCAAAGTGTCAATATTTTGTGTGGCCACAATTATTTTCCAACACTGTCTTACTCCCCTTGGGCATGGAGTTCACCAGAGCTTCACAGGTTGCCACTGGAGTCCTCTTCCACTTCTCCATGATGACATCACGGAGCTGGTGGATGTTAGAGACCTTGCGCTCCTCCATCTTCCATTGGAGGATGTCCCACAGATGCTCAATAGGGTTTAGGTCTGGAGACATGCTTGGGCAGTCCATCACCTTTATCCTCAGCTTCTTTAGCAAGGCATTGGTCTTCTTGGAGGTGTGTTTGGGGTCGTTATGTTAGAATACTGCCCTGCGGCCCAGTCTCTGAAGGGAGGGGATCATGCTCTGCATCAGTATGTCACAGTAAATGTTGGCATTCATGGTTCCCTCAATGAACTGTAGCTCCCCAGTGCCGGCAGCACTCATGCAGCCCCAGGCCATGACGGTCCCACCAACATGCTTGACTTTAGGCAAAACACACTTGTCTTTGTACTCCTCACCTGGTTGCCGCCACACACGCTTGACATCATCTGTACCAAATAAGTTTATCTTTATCTCTTCAGACCACAGGGCATGGTTCCAGTAATCCATGCCCGTAGTCTGCTTGTCTTCAGCAAACAGTTTATGTGCTTTCTTGTGCACCATCTTAAGAAGAGGATTTCTTCTGTGACGCCAGCCATGCAGACCAATTTGATGCAGTATGCAGAGTATGGTCTGAGCACTGACAGGCTGACCCCCCCCCACACCTCTTCAACCTCTGCAGCAATGCTGGCAGCACTCATACGTCTATTTCCCAAAGACAACCTCTGGATATGACGCTGAGCACATGCACTCAACTCCTTTGGCCGACCATGGCGAGGTCTGTTCTGAGTGGAACCTGTCCCGTTAAACCTCTGTATGATCTTGGCCATCGTGCTGCAGCTCAGTTTCAGGGTCTTGGCAATCTTCTTATAGCCTAGGCCATCTTTCTGTAGAGCAACAATTCTTTTTTTCAGATCCTCAGAGTTATTTGCCATGAGGCGCCATGTTGAACTTCCAGTGGCCAGTATGAGAGAGTGAGAACGATAACACCAAATTTAACACACCTGCTCCCCATTCACACCTGAGACCTTGTAACACTAACGAGTCACATGACATCGGGGAGGGAAAATGGCTAACTTTGCTCAATTTGGACATTTTTAGTTAGGGGTGTACTCACTTTTGTTGCCAGCGGTTTAGATATTAAATGGCTGTGTAAAGATAAAGTAAGTGGAGACAAATGGCGCTGCCTTAAAATAATAAAAGATGAGATTGCATAAGCTAGTACACAAGGTATGAAAGAGACCACCTGTTTTCAATGGGTCTGCTGGTGATCCATAATTAGACTGTCATGTCAGAAAAACCTTAATCAGGATGCCAATGAATATCGCTGTTCATTGTCCCGATCCACAATCATGTGGAAAAACAGAGAAGGCACAATGAATGCATGAGAAGCTGGTAAAACAACCAAGTGCTACTGTACTCACACTCGGGGGAAGTCAGACAAGCGTGTGTTCGCTGGCCGCTGTTCGCTAGCCAGCCGGGAGATCTCCGTGTCTCTAATCCAAAGTGGGTGGGTGAGCGTCGTGACGTCTCAGGCTCCGCCTAAATGGCTGTGTGTTGAGTTATTTTGAAGGGACAGCAAATTTACACTGTTCTACAAGTTGTTCACTCACTGCTTTACATTGCAGCAAAGTGTCATTTCTTCAGTGTTGTCACATGAAAAGATATAATAAAGTATTTACTAAAATGTGAGGGGTGTACTCACTTTTGTGAGCTACTATGTGTGTGTGTGTGTGTATGTATATATATATATATATATATATATATAATATATATATATATATATATATATATATATATATATATATATATATACATAGTGGG
>BLSH010296669.1:33382-57839 GCA_018402905.1 Glandirana rugosa
GACACGCGTGGGCGTACGCGCGCGTGGACACGTGCGCGGCCTTTGCCGCGGTTTACCGCGGATAAATTTGGGACCTGTAGGACGTAGTTCAACGACGAACAAGATGTCGCAAGGTCTGGACACCCGGAGTCGAGGGATGGACAAGGACACAAAGTGGACAAAGGACAATTGGGCCGAACGAAACTGGACAACAGGCGATGGACGTAGCTGGGGCCGATAGGTGCTGGTAGGCGAACAGATGAGGAGACATGGAGGCGACGGGCGGGCAATTGCTTGGAAACGGACTTGAACTGCTAAGTGCGGGATGGCACGAGGGCTGGATGGTCACAGATGTAGTAGTGAGATTCCAGCAGGTCGTGCAAACAGGAGAATGGTCGTACAAGCAGGGTTGGCAACGTGCAGGCAGAGAGGTACAAAAGGGTTAGGCAAGCGGATCGTCAAGTTCAAGCAAGGTTCGTTAACGGGCGGGCAGCGGAGGTACAGAGGAGTAGACAAGCGGATGGTCGTGGATAGCCGGGGTTGATGCAGGTAGCGGACAACAGGTCAAAGCAAGCCGGGTTAACAGGAAACAGGTGAAACACAGGAACAGGTAGGGAGCTGAGGCCCACAGGTCTGGAACGCTGTAGAACAAGCAGCAACTTGATGCAGGATGTCCAGGGTTTAAATAGGCGCCATTTGGCGCCGTTTCCGGCGCGTGCACAGGTGCGCGCGCATGCGGGTGCGCACAGGAGCGCGCAATCGCGCACGGGAGCGCGCGAACGCGCACGGAGGTGCGCGCACCACCGCGGAAATGGCCAGGAACACTGGCAAGTCCTTTTTACTAACAGCTTCCCAGACTGTTGAGGGGTCAACTTCCAATAATCTACAATTCCCTTTCTATAGGCTCCCTGCACAGTCTCATCCTCTAAACAATAAGGGTTTAACCGCCAAGTAGTGGGGCCCGAATTAGGTAAGAGGAGGAGGCGGCTCACTGACCCAGGGGTGCATGGTCAGAAACGCCCCTGGGTAAATAGGATACCGAGGAGACTAATGGTAGAGCTTCTGCAGTAGAAAATGCTAAGTCAGTTCGAAACATGGAGTGAAAAGAGTCGGAGTGACAGGCGTACTGACTCTCATCAGGATGTTTTCACCGCCAAAGCTCAGTAAGACCATACACCCAAATCCAGTCTAGGAAGGAGGGATAAGATCTGCCACTGCCTCCCAAGCGGTCAACCATGGGATCCAAAACAGCATTAAAGTCCCCAACATATAAGATGGGTCCTGGGGATCTTGTGAGCAGGAGAATGGATAATTTAGGTAACAGGTCTATGGAAAAAGGGGGAGGGACATAGATATTAACCAAGGTGAGGGTCACAGAGGGGAAGCGTAAGGACAATACCACAAATCTACCATCTGGGCCCGTCTTCACTGACATGACCTCGGCTGGGAGAGATTTAGCCAATAAGATGGAAACTCCCCGGGAGTAGACAGTGTGAGTAGCATGATATGATGAAGTCAGCCAGGAGCGCTTGAGAGCTCGCAGTCTCTCCTTTATCAAATGTGTCTCCTGGAGACAAATGATGCGGGGCTTATACTTTTTAAGGAATGAGAAAACCAATGACCGCTTGTGAGTGGAGTTCATACCCCTAACATTCCAAGAAATAAGTTTTAGTGACAGCTATTCAGAGGCAACATCAAATATAACAGATAATAACATGAGTTAATATGGAACCCAGATGATAATGCTCCAACCAGATGTGAGACAGTTAAAGTGGTAGTAAACCCTCCTATCATTTTCAGCCAAGGAAGCTGCCATCTTGGCCTCTGTTTAATCTACAACTGCCATGATGCTGCACATGTGATCAGCTATGACACCAGCCATTGGATGGTTTGACATTTTGGTTTAGAGCACAACCAATGGGAGTGCCGGAAATGTGACTGTTTTTTAACCAGTTAAATGCATGGGTTTACTACCGCTTTAAGTAAGGCCTTGCACAGTCCAAAAAAAGAACCTCAGTTATTGGTGGAAGAAAACAACACAATAAAAACAAAAAAATTGGCTCCAGGAAAATCCCTGGAGTAGACAAAACACCTTCCCTCCCATCGCACCCTGCTCAACCTACCCAAACTCGGTGAGCCTCAAATCCCTATTACTCACACAATCCCCCTCCTGCTAGAGGTCAGAACAAAACCCCTTCCTCAAAAAAGATGAGGGGAGAAGAAAAAACAAAAAACACCCTCAAACAGTCTAACACACCCTGTGGCCTTGCCACCTATTGGTATGGGGTTAGTAGCAAAATCAGATGGCTTTTAATAGTAAAGTTTCATTGTCCCGATGTATAAATAGGAAACTCAACCAGGAATAGGGCACTCTCAGTAACTGCCGGCGATGATCCGGCCTGGCAAAATGAAAATATTGTTAAGGCATAACATGAAACACGCTTGAAATCCAATCTGTGTTGTATTGTTTTGATGGCCCAGGAAACAGTAGGAACAGTACAGTACAAAGAGCAGGGGACTCATCAAGTCATTCACAGGAATACGGAAAGTAGTGCACCATCAATGTTCCAGCTTAGTAAACTGAAAGAATAATCTTTGGTATGACCTCGTAGCGAGATAGAGGGGATGAGAAAGCAGGACCAATTCCGATCAGTTGCACTTTCCTCCCCGTTGTGGTCCATACTTGTCATCCAGCCAGGCCATAACCTATTTGGGATTTGTATAGAAGGAGGCCCTACCATCACACACAATTCTCAGTTTAGCAGGGAAGAGCATGGCGTATTGCAGTCCCTCTTTATGAAGATGGTCTTTAACTATAGGGAGTTGCGTTGGTGCTGAACTTCGGCGGATAAATCAGGGTAAATAGACACGGTATTACCGTTAAACTTGGGGGGCCCTTCTCCCTAGCCAGCCTGAGGATGGTAACTTTATCTTGAAAATTAAAGATTCTAGCAATCATGGGGTGCGGAGGGGCTCCTGAAGAAGGTGGATGTGGAGGGGTGCGATGTGCGCGTTCAATTAAGAATGCGTGGGATAGCACATTCATCCCAAGGGTGTCCTGCAGCCAGGAGGGGATAAAACGTTCCAGATGGGACCCCTCTGAGTGCTCCTGGTACCCCACAAAATGGAGATTGTTCCTCTGGCAACAATTCTCCAGGTCATCCAGTTTGGCTTTAAGGGTGGTTAATTAATCGATGGCTGTGCGCATGGAGGCAGATAATGGGTGCACCACATCTTCCAGGGAGCTAATACATTCCTCTGCCGCCCCTGTTCTTTCCCACAGAGAAGTCCATGCGGATAGTTTCTATCTGCAGTGATAGGGAGGATTTGCAATTCTGGATTGTCAGCATGATCTGGCCTAGTGAGGGCACCGGGATATGGGGCTCAGATATGGAGCTATTTGCTGGGCTGGGAGGATTATCCCGGGGTGTATTGAGGTTATCAGCTTGCGTGGCAAAAATACCCTGGACAGAAGCACTCACCCCCCCTAGTGATGACTGCGTAGGAGAGTCTGCTGGAGAGGTAGGCCGCAGCGCGATGCCGTCCGCATCCCCAGCGCCATCCTGCCTGCGGAAGCGGGCCAGCTGTTCTGCCGCGGATTGGGGCGCGGACCGCCCACAGTTTACCATCATTCCGCTGCTGCGGGATTCCCCCTGGTCTTCGGTAACAATCGGTGCCTGTGGAGAGGAGAACGGGCGCAGGATGCCTTAAGGATGAGTGTAAAGAGCCGGAGCTGAGAGATCAAGCAGCCACTCGCTCCGCCATTCAGCCACGTCCCCTTCAGTCAAAACAACGTTGGATAGTTAGTACAGCAGCTCCTCCTGAACTGTCAGTCTTTTTTTGTTCAGCCCTGCTGGGTTGAACGAGAAAAAAAACTACTAGTGCGTACGAGGCTTCAGTTACCGGCTCTCTGCTCTGCCCATCCAGCACTAACGGGAGCCCAAGGCTGTGGAGGGTGGGGGCGACTGGCTCAGGCTCTCAATGGATCACTGAGAGGCTGAGCCACGTGCCAGTCCAGGCATCTAAGTGGATTCTGACCATATGGGTGGGATCTTTCCCAAGCCTGGACCAGCTGAGTGACGTCAGTTGACAGTGGATGAACTGCACTCCTGTGACCTACAGAAGTATAGCCAAAATAGCTTTGGATATACTTCTCCTTTAAAGAGTTCATCAGTCTTGTAAAAAACATCTGAAATCAAAAACATGGGAGCATTTGTAGCCATCTGATCAATTTACAAAACCATGATTGGGAAAATAAAAACATATTCTATATATCTCCCTAATACATGCATATTTACCATATTTTGACTATTTAAAAATGCTGCAAGCACAGAAGAATTCTTGCTGCATCTTCCAGAAATGTGAGTTGACAATTCTGAATTAAAATCCAAAGTTGGCTTATCAACCCTGCTCAGCTCACCTTTGTTAACTACAGGACACGTCCCCTTATCTTATGGAAGAGGGAGGTGTTCTGTAGTCCTAACATACTTCCTGTTTTAAGGTGACAGCAGTTCCTCTCAATAGATACAGTACAGTGAGTAGACCTTGTCATCCTAGGGCAGGAAGTGTAGTACTGGATAGATCACCAGATGAAAATAAAATTAAAAAGAAAAGTAATGCACGTACATCCAAGGACTGGTAAGCTGCAATATACTACATTTCTTTTTTTTTTAGGATTTGATTGAGGGCAGGGACACTTAATACTTTTTCTTTTTCATACATCACGGGTCAAAGAGCAGGCTATATAATCATTACCTCATGGGTTATACGCCACCTATAGGTGAATGGACACTGGTAATTAAAATTAGACTCCCCCTATATAACCCCCTCCCATCCTGGGAGCACATCAGTTTTTTCGCCAGTGTCTGGAAGGTGGATGGTCACTTTGAAAGCTCTGTGGAGCTTCTATGCTGGTTCCCACACAGGTTCTTTTTAGAATCAGTGACAGCCTTCACCGGATCCATTTCAAACGGCTATTAAAGCTAAGATAAATGGTACCCGAGCCTCGCTAAGAAGACAGAAGAATTTTGAGAGGTTTTGCCTGTAATGTGACCACACGTGACCCTGGACCCTGCGTACAGGAAAGCCTGGGATTCCAAAACCAAGGTACTCCTGGGTGCTGTACAGGTCCAATGGAGTGGACACTCATACTATAGGGTACCCGGTCCTTGAAGGTCCTTGAGACTAAGCTCGCCGTGATGGGTGAAGGCTGGGCCTGCGATCTCCTCCAGGCCCTGCGGCGGGAATGGTGAGTAATCTCCTACGGGGATATGTACTGAACCGAGCTGGCTTCCTGTTGACATGGAAAATGTTTGTTTAAAAATTTTCCTCCTGTTGCCTGCACTGCCTTTTTTCACCACAGCCAGAAAGGATCTTCTCTGAAGAGTCCCCAAGGACTGCAGTTCCTATGGGCTGGCCACCAGGGGAAGCCTGCACCAACACTTTTTTCTTTTCACTGTAAAAGTGAACGGATGGCCGCAGGAGTGCGCACACATTCACGCGCACGTCAATCAGTGTGCACGTGGGATCCCCACAGGGTTATTAGGAAGTCGCCAGAAGCAGTTATGGAGCTTCTGCAGCGTGAAGCGGCCGGCAGACAGTGCTGGGACACAGAACAACCAAAAATCCTCCTGGGGGCACGTGAGTCTGGTGGTGGGCTGTCACATACCTGGTAGGAGTCTGAGTTGATTAGGTCAGCCTCTCTTATAACTCCCGCCCTGGCCCCACTGAAGGTGAAACAGAGGGAGCCGAGGGACAGAAGGGACACAAGTACCTGATGTAGCTTGCAGAACCTGTAACAGAGGATGCGACTCAGAGGGGACCGTGGAACCAGGAAAGCAGAAACAGTAGCAATGTTCATAGGACTGGTACAGGTTAAAGGAGAACTCCACTTATGTGGAAGGTTCTGGGCTGGCAGGTTGTCTGGATTCGGAAGGCTGGAACATACACTGATGTGCAGCGCTGGTGCAGCGGACAACTGGGCAAACATTTGGAGTTTAACAGGAACCGGGGTCAATGGCAGAAGCAGAATCACAGGAATAACTGAGGTCGGCAACATACGGGCAGCAAGTTACCAAATCATCAATAAAGGCAGAGTCAGGAACAAAGCCTGGTCAAAGGGAAACAGCAGAACAGAAGCAGGATCCAAAGCCAAGGTTAACGGGACAAGCCAGGTCAGCAACAGGGAGAGCATACAGGAAGGATCAGGATACAGGATTCAGGACACAGCTCAAGATCAGTCAGCAAAGATCATGGAACTGAGCTCACCTTAACAGGTTCAGCCCCAGCGCCGTAAATAGGCGGCGGTCGGGGTTGAGCGGCTCTCCCGGGACATAGCCTGCACCTGCAGGCTATATCCCGGTATCATTTTTTAGAGCAAGCGGTCGGCTATCCAGGGGTAACGACCGATCCGGCTCGGGAGCCGCTCGGTCGTTACCCCAGGAGGCGGGAGGGGACGCCCCCCCCCCTCCCGCCGCCTTCCGTCGCTCTTCTCTGGCCTCCCGTCCCACCGGGAGACCGGAGCACCGATCCGGTGCGTCCGCAGGCTGGAAGGAGACCTGATCAAAGCCGTAATCGGCTCTGATCGGGTCTCCTTCGGCAAATTCTGAAAGCGACGTCACAACGTCACTTCCGGTTTACTCGGCGGCTAACGGCGCCAAATTTAAAAAAACGACAGTATTCAGAATCGCCGTTTTTGGCGATCTGAATACTGTGAAGTGCAAAGGAGGGATGGGGGGTCTTTTAGACCCCCCGACCCTCCAAAAAGAGTACCTGTCACCATCTATTACCATCACAAGGGATGTTTACATTCCTTGTGATAGCAATAAAAGTGATCAGATTTTTTTTTTTAAAGGAACAGTGGTAAAAATAAATAAATAAATTAAAAAAAAAAAAAAAAGATTTAAATCGCCACCGTCCCCGCGAGCTCGCGCAGCAAAGAAAACGCATACGTAAGTTGCGCCCGCATGTGAAAACGGTGTTCAAACTACACATGTGAGGTATCGCCGCGATCGCCAGAGTGTGAGCAATAATTCTAGCAAAAAACCTCCTCTGTAACTCTAACCTGGTAACCGTTAAAAATTTTTAAAGCATCGCCTATGGAACTTTTTAAATACCGGACTTTGTCGCCATTCCACGAGTGCGCGCAATTTTCAACCGTGTCATGTATGGTATCTATTTACTCAGCGTAACATCATCTTTCACAATATGGAAAAAAATTGGGCTAACTTTACTGTTGTCTTATTTTTTAACTCAAAAAAGTAAAATTGTTCCAAAAAAAATTGCGCTTGAAAGACCGCTGCGCAAATACCGTGTGACAAAAAGTATTGAAACAATCGCCATTTTATTCTCTAGGGTGTTTGAAAAAAATATATATAATGTTTGGGGGTTCTAAGTAATTCTCTAGCAAAAAAAAATGTTTTTAGCTTGTGACCACCAAATGTAAAAAAGTGGCCCGGTTGGTAAGTGGTTTAAATAGGCCATCTGGCTCCAAGTGCAACTGTGTCCGCGTGCGTGCGCATACACGCTCTTGCGTTCCCAATTGCATGCGTGATCCTGTTAGCTGGTCTTCGGGAAATTCCATGTGCATGCGCACATCTGCGAGCAAGGTGTCTAAAAGGAATTCCCTGACATGGTCAGTTGAGTTAGGCTAGGCAGGGAGCTGAGCTTGGGGGAGGTGGGCTAAGCAGTGCATGCACTTCCAAGAAGCCCACTGGGGGGAGCACCACTTCCTGTGGTAAATCTAGAGGCACAGGTGGTAACCACAGCCCCTGCGAAGGCTAGCGGTCCCTGTTGCGATTGCTTCCCCTGTGAGACCAGAAGCGACTGGGCAATTAAGCCACTGCAACTCTCTGGTATTTTAGCTGACCCCTCATCTATTTCCTCAAAGTATGTTCTTAAAGATGACCTGTCGGCAGCTTTGCTAGGCTTAGAAACCAGGATTGCTAGTATGATTGCTTCTACCACATAGGGTACCAAGAAGCATGATAGGTCTCCTTCCCCTAACCCTTGAATTCTGGAGGGAGAATGGGTTGATGAGGAAGAGGAGGTAGCTACAGGGGATCTGGCCGATTCTATACTTCTGCTTCACAAAATCCTGAGCCAGAGGCATCCCCAAGGACACCTGCCTCTCAATCATAGAGGCTGCTGATCCAGGCACTTATACAGAAGGTATGTGCAGTATTTAGGTTACCTCCAGCGGAGAGTCCTGTGAATGTATATTCCTCCCTTGGGTCATTAAAACCACCACAAGGTGCGCAGGGTTTCTCTTTACACCCACTCCTTGAGAAGGCGATATATTCTGACTGGAAGCACCCAGATAGATTGCTTATTCCTCCTAAAAGGTTTTTAGGAAAAGCTTTTTGAGAAAGTGGGGAGTACCAACTGTCAATGCAGCAGTCACATCCCTAAGTAAATCCCTGACCTGCCCTGGTGATACTGCTCAGGTGTTTAAGGACCCTGCAGATAAATAGCTGGCGTCCTTATTAAAGGCCTCTTTTTCCTTGGCTGGCTCTGTCATCCAACCTGCTGTAGCAGTGATTGGGGTATGCCAAGCCTTATAGGATCAGGCTGAGAGACCCAGTGGAGAGTAAGAGCCGGATAAGGAGTTCATGGATGTACTCCGGGCTCTATGTTTTGCTGTGGATGTTCTTAAAGACTCAATACAGCAAATATCGTGGTTGGCTTTATTATCCGTGTTTATGCACAGGATTGTGCAAACCTGGTCAGCTGAACTTCCCTGTAAGAAAGTGCTAACAGGGTTCCCCTTTCATGGCAAATGCCTATTGGGAAAGACCTTGACAAGTATAATAAAAACATGTCTGGGGGTAAGAGTTTGCTGCTGCCGGTAAAAAAGACAGCCAAGCGTCCCTCCTTCAGGGGTTCAGCTGCTGGTTCCTCTGATTTTACCGACTCTAGGCGGTCTCAACGACTACAAGGGTCTGAATCCAGAGGTAACCAGCAGGATCAAGGTCAGAAAAAGCCATGGACCCAAAAGGTCAAGCCTGCCACCAAACCCTCCTTATGAAGGGACGCCCCCATTCGTGCAGGTCGGGAGAAAGTTGTTACATTTTACAAGTGTATGGAAAGCACTGGTCCAGGACAAGTGGGTTGTCATCACAGTGTCCCACAGATACAAGTTGGATTTCCAAGCTTATTCCGCTCTAAGATTCCTAAGATCCAGAGTATGTACAGATCTGGTAAAAAGGGGATGTTTGTTCAAGCACTAGACCACTTGACCCTGCAAGGCATTATTGCAGAGGTGCCAACAACCGAGAGGGCCACAGGTTTCTACTCGAACCTATTCACGGTCCCGAAGCCGAACGGGGATGTAAGACCTAAACCAATATCTTGTGGTACGGTCGTTCCGCATGGAGTCAATCCGCTCCAGGAAGGAGATTTTTTTTGGCATTAATAGACATCAAGGATACATATTTGCATGTGCCAATTTTTCTACCTCATCAGAGGTTTTTGCGTTTTGCAATAGAAGAACGACATTACCAGTTTCTGGCTCTGCTATTCAGGATCGCAACAGCTCCTTGAATCTTCATAAAGATTCTGGCTCCAGTGCTGGGCCTTCTAAGGTCACGAGGGGTCCTAATGGGATACCTGGATGACCTCTTGCTAAGAGATCAGTCTTGGTGCAGACTCGAGCAGAATGTGACCCTAACAATCCAGTTCCTGAAAAGCAGGGGTTGGGTCATGAATGTAGGGAAATCCTTACTAGATCCAGTTCAGTCTCTGGAATATCTAGGCCTACAGCTAGATACAGTCAAGGCAAGGGTACTCTTACCACTGAGGGAGATCAGCAACCTCAAGGCTCTGGTGCACCAGGTGATGGCGATGAGACACCCATCAGTTCATCTCTGTATGAGGCTACTAGGGAAGATGGGAGCCTCTTTTGAGGCAGTTCCCTATGCACAGTTTCACCCCAGGGCGCTTCAGCGCAATATCCTTGCAGAGTGGAACGGACAGTTACAGACTTTGGATTCCTGCATGTCCTTAACTCCCAGGGCTCGATGGAGTCAGCCGGAAACAGATACACCCGGGAGAGTGGTGGCTGCATCCCGAAGTGTTTAGGAAAATTTGCCTGCACTGGGGGACGCCAGAGGTGGATCTACTGGCATCCCGATTCAACAACAATATCCAGCAGTTTGTGTCCCGAGCAGGGGATCCTTTGGCTATAGGAGTAGGCGCTCTGGTGATTCCATGAGCCCAGTTTTCCTTGATTTATGCCTTTCCCCAATCTCTCTGCTACCGCATCTCTTGTGCAAGATTCGGGAGCAGGTGGCAACAGTCATTCTAGTGGCGCCAGATTGGCCCAGGAGGCCTTGCTACCCAGAGATAATGAGGTTAATGGCGGACGGGCCTTGGCAGCTTCCGGTCCAACCCGATCTCTCTCAGGATTTTATATTCCACCTGAATTTACGTGCGCTAAGTTGACGGCATGGCTATTGAAGCCACGGTATTGAGAGATCCTGGGGTTTCGGGCCCTGTGTTGTCTACAATGGTAAATGCTAGAAAGCTAGTCAAGAGGAAGATTTATAACAGGGTCTGGAAGGTTTACATTGCGTGGTGTGAGGCCAGGAAATGGCATCCCCGCAAGTATGTGATTGGTAGAATACTAGCCTTTCTTCAAGCAGGAGAAAACTTGAAGCTGGCTTTGACTACAATCAAAGGACAGGTATCTGCCTTGTCCATATATTTTCAGAGGCCTTTGGCTTCTCACTCCTTGATCCGGACTTTTCTACAAGGGGTAACTCGGCTTTTACCACCAGTTAGATTTCCTCCTTGTCCATGGGATTTGAATTTGGTTTTGTCAGTGCTGCAGAAGCAACATTTTGAACTTATCAGGGAAATTCCCTTGCTTCATTTGACTAGGAAACTGGTCTTTTTTTGCCATCACCCCAGCCAGAAGGTTTTCGGAGTTGGCAGCTCTTTCTTGTAAAGAGCCATACTTGAGATTGCACCAGGATAAGGTGGTGTTGCGGCCTCTTCCATCCTTCCTACCGAAGGTAGTGTCATTACTTTCTTTTTATTCTCAGCCCTCCTCACTGGAGGAGAGACGATTGCACTCTCTAGATGTGGTGCGTGTTGTTAAGATCTATCTGAAGAGATCTGCAGACATCAGGAAGATTGATGCCTTTTTTGTTTTGCCTGAAGGGTCAAGCGGCATCCAAAACAGCTATTTCGCTGTGGATTCGCCAGCTGATTACTCAAGCTTATGGTTTAAAGGGGAAAGCTCCCTCATTCAGGGTAAGAGCTTATTCCACCAGGAGAATAGGGACCTCCTGGGCTTCTGCCACCAGACGTCGGTGGCACAGATTTGTGAGGCCGCTACATGGTCCTCAGTACATACATTCACAAGATTCTACAAGTGTATGTTAGAGCAGCGGAGGATTCTGATTTTGGCTGCAGCGTATTAAGGACTGTGGTCTAATTGGGATTGTGTCTTCTTTCCCTCAGGTTATATTGCTCTGGGACGTCCCATGAGGTAATGATTCTGATCAGTTACAGCCCGTTAGGATCTGTCACAGCCATCGGGATCTGTCACAGCCCCTCTGTCACAGCCCATCTGTCACAGCCCTTCAGCATCTGTCACAGCCCATCAGCATCTGTCACAGCCCATCAGCATCTGTCACAGCTCATCAGTTACAACCCGTCAGCATCTGTCACAGCCCGTCAGTAACAGCCCAGGTCACAGGCCCGATACCAGTACTGCCATCAATACTCTCATAAATAACATCATACAGGCCCAACATCATGTCTCAGAGAGTGTACACACCTGAGGAGGCATATGAGATCCTTGCTATGACAGATGATGAGAGCAGCGGGGAGCTCCCATCATCTGATTCTGGTTCGGAATACGAGCCAGTGGAGGATAGCGGATCAGAGACAGAGTCAGAGGAGGAAACTGCCCCCCCCCCAAAAGAATTAGAAGATCAGGCCCAAGATCTGAAGACCTGCCTTGCACCAGCAGCGCCAGACCCCAGGAAGTGGAGCACAGTACTATTTCCACCAGCAGTGTCAGACCCCAGGAAGTGGAGCCCAGAACTAGCACTGGAATTAGACGCCTTCCCAAAGAATCCTTTCTTACCTTCCCGTAGCCCTGGCAAACCCCTTATGGTTGCCTGCCAACTCGGGGTTCGCTAGAATCCCCCCTTTCACAGCGCAGCCAGGTGTGCAGCCCGGCACCACAAATTTTACCCAATTTGAATATTTTTCTTTATTTTTCCCTGAGGATTTGCTACAGATTATTGTGGACCAAACAAACTTGTATGCAGAACAATTTATTGCTGCCAACCCCAATTCCTCCTATGCCCATTTATTCTATTGGCGTCGTCTCACGCTAGACGAATTAAAAATATTTTTGGGCCTTACTTTTAATATGGGACTTACAAAGAAAAACGAACACCATTCCTATTGGTCCACCAACCCCATCCACCACATGCCAATTTTCTCAGCGGTTATGTCCAGGACACGCTACGATACAATTATGCATTTTCTGCATTTCAGTGATAATGCGCAATGCCCTCCCCGAAGTCACCCCAACCATGGCAAACTCTACAAGATACGGCCCCTAATCAATTCCTTTTCACAGAAATTTGCAGAAGTGTTCATCCCCAATAAAAATATATGTGTGGACGAGTCCCTCGTACATTTCACTCACCGGCTGCAGTTCAAGCAGTACATACCCAGCAAGAGAGCCAGGTATGGGGTAAAAATGTACAAATTATGTGATCGAGCCACTGGCTATGTATACAGATTCAGAGTCTATGAAGGAAAAGACTCCCAGCTCCAGCCCCGTGATTGCCCCACATATATTGGAACCAGTGGGAAAATTGTCTGGGAGCTGGCATACCCTCTGTTTGGCAAAAGGCTACCATTTATACGTTGATAATTATTATACCAGCCTGCCCCTATTTCGTCACCTTTACAGCAAAAACACCCTGGCCTGCGGCACCTTAAAAAAAAACAGAAGGGATTCCCACAAGATTTATCGACACAACAGTGGAACAACGAGGGGTCTGCCTTTATGAGAAACGAGGAAGTGTTGGCGATGAAGTGGAGGGACAAGAAAGATGTTCACATCCTCTCTACCATCCACAATGACACAGTGTAAAGCCTGAATGTGTCCAGGACTATAACATGTTCATGGCTTGGGATTTAAATGACCAGATGATGCAGCCCTATATGTCAAACCGAAAGTCCCGTTATTGGTACAAGAAGGTGGCATTTCAACTTTTTCGCTTGGCCCTGTACAATTCATTTGTCTGCTTCCAAAAAGCATCCCAAGACCCACCCATCACCTACCTCAAATATATTGAAGATCTTCTCATTGCCCTCATTTACCAACAAGGACCCGTCCCAGCAAAAATTCACTCTGATAGTGTGAGCGGTTTCATGAGCAACATTTTCCCTACAACAATCCCTCCACAGAATCCGGAAGAAGATGCCAGAGGAAATGTCGTATTTTCAGCAGAAGAGGAATTAGAAGAGATACGAGTTTCTGTTGCCCCCAATGTCCCTCCCAACCTGGCCTGTGCATTGGAGTTTGTTTCAAGATTTATCACACATCTGTCAGATATTAGTTCCCCTTATTTTTAAGATTGTCATTTCCCCGTTTCAACCTTTTGTGATCATTTGCCTGCTACCACATTTTTACCTTCCACGTTAACTGACCCTGGCCTGTTTACCGACAATGTCTTTGCCTGCCGTTTTAAACCATGTTCCGACTACCACGTGCACTGACCTTGGCCTGTTTACCGATGATGCCTTTGCCTGCCGTTTTAAACCACGTTTCTGTCATCCACGTGCACCAACCCTGGCCTGTTAATTGACCATGTCTTGTGCCTGCCACTTGGACCGATCTTTTGCTCTTCTACTTTAGTACACAGGGGTCTCATACATGTGAGGGGCTCCAGAAAAGCGTTCGGAGTAGAGAAAAACAGTTTTTGGTTTTCTGTGTTCCTAGAACAGGGTCTGGTTTCCCGAAGGCTTCAAAGCATTTGGATGGAAGAAACCTCTACCCCTGTTCCCCTGGTCCTAAGCTTGATGGTCCTTCCTGCTGCCTGGACCAATACTTTGACTGTGCTGACCATATCGCTGCCTGTAATGACCCAGGACTTTCCCGACCATGTTTCTTCCTGCTGCCTGGACCAATACTTTGGCTGTGCTGACCATGTTGCTGCCTGTAATGACCCAGGAATTTACGGACCATGTTTCTTCCTGCTGCCTGGACCAATGCATTGGCTGTGTTGACCATATCTCTGCCTGCTGCCTCTACTGACTATAGACAGTATTTCTGCCTGGATCTCTGCCTGCTACATGGAACAATGCTTTGGCTGTTCTTTTGGCTGGGCTGACAGTATCTCTGCCTTTACGAACTATGGACAGTATTCCTGCCTGCTGCCTGGACAATTGCTTTTGCTGTCACTGACCACATCCCTACCTGCTGCCTGGACTGATGCTCTCCCCTGTGCACCACTGCACTACTAAAACCACAGGTAAACTTTTGTTATTTGGTATGGACATGCAATGTTTTAGAAATATGAAGGGCCTTCAAAAATGTGATCAGTATTCAGAAAATGATATGTGTAGTTTATGCTTCTAAATGCCTGACGGTGCTACTTCAATGTTGGGCCTCTGTATGTGGCCAGGCTGTGTAAAAGTCTCACGCATGTGGTATTGCTATACTCAGGAGGAGTAGCAGAATGTATTTTGGGGTGTAATTTTAGCTATGTTCATGCTGTGCGTTGGAAATATCTTGTGAATTGACAACTTTGCGTTAATAAAATGCGTTTTCATTTTTTTTCCACATTTTCCAAAAACATCTGGAAAAAAATGAACCATTCAAAAGACTCAGTATGCCTCATAGATTATATGTTGGGGTGTTAGCTTTCCAAAGTGGGGTGATTTTGTTGGTAATTCCATTGTCCTGGTGCTCCAGGGCCTTCAAAAGTGTAATAGGTAGTTGAGAAATGAGATGTGCAATTTATGCTTGTAGAACGCCTAAAGGTGCTACGTCAATGTTGGGCCTCTGTATGTGGCCAGGCTGTGTAAAAGTTTCACACATGTGGTATTGCCATACTCAGGAGGAGTTGCAGAATGTATTTTGGGGGGCCATTTTTAGAGTCAAATATGTTTTTATTGAGTTTTCAAAAGTAGTAAAACATAGCATATCAGGTCTTGAAAAATCAGGGGGAAGTCCTGGGGCATGTTAGTACATAACAATAAATGAAACCGTATGAGGAACCAAAAACAAATGCGAAAAGATACCTTCCACAGAACGTGAACGTCTATCAGAGAAAATATATTGCACCCCTCTTGGGGTGGGCCTGGATAAGCAGAGTGGTGTATCAGATTTAAATTACTAACTGTAAATGGAAAATGCATCATCACAAAAGAAAAGGTAGAAAGAAAAGGAAAAAAGGAATTAGGAAAGAGAAGGAAGGGAAAGGAAAGTCTCAGCGAAATCTGGGAAGGTGTAAAGAAGAGAAGAGCGAGCCTTGGATAGTTAGCCGGTAGTCTATCAGCAAGGTTAGGCGTTAGTGTTAGGTGACAACATAGTCTTGAGTGCATCTGAAGTAGAGAATTCTATCCACACAAAACATAAAACTTTAAATTTCTCAAAAGTATCATTGTTAAGGGCAAACATCTCCTCCATACGCATGCAGACCCATAAGGACAGAGGCGGAGTGGTGGTGGTTTTCCAGTATAGCGGGATCAGTTGTCTGGCAGCAGCCAAAAAGAAACATAGTAGACCGCGTTTTGGAGATGTGATAGAGTCCGGGAGCATGGACATCAGCGCTATTGTTGGGGAGGGGGACAGCGATTCACTGTATATGCTCTCGTGTATGGAAAAAATCTGAGACCAGAAAGGCTGAATTTTTGTACAACCCCACCATATATGGAGGTACGTGCCCTCTTCCGAACCACATCTCCAACACAGGGGAGAAGCAGGTGGAAAGATTTTGTGAATGGAGTTAGGGTCCCTGTACCACCTGGAGAGAAGTTTGTAATTTTTCTCCTGAGAGTAACAAGAAATGGAAGACTTGTGTGTGAAAGTGTACGAAGTATGCCAGTCTGCTGCTGACAGTTCTTTTCCAACATCCATGGACCACCTCCGCGTGTAATATGGAAGTCATGTATGATGAAGAGCATGGAGTAATTAATAAATGGAAGAGAGTAAGTGTCTGGGAATTTCGGAGAGAAAGCACAGTCGCTCTAATTCAGTCAGCGGCCTATGAATTTGAGAGGAGGGAAATAAAGTGAAGCAGAATGTGGACAGTCGCAGGGAAGTGAGCCAATTCCCTTGATTCACAGGGGAAATTGGTCTACCCCTAGTTGGGTGGATGAAGGTTTTAGCCGTAGGCCAGGAAGAACGGGTGAATGAGTCTATAATGTGTGCACCCATCCCCTGGGGTAAGGCTGGATTATCAAATAATGAGGTTAAGGGTGAAGGATCTGTAGGGAGAAGGGCCCCCAGACCCCTCTTGTACCACAGATGTAAGGCAGCTAGAGTTGAAAGGTGACACAGATGTTAGGTTCTTAAATTCCTGAGCGTGTCCCCAGAGTAAGGCCCGGAGGTGTATTTGGAGATAGATCCTGCTCAACCATTGTGGAAGCCTTAGCCAGGGGGCAGGAGGAATCATTCCAGTACTCGAGCCCCTAAAGCAGCCTGGCGGTACAGTTCAAAGTCCAGTAATCCCACTCCTCCTTGCAGCTTTGGATAAGTAAGCAACTTATGTCGCAGGCGAGACATACCCTGTCGCCAAATTAAATGAATAGATAAGGAGCGTAAGGAATGAAAAAAACGTTTGGGTACTGAGATGTGTACTGTCTGTAATAAATAAAGCAACTTAGGTAGAGTGTCCATTGGGTGAAGAAACGGCCCAATTCGCCGCTGACATGGCCACCGCCGGCTTGCTTAAGGTCCTGGGGCTTGCCCTTACTCATCGGAGCGATTAAGTGCCGCAGGTAGTGGTAGAAATCCCCGTGGGAGCTCGTAGGACCGGGAGCTGCTGCAAAACACGTCCTACAGCTCCATGCGCTAGGCCACGCCCATTGGGGGTGTCATTTTTGCTATGTACATGCTATGTGATAGAAATATAAATGGACAACTTTGTGTAAAAAAAAAAATGCGTTTTCATTTTCCAAAAGCATCTGGGAAAAAATAAACCAGTCAAAAGACTCATTATGCCTCATAGATTATACGTTGGGGTGTTAGCTTTCCAAAATTAGGTCATTTTGTTGGTAATTCCATTGTCCTGGTGCTCCAGGTCCTTCAAAAGTGTAATAAGAGAAATGAGATGTGCAATTTATTTTCTGAAAAAAACGCCTGAAGGTGCCATGTCAATGCTGGGACTCTGTATGTGGCCAGGCTGTGAAAACGTCCCACACATGTGGTATCGCCATACTCAGGAGGATTAGTAGAATGTATTTTGGGGTGTAATTTGTGGTATGCATATGCCATGTGAGAGAAATAACCTGTTATAATGAACATTTTGTGAAAAAAAAATCTTGATTTTTCAAAAGAAGTGTGGGAAAAAATTAAACCGTGAAAAAACTCACCATGCCTCTTAATAAATACCTTGGAATGTCTACTTTCCAAAAAGGGGTAATTTGGGGGCATTTGTACTGTCCTGGCTTGTTAGGGTCTCAAGAAATGAGATCAGCCGTCAGTACATCAGGTGTGATCAGATGTGATCAATTTTCAGTGATTTGCACCATAGCTTGTAGACTCCATAACTTTCACACAGACTAAATAATATCCACTAATTTGGGTTATTTTTACCAAAGATATTTGGCCCAAATTTATGAAAAAAATTACTTTTTTGCAAAATTTTACAGTAGAAACGAAAAAAAATGTGTTTTTTTTTCAAAATTTTCAGTTTTTTCGCAAAAAAATAAAAAAGCTAGCGGGGGCTAAATACCACCAAAAGAAAGCTCTATTTGTAAGAAAAAAATTATAAAAATTTTGTTTGGATACAGTGTAGCATGACTGAGTAATTGTCACTCAAAGTGTGAGAGCACTGAAAGCTGAAATTAGTGGATTAGTGTATTGAAGTGGTTAATTAGTACAGTTTTCATCCAAAAATACAATACATTACATCACTTCCAATTTTTTTTCTCTTGTACAAGAATTTTCGCATTCGATATGAGACTAGCATGCAAAAAACAACCGGACGATCATTCGTCCGATAATCTCATTATCTCAGTGTGTTTACTAGACTTAAAGCCGAGTTCCACCCATGTAAAAGTCATCGGCTACAAAAAGTGTACCTGCTGACTTTTAATAATCGGACACTCACCTGTCCCTTGCTCCAGCGATGCGGTCGCCTGAGGGCTCGCTATTCACCCCCTCCCCTCGGCGGCGCCCGCATCATAAGTGTGACTGGCCGGCGTATCAGAAGATCGCCGAGAGGGAGGGGGGAAGGTGGACTTTCTTCCAGAGCCGCGGCTTCAGGTGATGAAGTGGACCTGGGACCCTGTGAAAATAGGGTCCCTGGTCACCCCCCCAAAAAAATTGTGGCATATCGGGGGGTCACCTTTCCTTAAAGCGGAAGTTCCACTTTTGGGTGCACATGGCTCTGACAAACTCAGGTTGGTGCACATATATATTTCTATCTACTTGCTTGCATTGCACAATATAAAATGATTCCTTTTTTCTCTCTCGCTGTTAGAAAAAATGAGGCATACCGGCTCTACAATTTGGATGTGTTTGGGTACCGTGTCCATGATAAAATGGGCACATATGGATCTGTACCTTTACTGTTGGCGCACAAACCATCATACACTTGTGGCATCTTCTGGCTCAATGCCTCAGAGACATTAGTAGAAATCCATTCCAAAGCTGCCTTACAGGTAAGAAGACTATAGCTTTTATTACGTGAAGGAATTTCTTTACAGCCATTATGTATTTTATATGACTTATTTTAAACTTTATTATACAGTGTTCTGATATATTTAGTTGAAAGACTTACTTTTCATTCTTTGAGTTTTTCGTTATTGTATTGTTTTTTTTTTAAGTTACTTCCTGTGATGCTGTTATCCTTCAATCTTTTCATCAGCAATTTGTCTTATATTACAGTATGTAGAGTTGGAAGTTTGACAGATTGCCATATTTGGCGATTTATGCAGTTGTTTTTTTTTTCATTATTTTATTGAGAATGATCAATAAAAAAGTTGGTACACATTCACAAGACTTTACAATAATCGCAAGTACAGAGTGAAGTCTTTCCAGAAAAGGTCATACTACACATTAGTTCCGGTTCACACAGGGGCGATCCGACTTCAAGCGCAACTGTGCAAGGCGATTTTAACGCGACTTCAGTGCGACTTTGCGCAACTTACAACCAGTGTTAATTTCATCGACTAAAGCTGACTAAAACATTTTAGTCTACTAACTTAATACCATTTTAGTTGACTAAAATACGACTAAAGTTAAAACAATTGAGATGACTAAAATGGGACTAAAACTAAAATGCTATTTTAGTCAAGATTAAGACTAAAACTAAATTGAAATTTGACGTCAAAATTGACACTGGTCTGTAGTGCATATTCATACCTCAATACCATAAATAATAACATATTACATTTTTCACTCAAGCAGTATATAATGAGTTTGGAAGTGGTAGAGAAATGCTTAAATAATGCATTACAATTTAACTACACCCGTTAGATTTTAGACGACTAAAATGTCCTGGAGATTTAGTCGACTAAAATGGGACTAAAACTAAAATGCCATTTTAGTCCTAAGACTAAAACTAAATCGAAATTTGCTGCCAAAATTAACACTGCTTACAACGCAACTTAAAGCGACCTCACTGACAGGCGACTTTGCCTGTGACCAATCAGAGAATCAGCTCTGTGGGAGGGGGTTGCCTGGGCAATTCGTGGGGAGTACCTGGGTAAATTATTTTCTTTTTCCTTTCTGACTTGGAGGCGACTTCCATTGAATTCTATGGGCACAATTCAGATAGAAGTTGCCTTGTAGTAGTACAGGAACCTTTGCTGAAGTTGGAGCGACTTCAGTAGTGTACATTAAGACGGCTCTCATTAACTTCAATGGAATTTCCTATGTCAAGCGACTTGGGGCGACACAAGTCAGATCCCAGGTCGCTGTAGTGTGAACCGGCACTTGGGATTGATTTGCTAAAACTGGAGAGCGCAAAATCTGGTGCAGCTGTGCATGGTAGCCAATTGGCTTTTAACTTCAGCTTGTTCAATTAAGCTTTGGCAGAAAAGCCTGAAAGCTGATTGGTTTCTATGCAGAACTGCACCAGATTTTGCACTCTCCAGCGTTAGTAAATCAACTCCAATGTCATCTTTGTAGATGAAAAGAACAGACATTCGATCTTACAAGTGAATGTACAGCAGGGATTACCCTGTTATCAGAGGTAAACAAAGTTAAAAAAATATATAATCATCAAGGGCCTAAGGACTTCATAACATTGTTTTCACCTGGATACACAATAGGCATATTTCAACCAAAAGAGTTGTCTGTATTTATTATTCCCTGAGTCCCATCGTAACAAAGGGTTAACTGGTCTGTGGTGGTGCTAATTACGCATATAAAATATAAAGAGGCAAGATGTACAAATATATCACAGTCATAGGTGTGCCCAGCCTATTACATTTGGGTGTGAACCCCAAAGCTCAAATACACGTGTATATATATATATATATATATATATATATATATATATATATATATATATATATATATATACTTATACTGTGTGTGTGTGTAAATATATATAATATATACACATTATAAAAAAAACACACACACTATTACAAATAAATGTAAATAAACATTTTAAAATGTATTAAAACCTGGACGGTGTTAGTGTGGCAATGGACAGTGTCAGGAAAGCAGAGGATAGTGTCAGTCAGTAGGGCAGTTTTTTTTTTTTTTTTAGGAGGCTTTGATGAAAAATCAGTGATCAAACCCCCTGATGTCTCACTTTTGAGACAGAAAAAGGGACTGAGGACAGAGATTTCCTAGTCTTTTTCTCTGCAACTGCACTGGACAGTGAATGAATAGGGAGTGCTCTGTGCTGATCGGCTTCCTGTTCATTCACAAACGGAAGTATAGTAAGCCGTTTACTATGCTTCAGTTATGAAGGAACATGGTGAGTGATTGGTATTGAAAAAAAATGAACAGGGACATTAGTGGCAGCGGGAGTGGTATATACTGGTACCGATCCACTGTATTTTCCTCCTCCAGCCGTTTAATGTCAGAGGATAAGCAGACTTTCAGTGGCTGCAGAAGGAAAATACAAATCAGATCCCATAAATGCGTCCCCTCCTGTCCAGGTACCAGGAGTCAGCAAAGAAGGATTATGGTCTATCCATCACCAGCCCACGATCGACAGGTAGATTGTGATCAACAGGTTGCTGACCCCCGGATTTGGGTGTGCCTGGCACCCCCTGCGCAGGCCTATAATCACAGTACTGGTTCAGAAATTAGAGAAAGCATAGAGTTACTGGCATCATGGGTATCCAGTCAAAGACCCAAGACCTGGCCTCATATGTTAGCTTATATAGGAGCAGGTTTTGGTTGATCATTTTTTCTCCATAATAAAATAGAAAAAAAAAAGAAAATGTTTGGTTTCAGCAGTGACATCTAGATCACAAAAATGCCAAGGAGGCACCATTTAGTGCAATACACATTAGGTAAATCAAGAGTAGTGGAAATGCTGTGACCTGAGACCAAACATTCTGATTTTATTACCCCAGACCATGTGTAGGAAGCCAAAAAATTCACACTAATCCGATCTGAGAGATTGGATGTGATTCGCACCGCATTGCAGTGTGAGTCACATGTGATCTCTCTGCAATGCAATCTCAGCCATAGAGATAGTATAGCTGAGATCGCATCGCAATCGGATCAAACTCGCACAGGACCTTTTTTGTTAGAAGGGTCAGAATTGCATTGCATGGTGGTTCAGACCATGCGATCCGATTCCTGAGCGAGTTTGCAGATCGCACTGCGATATGCGAAATGAAAAGGGGGTGTCGTTAACAATGTATTGACCCCTCCCTTCAGTTCGCATAGTGCAGTGGATTTGCAGAGTTCCCGCATTACTGCAGTGTGAACCCAGCCTAATACGTAGAGATGAGGCATGTATGATCATGGTGAAGGAGGGCTAATTCTAGTTTTGCGTTACAAAGTTGGGCATTGTGTAGCCCAAACTAGGCCTCTGCCAGTTGTTTCTTTAGTGCCATGTTCTGCAAACCTTTCTTCAGAGTCATTTTAATCTAAAAAAATGCGCTGTACAAAGTAGAAACTGAACTGATGACCCTAGGGTCTGAATCTGTGTGCTAAGGAAATTTTTATTTCTCAATACATTCCCGAGCATTTTCGAATGATTCTCCGAGGTGCACCAGCGCCACCACATTTCTGGCCACATGCAGTATTGCATACACCAGGTGCCCCCATACTAATGGCCACATACAGTACTGCATTGACAAGCAGTGTCCGTGGAACGACTTAACTGAGTTTCCATTGTTTCCTATGGGGAAACATGTTTTGATATACGAGTGCTTTGGATTACAAGCATTCTCCTGGAACGGATTATGCTCATAATCCAAAGTTCCACTGTATGTAATGTTCTGTTAGTGTATATTTTAAAAAAATGTTTTCTGGTTTAGGACCAGCTCACACATAGGCAATCCGACTTCAGGGGCAACTTTGCTAGGCGATTTTAACGTTACTTCAAGGTGACTTCAACGCGACTTTGGGCGTCTTACAATGCAATCTGAAGCGTCCTCCAAGCCAGGCGACTTTGCCTGTGACCAATCAGAGAAGGGAGGGAGGGGGAGGCCTGGGTAATTCGTGGGGAGCATCTGTGTAAATTATTTTCTTTTTCCTGTAAAGATGCTTCAATATAGATGGGGATCCGACTTGGAGGCGACTTCCATTGAGTTCTATGGGCACAATTTGCATAGAAGTCGCCTTGAAGCAGTACAGGAACCTTTTCTGAAGTTGCCTTGAAGTCGGAGCGACTTCAGTAGTGTACATCGCAAGTCGCCTATGTGTGAACCGGCACTTAAGAAAAGGTGAATGTTTTGTAGGTATCAACACAGGCAGCTAAATCGCTTTGTTGACATGCTAATTATCTTGTGTGTGTGTGTGTGTGTGTGTGTGAGATTGCCCACAAAGCATGCACTGTTGCTGAGCCTTGAAGAGCCTTGAAGAGGTTGGAGAAATTCTGATTCAAGTTGGCCATACACCATACAATCTGATTGTATTGTCAATTCAGTGCCATTTAGATTTTACAAAAACAATCTAGTATTTTTTTTTAGATAGGGCCTATTAAAAAAAATCCACTCATTTTACATGAAGGAAGATAGGCACTAGCACTACATAATGTCTGATCACTTTAAAGGAGATTGTACAGTATTGTTAGATTTTAATATTTGATGGAAACTTTTGAAGTAACCAATATGAAGCGAGTGATCAAAAATGAGGACAGAATTTTGAAGATAGGCAGGAAAGGGAAGCATGTTGGAGAGCACCATTTATTAACACACCAACTAGATTATATTTCCTAAAAAAATATAAGGGCACTAGTATGTCTTTGGAATTAAAAAGTAACTCTACCTTTGTTGTGAGAAAACATTGATGGGATTTTAACAAACTTTGTAGCAGATTCCTTTTGTTATTCTGAAGGAATAGCTGTTTGTCTGTGTTTGTGTGCAAAGTGAATATGAATGGGAGGTACTTTAAAATTATCAGTCCCTTTAGACCTCATTCCCCTTTGGGAGTATCTCAACAACAATGACATACATAGTTACATAGTTACATAGTTAGGTTGAAAAAAGACACAAGTCCATCCAGTTCAACCAAAAAAAAGACATTTTTATATATATATATATATATATATATATATATATATGTATATACACACACACATATATATATATATATATATATATATATATATATATATATATACACACACACACACACACATATATATATATATATATATATATATACATATACATATACATACACACATACACAACCAAATAATCCCATATACAATCCTTCACCCACAGTTGATCCAGAGGAAGGCAAAAAACCCCAGCAAAGCATGGATCCAATTTGCTATAACGGGGGGAAAAATTCCTTCCTGATTCCCCGAGAGGCAATCGGATTCACCCTGGATCAACTTTACCTAAAAATGTTAGTACCCAGTTATATTATTTACATTAAGATAAGAATCCAGGCCTTTTTTAAAGCAATCAACTGTGCTGGCCAAAACCACCTCTGGAGGGAGTCTATTCCACATTTTCACAGCTCTTACTGTGAAGAAACCTTTCCGTATTTGTAGATGAAATCTTTTTTCCTCTAGACGTAAAGAGTGCCCCCTTGTCCTTTGTGATGACCTTAAAGTAAATAACTCCACACCAAGTTCACTATATGGACCACTTATATACTTGTACATGTTGATCATATCCCCCC
>BLSH010296684.1:0-14492 GCA_018402905.1 Glandirana rugosa
ATGTTTTCTGGGCCTGTTGGTGGCTGAAGTGATTTTAAGGAAGGTTCGGGTGCACCAATATGGCCGCCGGGTGTGGAGCTCTGTAATACTGGTTAGTGCTGCAGGGGTTAAATGAATCCTCAGGGATGTAAGCTGTCCCTCTGTGCTGATGGGTTGAATCTTCCTCTGGCCCCTAGGTGCTTGGGACAGGTGTGGGAGTCTTTCAGCCCGTTTTTGAGAGTCCCAATATGGCGGCTGCTGGAGGCCTCACAGAAGCCTCGGACTAAATTTTGGGCCGCTTCCGCTCCGAGTGCCGCCGCCGTCGGATTGCGGTTCTTTTTTAAGGCGGATTGCTTTCTCAGTGTGGGGGCTTCCAGAGGGATGCCGGATAGGTGGCTAGGCAGCTCTGATGAGGGATTGTTCCTGGGATTGCCGCCGGCTGATTGTCCGGTGTACTAGGCCGCAATCCGGTGCCGAATTGAGCGGGTTAACTTTCTAATAACCCCTCTACTGTGGTGTATGGGATGGAAGGGGTAGGGATGTAGTGAAAAACGGACTCACCGAGCTCGTAGGGCGCTGGATGGCAGTGGATTAGGCTGAGCTCACGGAGATGCGTCCATCTCTGTTCACAGCAGGTCACGCCCCCATGAGATTACGTTTTGGCACGGACATCTGGCCCGTTTTCCACCCCAAATTAATTTCCATAGGAGACTCGACAGGGTTTGTAAGAAGTGAGAGGGAGTTGGGATGGAGAGTTTCCGGAAGATATACAAAATCTGGGGTAGAATTGTCATCTTAAAGGCTGCTATTCTGCCCATCCATGAGAGCTCCTTCTTGGATATTGCTGTTAGTTGGTCACCTATTTTGGTCACGAGAATGTTGTAGTTTGTGGTAGATTGGGTATTTGTTTTGGGTGTTAGCTTAATTCCCAGATATTGAATACCTTGGTTTGTCCATTTATAGGGGAGATGTTGCTCAAGTTTCTTTTTGGTATGTTTAGGGACTCCTAAGTCTAAGATGAGGGATTTTGGGAAGTTTACTTTGTAGTATTAAATCCTGCTGAAATCCCCTATGACTTT
The DNA here is from genome assembly GCA_018402905.1 of Glandirana rugosa. Classification (NCBI taxonomy): domain Eukaryota; kingdom Metazoa; phylum Chordata; class Amphibia; order Anura; family Ranidae; genus Glandirana; species Glandirana rugosa. Next base: position 1,059 of record BLSH010296684.1, read on the forward strand.
ATGGGCGTTGGGGAGAGATGTAGCTGAGTTAACAATAGGATGATATCATCCGCAAAAAGGTTGATGGTATGGGAGCGTGAAGCAAATTGGAATCCGGTAATCAAGGGGTGTGTGCGTACATTTTCTGCTAGAGGTTATATCATCAAATTGAATATGGAGGGGGAGAGTGGACAACCCTGTTGAGTCCCGTTCGAGATTAGAAATGGTTTGGACAAGAGGCCAGATGTGTGCACCTGTGCCGTGGGGCAGGAATACAGTGCCAAGATTGCATTCAAACAAGGTCCCTGGAAACCAAACTTCTTGAGTATATGATACAAATATCTCCAATGTACTCTGTCGAACACCTTCTCTGCGTCAATTGACAACAGCAGAGAAGGCGTTCGCGTTTTTTCTGCATAGTGTATAACATTTACAAGCTGCCTAGTGGCATCTGAGGTCTGCCGTCCCCTCACAAATCCCATCTGGTTGCTGCCAACAAGGGAAGGAAGAAATTTGGTAAGACGTTTGGCTAACAATTTTGCGTATATCTTAATGTCGGAGTTTAATAGTGATATCGGTCTGAAATTTGCCGGTGTCGTGGGATCTTTTCCTGGTTTGGGTAGTGTCACGATGTATGCTTTGAGCATCTCGGGTGGAAATGTGGATGACTGTGCTGCTTTGGTAAAGACACGTTGTAGGTGTGGGGATAGAATATAGTTGAATATTTTGCAGTACTCATTGGGAAGACCATCCGGGCCAGGAGATTTCCCGTTAGGAAGTGTTTTAATGATGGCTTTAATTTCCGGGATGTAAATGGGGCATTTAGTTTGGCTAGTTGTGTGTTAGAGAGTGAGGGAAGGTTTAGTAATAATAGGAAGTTTTGAATGTCTTCCTCTGTGGGTTGAGGGGTTTCCTGGTCATGGTTTAGGTTGTATAGCACACTATAAAAGTCCACAAATTGGTCAGCTATAGCTTGGGGGTTGCTTATTTTGTGTTGGGAGGTCGGGTGGAGCAGATAGGCTATTCTCGTTTTTGTGCGGCCTGTCTTGAGTCTGTTGGCGAGATATTTGGCAGCTCTATTGGCATTAGTGTAGTGTGCTACTTTGAGGAGTCTCAAATGATAATCATATTGCTGCGACAGCAGCTCCCTTCGTTTTTCTCTGAGCTCTGAGTTGTGATAGCTTTTGTGCCGTGGTTTGGTCAGGGGAGGCATTGTTGGCTGATTCCAGGATTTTAATATCTGTTAGAAGGGAATTGAGTTGAGTCTTTTGACCCTTGCCCCTTGTTGGATGAGAATCCCCCTTATGTATGCTTTATGGGCGTTCCATAGTGAATAAGGGTTCTCAACAGATTTTTCATTGGTTGTGAAGAAGCTATGTAGGTGTTGAGATATAGTTTGACTATACTGGGGGTCCTGTATTAGTTTATTGTTGCAGCGCCAGATGGGGGAGGAGAGGGGGGCGTCCCCTACATTAATTGACAAGGTTATAGCAGCATGGTCGGACCATGCAATGTTATGTATTATAGCCTAGGTTATTTTTTGTAACAGCCATTTGAGGAACATGTCGATGCGGGAGTATGATTGGTGTCTGTGGGAAAAGAAGGTGTAATCCCTTTCATTGGCATGGAAACATCTCCAAGCATCAAATAGTATGTCTGAGTGCAGGAGCTGGCTTAAGGTAACTGGCCATTTTGGTGTTTGTGCGGTTGTGTCCAGTTTTGAGTCTACCGTAAGATTTAGGTCTCCACCTAGAATAAGGTTTCCATATTTCATATTTTGAATTTTTTTCAGTAATTTGTGCATGAAGCGTAGCTGGTGGGTGTTGGGAGCGTATGCCGACACTACCGTGTAAGGACGCTCATTTATGTCCACATTAAGCTTAACGTATCTGCCTCCTTTGTCTGTGAAGGATTCTTTGAGGTGGAAAGAACACAGAGTTCATAATCGCCAAGAGAACTCCACCTTTTTTGTTATGTGGGGTGTTGGCTAGGAAGATGTGGGAATAGTTCCTGTGTTGGTGGTAGGGTACCTTGGAAGATTGAAAGTGAGTCTCTTGTATACACAAAATATCTGCTTTCTGTGCGTTGGCCTCTTTCCACAGCGAGTACCACTTGGCCGGGTGGTTGAGGCCTTTCGCATTTAACCATAGACACTTAAGGGTCATTTGTAGTTATGTAAGTGAAGTTGGAGTATGCAATGTGGTACTCACAGTTGCGTTGGAGCATCGTCTTTTGCTCATGGCATTGGTCTAAGTGCCTTTGGGTCTTGTGATTGGAGCTGGGTAGTTGAAGTCGTCAGTGGTAGTCACTGGGTACGGTAAATAGGAGTTGAGTGCTTCTGTGCTTAACAAAAAAGAAGAGAAGAAGTAACTAGAACATAAGAGCAAAATTTGGAAAATGGGTGGGTCCTTTGGCAGGCCCGTGAGCAGGGAATACTGCTGAAAAGACATCTGGGGGGTAACTTGGAGTGACTCTGTGGTCCTCCATGGTCGGAGAATAGAGTATGAGCGTGGTTAGGCTAGGTACCACCGCTGGTTGGTTTTTTGTGTTGCCTTTTGTGGGATACTATCTGCCACTCTTCTGGTATTGTGTTTACTTGTAGGTGTTGTGTTGCAGTCATTGATGCAGTTGAGGAGGATTGGGGGATAATCCCCCATTTTCGTAGGGCTGCAATAGCCTCCTCTGGGGTGGTGATTTGGGTTGTCGTGCCATTGTGGGTTATCAGGAGCGTTGCTGGATATTTCGACTTGTGCAATACCTTATGGTTCCTAAGGGCCTTTGTAATCGTTCATAAGTTTCAGCGGCATTGCAGAGTGTGCCTTGATAGATCCGGGAGTAGCTGAATGGCTGCGTAGGGTGCAGATGCGCTGTCGGCTCTTCGCCCTGCTATCATGATCTATTCTTTGACGTGATAGAAGAGGACTCTGAGCAGAACATCTCTTGGGGAGTCTGCAGATATGAAGGAGGATCTTGACAGTCTATGAATCCTAAATAGAAACAAAAAAATATTCAGCGCAAACATAACCTTCAAGGACACAAAAGCAGCTATGCACTCAAGGAAAATTCAGAAAACCTTCCATAGAATAATTATAACAAAAAGTGCAGCACTAAAATGAAGTATGATGTTAGATATACATAAAATAATTAACCGATCTACAGCACATGATCATTCATTGAACATAAGTCTGGAAAAGGTCCATGAGTAAAGTCCATGAGTGAAAGATAATCCTCTGTGAAGTGAGTATAAATGAAAAACACGCAGGTGCTCATCTGTGACAGCTCCCATTCACCAAAGGCTAGACTGGCCTCTCACCTTAATGATCTGACCCTGACGGATCAACCAGCTGCTCAAACCCACATCAGAGGATATCCAACTTCTTGTCACAGGGCAAACTCCACCATAAATAAAAAATAAAGAATCTAGTGCTCTCCGTTTAATGGATTTATTAATCACAGTAAAAGTATAAGTAAAACACTCACAAAATGAGCACTTGAATCCAAGTGCAAGTGATCATAGACTGCTGTGTATGCAAACAACACTCCTCCAAGATGGCCGCAGGTGATGTCAGACGTAACCCCTCCCCGATGGGGAGCACTAGATTCTTTATTTTTTATTTATGGTGGAGTTCATCCTGTGACAAGAGATTGGATATCCTCTGATGTGGGTTTGAGCAGCTGGTTGATCCATCTGGGTCAGATCATTAAGGTGAGAGGCCAGTCTAGCCTTTGATGGATGGGAGCTACCACACCTGAGCACCTGCGTGTTTTTCATTTATACTCACTTCACAGAGGCTTATCTTTCACTCATGGACTTTACTCATGGAGGTTTTCCAGACTTCTGTTTAATGAATGATCATGTGCTGTAGATCAGTGGATTATTTTATGTATATCTATCATCAAACTTCATTTTAGTGCTGCACTTTTTGTTATAATTAGTCTATGAATCCTGTCAATCAGGAGATCTTGCTCCGGTAATGTTGGTATTAAAGTGGAAAACAGGGCTTGGGCATATTGTTGAAGCTGGTTGGGTTGTACTGTCTCTGGAATTCCACAGATTTTTTTTTTTTTTTCTCATAAAGTTTTATTTGAAAATCGTCATAACAATTGTTTACAGCCCGTAATATCCATGAAATTACAGATATCTTTGTACAAATAAAGAGGTCATAGTGGGTTGACAGAACATTTGGGTGTATAAATGATAAGGCAAGTGCAGTCGACATCATTGAAAAAGGAGTGGCAAACATAGTGATGGCATATTACTACAAATATGAAATTTTGAAATACAAAGACAGCATAAAAAGAGAAGGGCACGGTTTCAGGATACATGGATCTTATGCATGACATGCCTACTGGTAGGCTAAAGTAATTATATGGAGTCTATTTAAACAGCACCAGTGATTTTTATATTTGAGTAAGAGAAAAAAAAGGTAGGCGAAGTGGGGAGCCTGGAGAGAAAAGAGAAAGAGGAGAAAGGAGGGGTAGTAAGAGGAGAGAAATTGGAGAAGAGGAGAATGGTGTCCCTGTCTAGCGAGTCCCCTGTCCCCCCCCGGAGGTAGTGGGGATAGGTGCCCCCAGGAAACCAGTAAATCTCCAAGAGCAAGGTTACGTTAACAGGGGCATTTTGTAGGGTCCCCGACTTCCTAACATATGGGCCAGGGATCCCTCTTTAAGGGAAGAAGATCACCAGTTGTGGGGGGAAAAATGTGTTTTAATTTTCCAAAAATGGATTTAATTGAAGGCTCACCAGGTTACAGTGTACTAATATGTCCGGGGGGTTCACATATAATGCAGATGCAACAATTTAAATGTCTAGTATATCAGAATCAAGAGTATTCCATGTCATCTTTGTGTAAGACTTCCATCATTCCTACTACGTTTTTATGTGTATCAGCCTTACATGTGTTCTCAGATTAGAAGGTGGAACCCTGTGGGGCATATGTAATGTGGGAGTAGGAGGCGGCGAGGGAGCTAGAAATGCGTGTAAGGAAGAGGGTGGTTCACATGTGGTTCTCTTAGGACATGGGTTACGCTGAGGCTCAGTAATTGCATACGTTGAACTCTATAGGGGATGTAGTGTGGTAATGGGTGCATTATGTGTATTTGGTGGGTTCTGTATCTCATGACTGTGATTTGGGACTTAGAGTCACTCTTATGGCCTTCCTATTCCCCTCAAGCGACCAGCGCTGTCGGGTGGTATGACAGGAAGGGTGAGAGCAAAGGAGGGGGGGGGGTGAGGGGAGTGGGGGGTATAAGGGGGCGGGAAGGGGGTATAGGGGGAGCTCCTTGTCTGTATTTTATGGGTTGTGGTGGGGGACTTGGTCCTAGCTCGATTAAAGAACAAATTAGGTATTTGTTATGTTGTTGTACTCATCTGTGGATTTAAACGCAATCCAGTCAGCCCAGATTTTTGTGTACTTGGTAGGTGTGTCATTGGCCATAGCAATCAGTTCTTCCATTTCAGCTATTTTCTGGATTTGTTTGTACCAGTCTATGTTTGAGGGAGTTTTAGGCATTCCCCAGCATCTGGGGATGCAAAGTTTGGCTGCATTTATCATGTTCATTGTAAATGATTTGCGGTATTTGATGGTTTGGGGGGATTGGAGATGGAGTAGGAAAGGTTCAGGTTTCAGAGTTAGATTTTGTGAAGTAATTTTATTGATCTGTTTGCATATTTTCTCCAAGAAGAGGGCGATCTCTTTGCATTCCCACCATATGTGTAGGATATTGCCTGACTCCTGGTTACATCGCCAGCACTGGTAAGTTGTGTTAGGGTTGTACTTTTTGAGGATGTAGGAAGTTTATTGATGTCTCAGGCCATTTCTGTTTTAATGTGTCCAGGGGCAATGTAGATCCGTTGGAAATCAAGTGGAGTATACGTGGGTCAGGCATAGAGGTTGTGGTTCGGAGGAAATCTTTGTCCATGCCTGGGGGAAAATCCAGGTTATGGAGTATAGGGGTCAGGGGGCCTGGGATAATTGAGATACATCTGGATTTAACTGCTTTTTTAAAGCTATCTATCGTGGGGCCTATGAGTGGGTGAATTTTGAGGGCGGCTGGGATGTGTTTTGTGTGGATCCACGGCGTGGTGTGGATAGGAATATCCGAGGCTGCGTTTTCTAAAGCAATTCAGTCTTTGATTGCATCATGTACGTTCCAATCGATTATGAGCTGTAGTTGGCAGGCCCAGTGGTAGAGTCTAAGGTCTGGTACCCCTAGGCCTCCCTTGGATTTGGGGATGGTGAGTTGTCTGTGGCTGATTCTTGGTTTCTTGGAGTGCCAAACGAATTGGGTGCATAGTTCTTTGAGGTTACGGAAGAATGAGGGAGGAATCGCGACCGGGACTGTTTGGAATACGTATAATATGCGCGGAAGTGAATTCATTTTTATGATGGCTGCTCTCCCAAACCAGGAAAAGTGTGGTTTGCTCCATCTCTTGAGATCTTCCTTAATGCTGTGGAGGATCGGAAGGTAATTTTTTTTTAAAAGATCAGGAGTATGTTTAGTTAGGTATATTCCTAGGTATTTAATGGCGGAGGTTTGCCATTTGAATGGGAAACTCTTTTCACATGTTTTCAACTGGTTCGGGGGGAAGGGATATATTTTAGGCTTCCGATTTAGCAAAATTTATTTTTAGGTGGGCAATGTAACGGAACGTCTTGAACTCTTTTAGGGGGTTAGGAATTGAAATTAAGGGGTCTGTTAGAAAAAGGAGGATATCGTCCGCGAATGTTGCTAGTTTGTATTGTTTCTTGCCAATGCTTATTCCTTTTATGGAGTCGTTGGCTCTGAGTTGCCTGAGAAAGGGTTCAAGTGTCAGTATGAAGAGAATGGGGGAAAGGGGACACCCCTGGCGGGTTCCACATAATGATCTGATACAAAAGTTGTACAAGCTGGGACTTAACCCTTGGGTGGTTCAGTGGATATGCAGTTGGCTAAAGGATAGATCCCAGAGTGTGGTTGTAAATGGGGTTCACCCAGAACAGAGACCAGTCACTAGTGGGGTACCACAAGGCTCTGTATTGGGTCCTGTTCTATTCAACCTATATGTAAGTGATATAACTAAAGGTTTGCTGGGCAATGTATGTCTCTTTGCTGATGATACAAAGGTGTGTAATAGGGTTGATATCCCTGGAGGTGTCTGTAACATGGAACATGATTTGGCATTGCTGGGAGATTGGTCAAAGTGGTGGAGACCGCAGTTCAATATTTCTAAATGTAAAATAATGCATCTAGGGAAAAAGAATCCCCTTAGAGAATACAACATTGGGGGTACAGTGTTAGCCAGCACTACAGAAGAAAAAGATTTGGGGGTGCTTATTTCAGATGATTGCAAAATGAGCAAACAGTGTAACCAGGCAGTGGGAAAAGCAAATAGAATTATGGGATGTATCAGTAGAGGGTTTACCAGCAGGAGGAAGGAGGTTCTGATTCCTCTATAAAGATCTTTAGTGAGACCTCACTTAGAATACTGTGTCCAGTTCTGGAGACCACACTTACAAAAAGATATTGATAAAATAGAATGAGTTCAGAGACGGGTAACAAAAATGGTGAAAGGTCTGGGGGATAAAACATATCAAGAGCGACTTCAGGAACTTAATATGTACAGTCTGGAGGAAAGAAGGGAGAGGGGAGACATGATTGAAACCTTTAAATACATCAAGGGGGTGAATAAGGTTCAGGAGGGCAGTCTTTTCAATATGAAACCAAAATCAAGAACACGGGGACATGACCTCAAACTAACTGGGGGGAAGTTCAAAACTAATCTTAGAAAGTATTATTTTGCTGAAAGGGTGGTTGATGATTGGAATAAACTACCAACAGAGGTTGTGAGACAGTCAACAGTAAATGGCTTCAAACATGCTTGGGATAAACATAAATCCATAGTCAGACAACAAGGTTAATGTAAAAAAATAAAAATAAAAAATAAAAAAATTAAAAAATAAATAAATAAATAAAAAGGGGCAGACTCGATGGACTACTCAGTCTTTTTCTGCCGTCACTTTTCTATGTTTCTATGTTTCTATGTTCCGTTCCTGATTGAGAAGGCACTCGATAGGAGGCCGTTGACCCTTACCTTCGCGGATGAGTCTGCGTATAAGGACATGATGAGGGTAATTAGCCTGGGGCTGAAACCCACTGCTCGGAGAGTCGCTTCTAGATAGTCCCAGGCCAACCTATTGAACGCCTTCTCTGCATCAAGTGACAACAGGAATCCTGGGAGTTTGTTTTGGGCTAGCCAGTGTTGTATGTTGATGGCTTTCACTGTGTTGTCTCTTGCTTCCCGCCCTGGTACAAATCCCACCTGATCTTTATTTATCAGGCCTGTAAGGAGTGGGAGAATTCTGTTGGCCAAGATTTTCGCAAAAAGTTTTAGGTCAGCGTTTAGAAGAGATATGGGGCGATAGCTCGCAGTTTGGGCTGGATCTTTTTCCGGTTTGGGGATAATGGTGATGTGGGCTTCTAGTAGATTATGTGATAGGTGATCTTTGTTCGCTAGCTGGTTAAATGCTCTTAAGAACGGTTGTACCAGTAGGTCATGAAAGGATTTGTAATAGGCTGCTGAGAAGCCATCTGGGCCTGGGCTCTTGCCCGGTTTGGTCTGTTTAAGTGCCAGTTTGAGTTCATCTTCAGTAAGCGGGCCATCTATATCTTTTGCCAGTTGTTTAGAAATTGGGGGGGGTGCATATTTTTTCAAGAAAGTTGTTTATTATGTGTTGTCTAGGGTCATTTTGATCGGGAGGTTTAGGATCAGGTGGTAGGTTGTAAAGACTTGAGTAGTAATTCACAAATTGTTGGGCTATCTCTTCATTTGTGATAGCCTTATTCCCTGTGGGGGTATTGATAGAGTGGATAGCTGTGCTTGTTCTTTTCTCCTGCATCGCCCTGGCAAGGTATTTTCCACTTTTGTTGCTATGTTCATAAAAGAGTTTTTGTGTTAGGACATATTTTCTTTTAATTTTAAGTCCTAATTCTTCCAAGAGAAGAGCGCGTGTCTGGATAGTTCAGATAAGGTGGTGGTGGCCCTGTTTTTTTATGCGTTCGCTCCAAGAGTTGGATCTTTTTCATAAGAAAATTTATTTTAGCTTGTTTAGCTCTTTTTCGGGCTGTAGCTTGGGATATTAAGAGTCCTCTGATTGTGTACTTATGTGCTTCCCATTGTATAATGGGGTTAGTGTCTGGGGTATTGTTTGTGGCAAAGAAATCAGTAATTGCTTTTTTAATATTGGTTATGTTCTCTGGGTAAGTCAGTAGGGATGTATCCAACCACCAGGTTTTAGTGGAATGTGGATTCTCTGCGAATGTGAGTGTTATGGAGATTGGATGGTGGTCTGACAAGAACATTGCTTCTATGGTAGCTTTTGAAAATAAATGGAGATCTGTTTGTGTTATCCAGAAGTAGCCAACTCTTGTATAGCGATTGTGCGGCATGGAATAGAAAGTAAAGTCTCTTTCGGTTAGGTGTAGGGCTCGCCATGCATCATGTAGCGAGGCAGTTTGTAGTTGTTTTGTACTCGACGCATGCAAGATGTACCTAACATCTGATATCCTGACTGCCGATAAACAAAAGACAAAACTTCTACCATGGCAGAAGGAGATTCAAATTATAACTCCTTAAAACGATTACGCACTCATAGACGCCATAATGTGACCCCCGGATACATGTAAACCACTGTACCACAAAAGTACACCTTGGTTCTTTTAGCAATAACCCCTTACAGTGACTGATGAGACACCTCGGCATGGATTCTCCCACTCGAGGTGATCTCCTCTGTCCAATGGTCTTAAGGGTTACTCGTAAGATAGATATTGACCATTTCCAGGCGGGCCTTTCCCAGGGAACGCGTAAATAAATGACAAACGAGCCAAGTCAAGTTCTGCCGCTCACCTGTTGCAAGGCAGAAACAAACTCTTATAATTATAATTCTTTACCCTGGCACTCCTACTGGGAAAGGTCTGCTTGCCGCAATCGTTGCTTAGTGTTTATTGCTATTTACTGTTAGCGTTTTTGAGTTTTGGAACTGTATCCAAACCAACCTGGAGCTCACAATATGCATAACACGCATTCTTTTCAGGTATACATAAAGACCTGGAACCCTCGCTTAAGCTAGTAGATATTGCAATATGACAATGAGTGTAGATACTGAGATCCAACAGAGCCCAGGTCTTGAATACAGCACCAAGTTCTCAACCTGTATCTGTTCTTAAGTAAGAGTTATTTTACCCTGCTGCTCTAAACATAGCTGTAAGATAAACAACAAAAGTTCAAGCGCATAGAGGTGGAGTAAGTTTCCAGCCGAGTACAGGATGAGAGCTACCTAAGACACCAAACCGTCCTACACGACAATCAATACAGACCCCCTATCTTCAAACGTATATACACTTATACAATACACACCCGCTCAAGCCACACAGAGATGGTTCTCATGGGCTAACTTTGACACCTGTAATCCTACCACCACCTCTTAACACCTCTGCAACGCAACAACCCCAACACACGTGACATTAGCAGTCCAGGTAGAACGGTCTCTAAGGACTTTCGTTTATGTCCTTAAGACATACCCCGACCCTAAAAATACAAGAGGAACCCTGCTCACTCAACCACACAATCTCTTGTCATGCTACCCCCCTGCACTCACACCTCCGTCACTTCTTTAAGACGACCTTGCCTTAAATAGGGAAATGGCCCACCCGCCTTTCCCCCCAAACACTGCCCCGCAGCTCATTAATCCTCCACACGCGACCTCAATATGCAGACCCCTCCCAAATACACTATACATAGCCAGCCACCCCCATCTATTCCTGATCTACAATTTATACCTTAGACAGAGATGGACCGCGATGGTGCAGACCACACATCACACTACTAACTCTAACGCTAATCAACGGAGCGCTAGGGCTACACACCGCTGCCCTCTGCCCAGCCACTACCCCCACACATTTGCGGCCAACACTGCGATTGACCACCCCGACAGAGCAGGTCTCCAGCAGTAGTCGGTATTGTTCTAGTCCCAAAGACAGGGTCCTAACTATCTCTCCCCCCACCCCTCCATACCTTATCCTTCTCTCCTTGATTTATACCCTATCCCCCCTACTCGCACAATTGCAAAATGGCACATGTCAAATTAATCTCTCTAAACATCAAAGGACTCAACGTCCCAGAGAAAAGAAGCAAACTACTAGCTCACATGAAACAACTTAAAACTGACATCCTACTACAAGAAACTCTCTTCCGTTCAGACAACATCACTAAACTGACCAACAAAGATTTTCCAACAGTGTACCATGCAACTAATGATTCTGCAAAAACCAAGGGCGTATCAATCCTTCTATCCAAAAATCTACCCTTAGTCATAACAGACTCACTCAGCGATAAGGAAGGCCGCTTCCTCTTTGTCAAGGGCACGATCTATGGTAAACCTATCACTATTGCCAATATATACAGCCCTAATAGGGCCCAAATAACCTTTTTTAGAGAAACCATCAGAGAACTAATAGCCTTTCAAAAGGGCATTCTCATTCTAGGAGGGGACTTTAATGTAGCCCTCAACCCACTAGAGAACACCTCTTCAGGCTCATCATCATTACCTTTCCATGCCCTTCGCCAAATTAAAAAAACTGATTTTTATATTATTTCTCCTGGATCTGTCCTCCAGGTCAGATATTTTGTCTTTTAACCAGGTTATCTCGTCATTTTGGGCTTTGTGCGAGTCTACCATAATGTTGTAGGAGGTGGTGTATTCATCCATTTTCCTTTCCACCAGGTCGACTCTGTTCCCAATGATTTCTACTTCAGCTTGGCATTGGTTCAGTCCAAACATAATATCAGATTGTAAGGATGCTCTTAAGGATAATAGCATGTCTTTGAGCATGGTGTCTGAGATTGGTTAAGGGGAAGCTGGATATTGAATCTACTCCCTGTGAGAGGGTGGGTTATTGGGTGAATGCAGGTCCGCTTACCTCCATTTCCCCATTGAGGTGTGTGTCTTCTTGGGAGTCCAGATGGGGTTTTTGCTTCTAGGGGCTTCTCGTGGAAGGTTTAGAAGCTCCTGAGGAGGGAACGCTTCTGCTAGCTGCTTTTTGGGAGTTTTTGTGTTGGTTCTCACCATTTATGTTGTGGTATTCAGTTGAGGTTGTTGCCTGAGGGTTTGGAGCACTGTTTCCGTCCTGCTGTAGCCCTTGTGCAGGCGATGTGAAGTAAGCGGCCAGCTTGCAGGGTTGTTGTTGATTTTTCTTGTTTTTTGTCATCTTTGTAGCTGGTGGTAAGGCTGTAGTGGTGGCTAAGGTAGATGGTGGAGGTGTTGATGTGGTTGGCTATTCTCCGACCGCTAGGAATCCTTACATCATACAGCCGTCATGGAGTTTGTTGTTTACTGACTGTGGAAGACTATGGGACCGTTGCTGCGTTGGTGGAGTCCTAAATTAGAATATGCACTGTTGTGGTGGTTATGGTGGCTGGGATACGATCGGATTTTCGACCGTTCTCGGCGTAGAGTGTGCAGTTCACAGTTGGGGACTCAGGTAGAGGTGCTTGCTGCCTCCGGTACTAGTCGCCTATTTTGGTGGAGGCTGTGTGATAGTAGCAGCGCTCCTTGCCCCTGTTATGTTCAGGCTGTCAGCTTTAGTGTGATCCAATCCTGGGTGCAGGAATTGTAAGGTCCGGCCGTATGTACAGGCCGCAAGATGGCTGCCCCCCTTATGATGGTATGAGGGAGGGGGTTGCTGACTTCCCGGGGTGTTCAGGTCTAGCTTCCGGCCTCCCTGCATGTGGGGATGTATGGATGGGGGTGCAGGGGTGGTCCGATGGTCCCCTGTGTTCCGCACTGGCCACTCGTTCGGGTGGAGAAGGTGGACGGAGGGTCGCAGCCTAGGCCACAAAATGGCGGCCGCTGCTGTGAGGTGGAGAGACTGCAGCAAGTGGAGGTAGGCCCTAGGCGTCCGTAGTGGTTGTGTTGTGCGGATGATCGGGGGGCCTGTTGGGGAGTGCTATTGCTGCTCACCCTCCGCTGTAGCCCTGAAGATGTGGCTGGGTGTTCTGTCACTCTCCAGGGTTGTGGGGGTGAACGATCCTGTGGGTGCCATAGCTGTGTGATGCTGGAGCTAGGGAGAAGACATCCATCTTGGTCCGCTGCTGGCCACACCCTCCAACATTCTGCAATTTTTAAGTGGACTAGGAAGGGGTCCTTTGGAGTCTTTTATGGGATCGTAGACATAAATGTATGTTAATAAAACATAAATATCAAAGCACAGCAGACTGCCAAACCTTTACTTGTTGGTATGATAGGCCGTGGCCCTTTATTATAGGTATAATATCATAAAATTAACAACCATTGTATTAAATAGTTTAACGAACCAATTACTCATCTTATATTCAAATGAGTATATATATATATCCGAAAATCATATATATATATATATATATATATATATATATATATACGTATATATATATATGTA
>BLSH010296684.1:27703-46384 GCA_018402905.1 Glandirana rugosa
GATCTTACTTCGACAGTCTGAATAGGTGGAGTGGTTGGTAAGTCACGGGCGATGACGAGAGATGGTTAGAGAGGTGACCGAAGGACAGTAGGTTGTTTACGTTAAGTTTTATGATTGTTGTTGGATGTTGTTGGATGTTACTTCCTTTTTTCCAGACCTTAAAATAATAATAATAAAAAATTGTAAGATTTTCAACAAAATCGTTTGGACTTGCTTATATATTTTTTACTGCCACTAAACCCTTAATGGGGAAAATTTCTCTAGATGTATTAGAAAGAGCATAAAGCTCAGAGCGTGTAGCCTGATGTTTGTACATTCCAGACCTTTTTTCCTTCATTGTAGGTTGTTGTAGGTTGTTGTTAGTATTTTGAATTGCATTTGTTGGATGACAGGAAGCCAGTGGAGAGATTGGTAGAGAGCAGTAGCGGGCACTGAATGGTTGGTGAGGTGGATAAGTCTGACAGCTTCATTCTAGATGGAATGAAGGGGGGAAAGTCTATGTAAAGGTAATCAAATGAGAAGGGAGTTGTGGTAATCAAGGTGAGAGATAACAAGGGAGTGAATTAGAAACTTTGTGATGTCATTGGTTAGGAAGGGGCATATTTTGAGTCTTTAGACAGTGATTGGATGTCCTGGAGTCAGGATTACTTATAGCACCCTGACATGCGGCAGTCTCCACCAAAACGCATATATGAATTTTAAAGGGGTATCCAATACAAAAATAAAAAAACGTTTGAGATTCCCCTGTGAATCTATACCAAACCCTTAGGATCTGATATGGATTTTAAGGGGGACCAAAACAATGCATGGGGGTCCCCTAAAAATCCATACTAGACTGTTAATCTGAGAATGCAGCCTGCCTTATCAGAAAGAGGGTAAAGGAACAACCATGCACCCCTTTACCCCTGAACTACATCAGGTCACAATCATTGACAGCAGGAAGCTGTCATTTGTAATAATGGAAGTAATACCCCTGACTAATGGGTACATTTCCAGGCGTTCACCCAAACAGCCCAAATTCAGTCGGAATGTGTATTTGGACTGAATCTTGAGATCATCCCTAATTGGAACAACTGAAACATTTGACCTTTATTCCTACACACTACTTGAGCCCAGATTTAGTATGATATGTGTGTTCAAGTATTGAAATAAAAAGGATTGACTATTGTAGGTGAACTTGTTTAAAACCTGGTTCTAGATCATCTTTATGTAATGTAAAGTAGATCTAAATTACAGCCCAACTCCAACTAATATGTTTTTTTTTTTTAATTTAGAAGGCCTTTGCCATGTTTTAAATGCTGTCTGTGATTCCATTGAGCATTCTCTTTTAGTTTTAAATGCTGTCTGCTACCCATTGAAAAGTGTTTACCCCCACTCTGTATTCTGCTTAATAACCACCACCTGGAAAGGAAGAATTTCTGTGTCATTAGTTCTGTTCTGTGACTACTCTGTTTTCACAAAGCACATAAACATTATCACATGTTAGGCAGCAATTTATTTTTATCTGTGGCCAGATATTGGGTAGTAGACCAGCTGTCTGATCCTGTGATAATATATGTGTATTGTGACAATATGCTGCCTTGTATGCGTTTATGTGGACTGGATTAAGCGGAGTCCAGTGGAATTTGTGGTCCACTGGAGTCCACCAGTAGGTGGGCTTAAATAATCAGGAAGAGATCTGAGGGAGCTCTGTGTGCTGTTTTGGACTTAAACCAAGGTTTGCATTTTGCTTATGTTTTGTGGGTGTTGGGGGCCAGCCCCACACCGTATAGTGAGGAAACTATACTGTCTAGTTTAGTGCCGGGTGGCAAGGACTTATTTTCTGTTTTGTTTTTAACCTGCAAACTTATTTATCAATAAGCCTGGCAAGCCGTCAGATTTTAAGGAAAGTTGCCTGCATGCTGACTATTTTTCCTGCGGAAAGCTGATCCCCACAAGCTAATCTCCTACACGTGGTGAAGTTCAGCAGGCGTCTTTCCAAGATGGAGGAAATGTTGAAGGACTTGCTAAAAGCCAATGCAGCTCAGCAGAAAACCAACCACCAGGTCGCAGAGGCCGCTGCAGCACAACAGGCAGCTCAACAGGCGGCTCTGCAGGAAACCAACCTGGCCGCTGCAGCCCAGTGGGAGAAAAGTTGCCAGGCAACTGCAGCACAACAGCAGATGAACCAACAATTTGCAGAGGCCCTGCTGAAGTTAAAAAAAAGGGCCCGCACCTCCTGTGGCAGTGGATCCAAAGTTGGTACGCGCCTCTTACCACATGCAGAAGATGACACCTGCAGATGACGTGGAGGCATATGTCACAATGTTTGAAAGAGTCACACTTCAGGAAAGGATGGCCAAAAAAACAGTGGGCAGGATTGTTGGCACCATTTCTGACCGGTGAACCCCAGAAAGCCTATTTTGATCTGGAACCAGATAAAGCCTAGGACTATGAGACTCTAAAGGCAGAGATACTCGCATAGCTAGGGTTTACCATGGCAGTCCAGGCCCAATGGGTGCATCAGTGGACCTACCACACTGACACACACGCACCACACAGGTAGACATCCCAGGGGTCTGCTGGATGTCACAAAAGAGACATAGGAAGGAGAGGCCACCCCATATAGGAGCGTCATCAAGCATATTTCCTTGATGCAGGATCAAATCGCATCAGTCCTGCCCCTAGTGCGAGAGCATATGGAGTGAGCTCAGGAAGCCGTAGGAATGGCTTTATAATCGGGGTGCCAAAACCCAAACTTTCAACCTCGGAGACAGAGTGCTGGTACTAGTCCCCATGATTGAAATTAAATTTCTAGCAAAGTGGCAGGGTCCCCTTTGAGATTAGGGAAAAAGTAGGGTAAGTGAATTACAAAGTTTACCAGCCAGGGAAAAGGAAACCCAAGCAAATTTACTATGTGAATCTTTTAAAACCGTGGAAAGACAGAGGGTGTCAGGAGACCACCACTGCCCCTGGAATTCGGGCGAGGAGGCCTGTGTGCGGGCGCATGTAGCACGTGAATGCGTTTGTGCGCATGTGCGCATTTGCGGCACCTGTGCAGGTGTGCACGCATGTGTGCGTGCGCATATGCACCGGCATTGGCTCCCAAACAGCCATTTAAGCTGACAACACCCTGCAATTGGTGCTGTCTGTTCTACAACGTTTTGGTACCTGGACCCCCTGTTATCCGTGCTAGTGAAGACTCCTGTTATCTGTGACCTGCTTGTTATCTGCCTGCACTGACCCCGGCTTGCCCTCGACCACGTCTTTGCCTGATCATTGTGTACTTCTGCTGCCCACCTGCTGCTAACCCTGCCTGTCCCAGACCATCCACCTGCCTGCTGCTTCTGTACTGCACCACCAGCCTGCTACCGACCCAGCCTGCACCACTACTTTTCAGTCTGCACAAGTGCTTCAGCGGACCTTCACCTACCAACCGTGACCCACTCCGACCCTCGTGCCATCCTGCACTCCCGAGCCACCTGTCTGCTCTTACAGGGGCTCCTGAATCAGGATAGTAAGAGAGGTTGCCCACTGCATAAGTCAGACTCTACCATCAGGTACGTGACAGAGAGACTTTAGTGGCAGTGCCCACTCCTCAAGAGGACAGGCTATCCATGACCCTGGACATCCCCATAACTGAGTCCTTGTCACAAACACAACAAAATTACGTTAAGGAGTTTATCAGTATAAATACTGATTTTTTTTCCTCTCCCCTACCTGGATTGACCACCGTAGAGGAGTCCCACAGCACCCGGTCGAGCCCTATAGTGCTGGTCCCAAAGCCTGATGGCACCATCAGGTTCTGGAACGATTTCAGAAATAACATGTCTAAGTTTGATGCGTACCCGATGCCACGGGTTGACAAACTTGTTAAAATAGGTTGGGAGATGCCGTTATATAACAACCCAAGACCTAACTAAGGGCTACTGGCAGATCCTCTTAACGGATTCAGCAAAAGAAAAAACTGCATTTTCTGCCCCCGAGGGGTCCTTCCAGTACCAGCGAATGCCATTTGGTCTGCATGGGGCCCCTACATCCTTCCAGAGAATGATGGACAAAACCTTGAGGCTGCATCGAGCCTATGCAGCCGCCTATTTAAATGATGTGGTCATCCACAGTCCAGAATGGGAATCACATCTGCCCTGAGTACAAGCAGTCGTAGATACTGTGAGGGTAACCAGTTTAAAAGCCAACCCAAAAAAGTGTGCCATAGGCTTTAAGGAGGCCAAATACCTTGGTTATGTTATTGGACGGGGAATGATCAAGCCCCAGACCAATAAGAGCGAGGCAACCTAAAAATGGCCCCAACAGGTGAATAAAAACAGGTTCATGCCTTCCTGGGGATTACAGGGTATTACAGATGATTCATCCCTGACTTTGCCACCTTTGCTATCCCTCTGTCCCTCTGACGAAGGGTAGAGGGTCGGGCATGGTTAAGTGGAATCCCGAAGCCAAGAAGGAACTCCAGAAGTTGGAACAGGCCCTTTGTGTACAACCAGTGCTCGTGACCCCGGTCTTCACAAAGGAGTTTGTTGTACAGATGGACACCTCTGAGGTGGGACTAGGCGCTGTTCTGTCCTAGATCAGAGAGGTAGAGGAGCACCCGGTTGTTTACTTAAGCAGGAAGCTTAACAGGTATGAGAAGAACTATGCCATTGTGGAGAAGGAGTGCCTGGCTATCAAGTGGGCCTTAGAGGCACTGAAGTACTAACTTTTAGGTAGGCCGTTTAGGCTAGTCACCGACCATGCCCCCCTGAAGTAGAGGTGTGACAACAGGGACAAAAATAGTCGGGTGACAAGGTGGTTCCTGGCAATACAACCATTTATGTTCACACTGGAACACCAGGCGGGAAGACTCCAGAACAATGCGGATACCCTCTCCCGGGTCCACTGTATGGTTGGAACAGTTGCTCAGCCGCAGGGCTTGAGCAGAAGGGGAGGATATGTGACAATATGCGAGGCGAAGTGCGAGATGGATGCTACCTGTCGCCTCGTATGCGTTTATGTGGACTGGATTAAGCGGCGTCCAGTTCAGATTTTACTTGTCACCATGGCAGGGTTGGTTCCGGTCCAACGTTTGTGGACCACTGGAGTCCACCAGCAGGTGGACTTAAATAATTAAGAAGAGATCTCACTTGATCTCTGGCCTGAACCTCAGAGAGGGATCTGAGGGAGCTCTGTGTGGTATTTTGGACTTTAAACCAAGGCATTTTGCTTATGTTTTGTGGGTGTCAGGGGCCAGCCCCACACCGTATAGTGAGGAAACTATACTGTTTAGTTTTGCACCGGATGTCCAGGACTGATTTTCTGTTTTGTTTTTAACCTGCAAACTTATTTATCAATAAACCTGGCAAGCAGCCAGATTTTAAGGAAAGTTGCCTGCACACTGACTATTTTTCCTCCGGAAAGCTGATCCCCATGAGTTAATCTCCCACAGTATATACACAGTATATACAGTATATAGCAGCAGTAAAATGCCCTGCAATGATGTGAGAAGGGTTAAGAGAACCCAGGGTTCTCATCCGTAAAAGTTGAGGGGTGTCTAGGATGCATGTTTGGAAGAGGAAACTGGTTGTTCAGTGTCTTCTTGGATTAGTAAATCCTGCTAGGGGTTTTGGAGCTCAGAGGCTTTTTATAGACTTTAGGGCTCCACCCTCCCCATAAGCCTGCGTGGCTGTCAGGAAGCAGCCAGAAGTGCATGGTTACACAGTAGGTAAGAGTTCAATCTGGAAGAACTGTCAAGGACCTATGTATGATACCAAAGCAGCAGAACTGCAAGAACAAGTCAAGAGGCTGGTATGAAGTATTTGTTTGTTATGGATTACTAAAAAATTCCTGCATGGGGAAATCCATTTTTTAAAAGGTAACTCCACTTTTGCGGCAAGAAAAATAGCAATAAAGAAAACACAATTCATATTGTACTTGAATGTTATTAAAAATTACCTTTCCTTTGCAATCTGTAGTGTCTGTAATTTTCTAAAAATGCAGTGAAATATGGCTACCTGGAGTTGTTCTGTACACTGAATGTGTACTGACCACTCCCCAGAAACGGCATTTCCTGCTTGTGTGATTGGCTCGCTGATTTTCCCAGAAATCTGCCTGAGATAAAAGTCAGATTTCAGGCATCCCCTGCAACAAAAATGTCACTTTTGGAGAGATACTTTCAGTGGGAACATGTCTAAAGGGATGCAGGCCCAGTAGATTCCCTCATTAGTGCTCTCCAGCTGCACACCTGATTGATAATTATGAAACCACTCCCATTAGACCCACTCAGTACAAAGGCACAGAGAAACGCAGAGGGATTTCTTTAGAATAACAAAAGGTAGGAATCTGCAACAGAAGTTTTTATAATCCTTGCAATGTACATAGATCCCCCAAAGGGGGATGTTTTTTTCTCAACAAAAGTGGAATTATGCTTTAACTTTTAATAAAAGAAATGTTCTTTTAATAGAAGCCCTAAAAAGGAAAACAGAAGAGTGAACTGTGTCCTTTTCTACTATATATTTATAAATATAGTGTATCATGTAATATATACAGTATTAATATATAATATGTGTTGTGGCAATGTAAGGCCCTGCTTGTGTGAAAACATAGGAGAAATGGACACTGAGTTATCAAGATTACACTTTGAATGGCTTCAGAATGTCAATTTTGAATGGGGAAAGATGGATTTTCATCTTTCTCCAGGTTTTGTAATTCCAGGATCAGGGACTGGAGCTCAGAGACTTCAAAGTGCTTCTCCAATAATATGTCCATATTTTACCAGGAATCAACAGGCTAAGCGTGTAGGTGTTCACATCTGTTATAACCTAGAACCTGACAGTAGTTTAGGGCTTTAATCTACAGATAGGAGGCCTGTGCATAGGAGTCAGGAGGACTCCAATCACTTTACAGGTGTCAGGGAGGCTGCATGGGGCAGTCAGAACATGCATGTCTGCAGGAGGCAGATTTCCAGTGTTCTGTGACAGAGCAGCAAGGCGCTGCTTGAGAGTAAGCTATAAGAAAACTTGAGCTTAAGGAACTGTGTGTGTTGGTCTGAGGATCAGATCCAAGGTCTAGGCTTGAGGCCTGAAGCAAGAGAGTGAGCCAGGAGCCTGAAGTATTTTGTTGTGCCATTTACATTGATGGTGGAAACCCCCTGCATAGGCAACTGATGTCTTTGGTGATGTTTTCCATTCTTTTCAGAGGCATAGCTTTAAGCTTGTGGGCCCAGATGTAAGAGTTGACCTGGGGCCCCCCACTACCACCCACCAATTCTACTGTATGCCAAGATACTTTAAGTGGCTAATGAGTTATTTCAGATCCTTATTTATATACTGAAAGGATACTTCAATATAATTTGGAGAAACTGTCCACATTTTGACATACCTCTCCTATTATTTTAAATACCTGTACCTAGACTTAAAATGATTGTAAAGTTTTGTTTTTTGTTTTATATGAAAATAACAAGCATGTTATACTTACCTGCTCTGTGTAATGGTTTTACACAGGGCAGACCGCATCCTCCTTCTTGGGACCCTGGCTGGAGCTCCTGACTCCTCCCTCCCATTAAGTGCCCCCACAGCAAGCAACTTGCTATGGGGGCATCCAAGCCAAGCTGCAGCTCCATAAATCCATTCAGACAGAGAGCTGTGGTTTGGGCCCATCCCTCTCTCTCCTGATTGGCTAACTGAGTTTGATTGACAGCAGCGAGAGCCAATGGCACTGCTGCTGTCTGCCAGCCAATCAGGAGGGAGAGTCCCAGACGGCCGAGGGACTCATGGACAACACTGGATAGAGATGGGGCTCAGGTAAGTATTAGGGGGGCTGCAACACGCAGAAGCCTTTTTATCTTTATACATAGAATACATTAAGATAAAAAGCCTTCTGACTTTACAACCACTTTAATGAGTAATAAGCGTAGTGGGAGAGTGCCACTCCAAGGGCAGTGTACCTGTACCTAGAAAGCTGAAAAGTGCATTTCAAAAGTTGGAAATCTATATTTTATTGCTCTGTGCAGATGCCATAGGTCTGTAGCAAGAGGGGCTTAGATTACCAGAGATTATAATGCCACAGACACTCTACAGCTTGGGGTTGCATGCTCTACAACAGCTATCATCCACCAATAGCTCATGAGCCACATGGTTCTCTCAATGACCTTTGTTGTGACTACCAGCAGCTTCTTGGTAATTTATTACAGACCACTACTGAATAATATTCTACAAACAGAAATGTTGAGGTTGAATAATCTTCATTATTGTTTAACTTCAATAAAACAATAAAGCAAGCTTTCTCAATTCCTTAGATCCCCTCCTTCAGGTTGTATAAAGCCTAATGAAGGGACCCAAGGAATCCTGAAAGCTTGCATCATTAACAAATGCAAAAATCAGACCTGCCCATTTGTCTTTTTAACCACTTCAATACTAGGCACTTAAACCCCCTTCCTTCCCGGACCAATTTTCAGCTTTCAGCGCTGTTGCAGTTTGAATGACAATAGCGCGGTCATGCGACACTGTACCAATATAAAATTTTTATCATTTTTTTCACACAAATAGAGCTTTCTTTTGGTGGTATTTGGTATTTAATCACCCCTGGGTTTTTTATTTTTGCGCTATAAATTAAAAAAAGACTGAAAATTTTCAAAAACAATGCATTTTTCTTCGTTTCTGTTATAAAATTTTGCAAATAAGTAATTTCTCTTCATACATTTTGACCAAAAATGATACTGCTACATTTCTTTGGTAAAAATAACTCAAATCTGAGTTTATTTGGTGTTGGTGGACAGACAGATGTTTGGGGACTGTGACAGATGTGACGGGGACATACAGATGTTTTGTGTATGGTGACAGATGTGAAGGGGACATACAGATGTTTGGGGACTGTGACAGATGTTTTGGGGACATACAGATGTTTTGGGGACTGTGACAGATGTTTTGTGTATGGTGACAGATGTGATGGGGGTCATACAGATGTTTTGGGGACTGTTTTATGGGGACACTTATGTGTATGGGGACAGGGGTATCAGTGTGCTTGGTGCACTGTGTGGGGGGCGATCTGTGACAGCTTTCTGCATGAAATCATGATCATGCAGAGAGCTGTCACATAGCTGCAGCTCCCCCCCCCCCCCCCCCCCCCGCACTGAGCTCTCACTGAGCTCGGCGGGGGGAGAACTGTCACAGAGACGTTTGTCTCTGTTTACAATGTGATGGCTGTGATTGGACACAGCCATCACATGATCGGGAGGGCCAGTCACTGTGCCCATATCCCGATCTCTGCTCAGCTGGATCCTGTGATCATAATGATCACAGGATCCAGCCGCAGCCACCGCGTGGCCACGCTGCGAGCTCCCGTTCTGCAGGACTTGTATACACGTCCTGTCAGAACGGGGAAGCTCCCACCCAGCCGTATATATACAGTGGCCGGGTGGGAGGTGGTTAAGTAAAAAATTACTAGTTGATCATACAGCCACAATGTGCTCCAGGGTCTGAGTTCTGTCCTCCCAGATACAGAGGATGTAGAATTCAGCATTGGGGTGATGTACAGATGATGCACAAAGACAACCAACACAAACTTGGAGCCCTGAGCCCTAGCAGCCACTCTGAGTGGGGGAGACATCTGACTGGTTGCTGGGAACCATTGTTTCTACTTTAGGAACAACTGTAGGAAAGGATACGTTGCTATGCTACTCAGATTTGCCATCAAAGGAGTTTATATATCTCTTCCCATTATACTCTATGAGTATTCCCTTCCACCTAATCTCAATATTAAACATTGCCACTGATATTGAATAGTAGGTTTCTTAAAGACTTATTTGATATGTCTAAGGCTGTGTTTACACAAATCAATGTTTCCCTATGAAAGCCGTCTTAACTGGTCCAACACAAGTCGGTCCCACTTTGAAAAAGGTTCCTGTACTGCTTTGGTCCAACTTTAGTCCTACTTCAGCCCATTGAATATCATTGAAGTAGGATCAAAGTTGGATCCTTGTTCTAACCATCCGACCTTTGACATCGGACTTGGTGATTACAGCAGCAGTAAAAGGAATTTATCTCACACTGGGAGTGTTTTGATTGGTCAAAAGACAAGTCACTATCTCAAGGTTGGAGCAAAATCTTATCTTGTTCATTCAAGTCGGATGGAAGTAGGACCAAAGTAGGACCGAAGTAGGACCGATGTTGCAGGGCAAAGTAGGATCAAAAGTCTGACCTTTTTTGTGCCGGATAGTGTGAACCCAGCCTAAAGGTTCTGTTACTAATTGAAATATTTTGTTTCCATTATTCTCTATGGGCATTCCATTTTGTTCCATTATTCTCTATGGACATTCCATCTTCCTGTTAAAGTCTATGGGCATCCCATTCTGTCATTCCCTTTAGTATGCCCCTTTCCAGGAACCACTGTTGCTAGGGACTACAGTACCAGCATTTATTCTAGTCAGCCCCAGCTCCTCCCCAGCCCCCATGCTGGGACTTTTAGTACTACAGCAGACCTGCACTAGGTGGTGAGAGTCTGGGGTAGGTACTGGTCAGGACAGGTGGTGTCAGGTGAATCACCAGAAGAAATCATTGGTCCTAGAATAACAGACCTTGGACTCTGCTTCTCTGAGTACTCTCCCCTCTGTGCATGGGGCTTACTGGCAAACACACAACTAGCCAAAGGTGGGGTCACAGTGCTATATCACAGGGACCATGATCATTACCATCGTGAATGAGAACCCACCTCCACAGCTGCACAGAGCCCACAATAGCAAATAATAGCACTGTGACAACCAAACAATGTGTGGAACACTATGTGACAGATAGGTATGAGAAATGTCTCCCATCTAATCATAGATACTTATCTACTCCAAAATAAAAATGAAATAGCAGGCAAGGATATTGAAAGCATAAGGAGTAACCAAATATAGTTGAAGTGACATGAAAGCCCCGTGCAATGGTTTTGGGGAGGGGATTTTGCAGCACAGAAGGTTTTTTACCTTAATGTATGTATTAATGTACCTTAATGGTTTACAGCCATTTTAAGCAGCGTGGGGGATGTAATCTGGCAAGCTAAAACAACGTTTCAGGCATGATTCAGCCGATTAAAGAGCATTCAGAGAGATAGGGCAATAAACGTGTACAGACAAGAACTTCCAATCACTTCCAATACCTCTGTGATGCCGTATATGAGGAGGGAGAGACACAGATAGCTAGAAAGTGCAGTGATGCTATAAGCACAATCAGGTCATCAAGTAAACAAACATCTATAGACATTCTCATTCCTCCTAATAGAAGGTGCACCTGAGTGAGTTACTGAAATCCTGTCCCGGCTCTCAGGTGGCTCTCTCCTCCTGTCCTCATTCTGTGTGTGGCAATAGAGAGTCCCCAAGCCCCTGCCATTGTTAGCAGTAAGCACTCCTCCAGCAACAAGCGATACACGTTCCTTATCTTGGTTCCTAATTCACTGATCCTCTGAACCGGGAACTCAGTCTTCTCTCTTCCAGCCAATGAGAGTGAGGCAGGGGTGTGGTCTGGGGGTCTGGGGAGAAGGCAAACTAGAAGCTCGGGACTGGATTCCAGAGCTCAGCTGGGACCCTGGCAGCCACAAGGCGGATCAGACCTGAATTCTGTTTCCAGTATTTTAGGATTGTGCGGGTCCCCTTGAGCTAAACGCAGGGTCGCTCTGGCAACTCCTGCACCCCTTCACGCTACGCCCATGGTTCTTTTTAATAAAAGTGGTGTTCCAAGCCCTTGAGTTGCTGAAGTGGACTGACTCCACTGTTATGCACTGCCATGGAGCTAAGAAATTCCCCAATATCACAGGTGTATATAGTGTATGCTGTGTGTGTGTGTGTGTGTGTATATATACAGTATATATATATATATATATATATATACACAAAACTGGTTTAGAGGCACTCTAATGGACCTTGCAGCAGTGTTAATTGTGTTTTTATTGTCAACGTTTCAATGTTTCAATGAGGCTCAGTTCCAATTTTGACCACATGTCAGTAACAACCCATGCAATCCATACATACAAAGAAACCAAAACAAATAAGTTAAGAAATTAAGTTATGTGTAATAAAATGGAATGACACAGTGAAAAATTATTGAACACGCTAACTGAAATTTAGTTAACACTTGGTACAAGATCATTTGTTGGTAATGACAGCTTCAATATGCCTCTTGTATGGAGAAACTAGTCACAAGCATTGCTCAGGTGTGATTTTGGCTCATTCTTCCACACAAACAGTCTTCAAATCGTGAAGTTTCCATTGGCCTCTTCTATGAACTCTGATCTTTAGTTTTTTCCATAGATTTTCTATTGGATTCAAGTCAAGTGATTGGCTAGGCCATTCTAGCAGCTTTATTTTCTTTCTTTGAATCCAAATGAGAATTTCCTTGGCTTTGTGTTTGGGATCATTGTCTTACTGAAATGTCCACCCTAATTTCATCTTTATCATCCTGGTAGATGGCAGCAAATTTTTAGCAAGGATGTCTTGGTACATTTTTCCTTTCATCCTTCCTTCAAGGACATGACGTTTGCCAGTACCGTATGATGAAAAACAGCCCTGCACCATGATGTTCCCACCTCCAAACTTCACTGTTGGTATGGGGGTGTTTTTGGGTGATGTGCAGTTCCATTTGACCTCCAAACATGGTGTGTATTATGCCATTCAAAGAGCTAAATTTTGGTCTCATCTGATTGGAATATAGTCTCCCAGTATTTCACAGGCTTGTCTAAATGTTGTGCAGCAATCTTTAAACAAGCTTCAACTTGCTTTTTCTTCAGCAATGGAGTCTTGCGTTGTGAGTGTGGATACAGGCCATGGTGGTTGAGTGCATTATTTATTGTTTTCTTTGAAACAATTGTACCTGCTAATTCCAGGTCTTTCTGAAGCTCTCCAAAAGTGGTCCTTGGCTCTTGGACAACTCTTCTGATTATTCTTTTCCCTCCTGTGTCAGAAATCTTGCGAGGAGCACCTGATCGTTTCTAGTTTATGGTAAAATTATGTTCTTTCCACTTTTGGATTATGGCCCCAACAGTGCTCACTGGAACATTCAGACATTTAAGAATCCTCCTGTAACCAATACCATCAGTTTGTTTTTCAACAATAAGTTTGCTAGGGTCTTGAGAGAGCTCTTTGCTTTACCCATCATGAGATGTTTTTTGTGTGATACCTTGGTAAGGTGACACCTTTTTATAGGCTATCAGTTGAGACCGAACGAGCTGATATTACTTTGCACTGAGGGTAGGTTTGCTTTCTAATTACTGATAGATTTCAGCTGGTGTTCTGGCTTTCAGTGCCTTTTTGCACCTCCCTTTCTTTATGTGTTCAATACTTTTTTCCCTGTGTTGTTCTATTTTATTACACATAATTTAAGTTCTGAACTTTTTTGTTTTGGTTTCTTTGTATATATGGAGGGCATGGGTTGTTACTGACATATGGTGAACATTTCATGTCAATAGCACCTTTAGAAATATATTTACCCAGAAAATGGTGACTTGTTCAATACTTATTTTACCCGCTGTATATACTGCATATACCTTCTTATGATTTATTCATTCAAAGTGTAGAATGAAAAAATAAAATTTAGACGCATGATAAAAGTCTACTTTCGTAAATCAAATCTGCTAAAACTGCTACTGGTGCTTTATACCTGAGAAAATAAATATCTTTGTGACCTTGTCTGCAAGACAGATGAAACTCAGAAGGTTGAGTTCTCAAATTCTCTCTGATAATCTGACATAAAATATTTTCCCCCTAGTGATGCACTGGATATCTTTACATTTAATCCTATATGAATATGTGAATGCTGATTATTTTGAGTTGCGTTATGTTAGTGAATTATAGGGTGATATTCATTTGTGTTGAAATAACCAGACTGTATGGTATAAATGTATGTTGATGTAAAATCTAGTAAATATTTTATTAAGAAAAAAATTATATATATATATCCCCACGAGTTAATCTCCCACACGTGGTGGAGTTCAGCGGGCACCTTTCCAAGATGGAGGAAATGCTGAAGGCCCTGCTTCAAGCCAATGCAGCGGGAAACCAACTTCCAGGTCGCACAGGCGATGACAGCACAGCGGGAGGAAAGTCGCCAAGCTATTGCAGCAAAACAGCAGATGAATCAACAGTTTGTGGAGGCCCTGCTGGAATTAAAGAAGTGGTCTGCACCTCCAGTGACAGTGGAACAGGACAGGAGTTGGTACGCGTCTCTTACCACATGCAGAAGATGACACCTGCGGATGACGTGGAGGCATATTTCACGACTTTTGAAAGAGTCGCTCTTCTTGAAGAATGGCCAAAAAGAACAGTGGGCAGGACTGTTAGCATCATTCTGGACTGGTGAACCCCAAAAAGCCTACTTTGATCTGGAAGCAGATAAGACCCAGGACTATGAGACCCTAAAGGCAGAGATATTCACTCGCCTAGGGGTCACCATGGCAGTCTGGGTCCACCGGGTGCATCAGTGGACCTACCGCACCGACAAACCACCCTGCTTGCAGATATTTGACCTGGTCCACCTCACCAGGAATTGGCTACAGCCAGAGACTTTGCCAGGTTCCCAGATTGTGGAGAGCGTGATCACGGACTGATATCTACGTGCGCTCCCTGCTGCTTTGAAGAATTGGGTCAGTCATGGGGAACCCAAAACCGCCAACCAACTCGGAGACCGCATGGAGAGATACACTGCTGCTGAGGACTTGTTGCACCCACCTACGCCCAACTCCAATGTATCTAGGGGTGAAAGATCGCCCGGTGGACCCGGTAAGGGTTCAGGGGTGTGGGGAACACTACCTGTCACCTCGTATGCATTCATGTGGACTGGATTAAACAGTCTGGTCTGGATTTTTCCTGCCACCATGACAGGGCTGGTTCTGGTCCGGAGTTTGTGGTCCACTGGAGTCCACCAGCAGGTGGCTTAAATTACCAGGAAGAAAACACACACTAGCCCTGGACTGAACCTCAGAGAGGGATCTGAGGGAGCTCTGTGTCTGTTGGGACTTTAAAAGACAAGGTTTGCATTTCTGCTGATGTTTTGTGGGTGTCGGCAGCCAGCCCCACACCGTATAGTGAGGAAACTATAGTGTCTAGTTTAGCGCAAGACAGCAAGGATTTATTTTTATGTTTTGTTTTACCTGCAAACCTTATTTATCAATAAACCTGGCAAGCCGCCAGATTTTAAGGAAAGTTGCCTGCACGCTGACTATTTTTCCTCCGGAAAGCTGATCCCACGAGCTAATCTCCCACAATATATATACTAATAATAGGATATTTTAGGGTGCACTAACATATAAACATATTTTTGTCTTCTGTATTCTCCCTTCCTACCTAATTCTAGTATCCTTCTCCTCCCCCACCAGGCATCCAATAGGATCGCCTGGCACTTTGGCCAATTGGGCCTGTCTCCTGATTGGCAGGGAAGGACATTAGTGTGAAAATAGAGAAAATTCATTTGCTATAGTCACACAATTGGGTGGGATCAGGGCGCACTCTCTGCACCCCGAGGCCACCCTATTTTGAAGCATATTCGAGCCTCTGGCTCTAATCACATGCTTCAACCAACACACCTCCCCGCCTATCCCCGCCATTGTATTTTATGTGCCCGGCGTCCTGAAAGGGGATGGGCGCATGGATAGGGGGCGGTGTCCGTGCACCCTCAATGTACGGGTTGCCCCTGTCTGACCGCTTGAAGGATGCCACACAGCTAAATGTAATTGGTGCCTGAAACTTACCTCCCACAAAACAGATTTTAGGCAACTCTCCTTTTAGTTTAATGGAAATAATAGCTGTAATAATTTCTGTGAGTATCAGTTGTGCAAGTAAATAGTATTCTTTCTTACTACAGCTAAATATTAAAAACAACATTGAAAAACGCTGTTAGAATACATTTTTACAATTCTACAGTTCTAACGATGACATTATAACTTGCAGTTTAATTTTTGATCTCTTTTGGTATAGGAAATACTCTTCAATGAAACAATATTTATGATCTTAATACAAATAATCCATTTCAATTATAATGTGTACTTTGTAGCAGTAAATATCATTTTTATACATAAACTACAAAAGCAAACAAGACATGAAGACAAATCTCTTGTGTAAAAACCTGTCAAAATAATCTATCCGACACACTGTATACAGCAGTATAGTACATTTAGGGGACTTCCAGATCAGAGTGTTTAAATTGCAGATTTCCAGGCAATGCATGCTGAAAGGCAAATAAGTAAACCGAGGACAGCAAATTAGATAAGCAATTAGTATATGTATTCCATTTAAATCTCCTCCCGGACTTCTTCACTGTAATGGCAAGGGATTTCATTTGAGTTATGCAGTATTGATTAATTGTAAAGTATACTCTTTTGGAGATATCTGCTAGTGGCAGGATATGACCTTTTTTTCCGTTAAGCATTTTTACAGGATGTTAGACTCATTAGAATCCAAATAAATGAATCTAAAATATATGCAATATATGAAATGATTGCAACATTCATTAAAGTAAATATGTTATAAACAAAAGTACTCATTGGTCACAACTATAACCCATGGTGAGATTACATACTATGCTGCAACCCATACTGTTTCCATGGGCTGAGAAAAAATTCTGCAGCTATATAATGTAAAACTCAATATCTGCTTAGAATGACTTAATGCATCAGTGTCCCCCTCCCCAATAGTGAGAAACTCATGAGTTTTACTAGATAACAGACGTCTTCAAGCTTTGTCGTTTTTGTGTAAGAAATGCACAAAGAAATAGTGTAAAACATGCATTCCTGCTACTTTTTCTGCAACTCTGCCTGCTTCCTCTGCTCTTACCTCCCATCTAATGCTGTCACTGCTCCTGAGCATGTGGCCATTTTCATGTCCTCCTGCACTCCACAATCTTTTGTCTTAGAATGTGAACACTCACTCTATATCTATGTATGTAGGCATTGGAGGACATCCAGGTGTCTTTGTGGGCTACCGTTTGATCTTACAACAGAATCCTTGACTATTTTTGGGGTGAAACAAATTGGATGTCGTTCACTTTAAAATGTTTAACAGATTTTATTATAGTACCAATTAACTCTTGGAGAGAGGGGTTAAAGCGCTGGGTACCCAAAAAGACAAAAAATGCTCTACTCACACTCAATATAGAAGGACCTTTAAGCCAGGACAGCACTCCGATTCTTCAGACTGCAGTGTTAAGGCAGAACATGTGCTTCTTGAATTAGTCACCAGAACCCCTTGCAATGTACAGAGCTCGAAGCCAGTGCTTCTGAACACTCCTAGGCAGATAATGTATCCCCCCAGAGCGCTAATTCAGGTAATCACCTTCCTGCAACACTTTTCCTGTGTATAAACACTCCAGGAGAACAGCAGTAAACATTAGGTCCAAGGCTTGGGCCCCTCTTTAGAGGAAGGTCCGGCAACACACCATTTATTTGTACTGTATATGTGTGGCTGTGTGGTGGGGAATGTCTTCCACCACCTATGTTTGGCTGTTCCTTTTGACAGCACCCTGGCAGGATAGCTCAGATGGGTTTGAACTTGTGACACCTGAACTCACCGAGGGCAAAAAAAAATCATATTTTTGTTGTCCTTTGTAGTGTTTATTGCTCCTTGGTACAATTATGTACAATAAATTACAAAATTCTGCTTGCTTTGTTTTGCGAAAACAATGTCTTGCCTGCTCTTAACTCCTGACATTCCACTATATTTTATTTTGAAGCACAGTTTTTGAATGTATTGGTTATGATCTCTGGCACAACTTCAACTTTAAATTTGGCACTACCATTAGCACCAGTTGTACTTGACAGGTTTAAACCTTTATTTATAAAGTGTGCTGTGCTGCTCTAAATGATATCCCAATATAAAGTAAACTTGTATAAGTTATTCTAATATTGAGCTGTGCTGGTATATGTGGTTTGTACACCTTTAATTAATCAAAGAATAAAATGAAGTGACTTGTGCAATAAATAAACAAACATTCAAAAGTGTGTGCAATATTGTGAATTTATCAGCTGGCAATTAAAAGTTCATCAAGTCCATTGTGCAAATAGCAAAATTATTTAAATATAATAATGAAATTCTATGGAGTTTATAATAAATTCTCTCCACCAATATTAGATAAAGTGTTGAGATCCTGTTATCTGTGCTTCAGTATTTTTACCTCTGTGCTCACTAGCCTCTCGCCTTAATTAGGCCAGGTATAAGCCTTAAACGATAATATCAGTACTGATCACTATGGTCTCCTTTCATCATATATAATATGATATAATTTAGAGCAGTGCAACACACTTTATACATTTTTTGTCACTCATATTAGCCAAGGATAAGCTAACGAGTGCTAGCAGCAGCTGATAGCTATTTAAATATTACTTCACCCATCTGCTTCTATATGTGATAGCACAAGAGTAACATTCATACTAGGTTTAAACCTTTGTTATTGCTCTGCTTATCCTACTTTGATTTTGAACGGTTTGACAGCCCATTGGTCTCTGTTTGATGCTCTACTAGTAAACAGCCAAAAGTACCCAGTTCTTTTTTTCTCAGAGAATAGGTGCAGGAACTCCTCCCTTCTGAGCTACCCCTTGACTCCACTCCTTACCCACCTCCAAGCACCATTCTTTGGGTGCACCCCTTACCCACCTCCCAGTACTACCCCTTTTAGAGAATACAGAACCAAGTATCATTTTGTGGAGCTAAATATTCTGTATGGAATTTGTGAATGATAACAAGAAAGGCAGTAA
>BLSH010296684.1:46394-64461 GCA_018402905.1 Glandirana rugosa
CTTCCCTCCTCAAGGACGTGGATAAGAGACTCTTTTTTTCTTGACCCATGAAAACCGACAAATGATCATCTATCTCAACTCGCTTGGAGACCTTCAAGCCCAAGACGACCAGGCAGGCTTGAAGCCCTGTTTCAGGCCCAGGCCCAGGCCTGCCTTGGGCTTGCTAGCGTGCCTGTTGCTTGGGGTAACTTTAGTTACCCCTGGGCTTGAAAATACGTGTTTTTACCGACATTGTTTCAGGACCTTTCGGGGTCTCCCGACGTTTTCCTTCATTTTACCCCCATTCCCATCCCGTTCACGGGATGTTTTTTTACCCCTGTCCCTTTATTGACATTTATAAAAAATTTTTTATGTCCGTGCGATCGTTCGGGTTCCGTCCGGACCCGGACCCGGACTTTGTCCCGAAGTTCGGACGGACCAGCAGAACCCGAACTTCCAGAGGTTCGCTCAACTCTATCTACTAGTAAACAGCCAAAAGTACCCAGTTCTTTTTTTCTCAGAGAATAGGTGCAGGAACTCCTCCCTTCTGAGCTACCCCTTGACTCCACTCCTTACCCACCTCCAAGCACCATTCTTTGGGTGCACCCCTTACCCACCTCCCAGTACTACCCCTTTTAGAGAATACAGAACCAAGTATCATTTTGTGGAGCTAAATATTCTGTATGGAATTTGTGAATGATAACAAGAAAGGCAGTAAAATAGATCTAGCAACAATAGACACCGAAGTGACAATAGATCCACCCCAAAAACAATGGATTCCCAACAGCCAACATCAATAGATCCTTTAGCAGCCAGAAACATTAGACCCCTCCCTCAACAGTAGATTCCTCCCAGCAATGATTGACCCCCAGCAACCTAAGACCCACTCCCAGCAACAATATATTCCCCACCAGCAAAAATAGACCTCTCCAGCAATAATAGACCCCTGCAAAAATGGATCACATCCAGCAACAATAGATTCCCCAGAAGCTAGCATCAATAGACCCTCCAGCAGCCAGCAACAAGGACCCCTCCCTCAACAGTAGATTTGTCCCAGCAATGATTGACCCCCCAGCAACATGAGACCCATCCCCAGTAACAATAGATCCCCTTCCTCCACAAAAATAGATCCCCTCCAGCAACAATAGATTTCTAAGCTGCCAGCATCAGTAAACCCTCCAGCACACCCCAGCACCCCTTGTCATTCAGTTCTGGAGGTGCCAGAAATGCATTCCCCTGTGTTCCTGCTGAAAAAAGACCTGAATATATCACATAAGTACCAGACCAGGTATAAATGGTAGCTGGAAGGTAATTTCTATAGGTGGAAATCAGGGCACCAGGGTATATGTATGAAACCTAACAAGTAGGTTGCAGTAATCCTGTACGTATATGCAAATTTTGATAATGATTTAGAGATGATATGCTTGGAGTCCTTACTATGTCTGGTTGCAATTGCTCCAACAAAAAGATAATGGACATTGCTGAGAAACTTCTTAACCAGCATCAAGGGGAGGTGTGATCCATACTGTATGTTGCTCATAAGTCTTTTTTTTTAGCCATTTACGTAATGTGTTATTTTTTTATTATTACAAACTGTTTAGATACAGACAATAAGTAAGAAAAAATGTGTAATCTCACAAATGGAATCAATGGGTACAACATAGTCCTGAATAGTGTGACAACAGGCTTGCAGAGTCCCATACAAGTACAGTTCGTGGAAGACATGTATATTAGCTGAAAAGGTCATTATAGCAATACGGTATTGTAATTTGATAAAGGCAAGTCATCAGAGTCAATTTGGCTGAAGAAAATGAAGCGGACATCCTGTTAGGGAGTAAAAGAAAAGGAAAGACCATAAGTTATCAAGAAGATCTTAGAGGGGCAAGAAAGTGAAAGTTCACCCCGGAAGGTTGGTAGGAGGGGAAAGAGAGGGATGGAGGGAAAAGGTGGGTAAGGCCACTAGACACAGTTTTTTTTAAACCTTTATTTAATTGGGGCATTCAAATATAAATGTTTGTACATTCATTTAGAACCATCAATGGCAATAAAATGTAATACCAGTTACAGACCCCATGCATTAATACGGTAAAGTCAGTGAGAAAAAAAGTCTTCTGGTACAATAATAAGTGTGAAATAGCACACATTGTCTTATAGTATTGGTCCCATACTATCCTAACACCACATTATCTCCAGTTTAGCCCATTTGTTTCCCATTTTTCACTTCCCGTTCCCCCTCCCTCCCATCCCACTTAACCCCCCCCCATCCCACTCCACTGCTCTTCACTGTTTTATTTCCAAAAAAAGGAAACTCCCCAAGAGAAGGGAAAAGGGGAGTACCTCAGAAAGGCCCATCTAACCAGATTAGCAGAATCATGTTTAATTATGGGGAGCTGCCTTCATGATCTCTTTAAAAGTATATAGAGTATCTCACAAAAGTGAGTACACCTCTCACATTTTTGTAAATATTTTATTATATCTTTTTATGTGACACCACTGAAATGACTCTTTGCTACGATGTAAAGTAGTGAGTGTACAGCTTGTATACCAGTGTAAATTTGTAGTCCCTCAAAATAACTCAACACACAGCCATTAGTGTCTAAACAGCTGGCAACAAAAATGAGTACACCCCTAAGTGAAAATGTTCAAATTGGGCCCAATTAGCCATTTTCTCTCCCCGATGTCATGTGGCTCGATACTGTTACAAGTACTCAGGAGTGATTGGGGAGCAGATGTGTTAAATTTGGTGTTATCGCTCTCACTCTCTCATACTGATCACTGGAAGTTCAAAATGGCACCTCATGGCAAAGAACTCCCTGAGGAACTGAAAAAAAGAATTGTTCCTCTACATAAAGATGGCCCAGGCTATAAGAAGATTGCCAAGACCCTGAAACTGAGCTGCAGCACGGTGGCCAAGAACGTACAGCTGTTTAACAGGACAGGATCCACTGAGAACAGGCATCACCATGGTCAACCAAATAAGTTGAGAGCGCGTGCTCAGCGTCATATCCAGAGGTTGTCTTTGGGAAATAAACGTTTGAGTGCTCCCAGCATTGCTGCAGAAGTTGAAGAGGAGGGGGGTCAGCCTGTCAGTGCTCAGACCATACGTAGCACACTGCATCAAATTGGTCTGCATGGCTGTCCTCCCAGAAAGAAGCCTCCTCTAAAGATGATGCACAAGAAAGCCCACAAACAGTTTGCTGAAGACAAGCAAACTAAGGACATGGTTTGATGAGACCAAGATAAGCTTATTTGGTTCAGATGGTGTCAAGCATGTGTGGCGGCAAGTGAGGAGTACAAAGACAAGTGTGTCTTGCCTACAGTCAAGCAAGGTGGTGGGAGTATCATGGTCTGGGGCTGCATGAGTGCTGGCAGCACTGGGGAGCTGCAGTTCATTGAAAGATCCATGAATGGCAACATGTAATGTGACATACTGAAACAGAGCATGATCCCCTCCCTTCAGAGACTGGGCCGCAGGGCAGTATTACAACCCCAAACACACCTCCAAGATGACCACTGCCTTGCTAAAGAAGCTGAGGGTAAAGACGATGGAATGGCCAAGCATTTTTGTCAGACTTAAACCCTATTGATCATCTGTGGGGCAATGTCAAACGGAAAGTGGAGGAGCGCAAGGACTCTAACATCCACCAGCTCCGTGATGGCATCATGGAGAAGTGTAAGAGGACTCCAGTGGCAACCTCTGAAGCTCTGGTGAACTCCATGCCCAAGAGGGTTAAGGCAGTACTGGAAAATAATGTTGGCCACACAAAATATTGACACTTTGGGCCTAATTTGGACATTTTCACTTAGGGGTGTACTCACTTTTGTTGCCAGCAGTTTAGACATCAATGGTTGTGTGTTGAGTTATTTTGGGGGGACAGCAAATTTACACTTTTATACAAGCTGTACACTCATTACTTTACATTGTATCAAAGTGTAATTTCTTCAGTGTTGTCACATGAAAACATATGATAACATATTTACAAAAATGTGAGGGGTGTACTCACTTTTGGAAGATACTGTATAAGTTGAAACCAAGTCCATTGGTACCATGTTTTTGGATTCTTTCTTCAATAGAGACAATACCAGCTATTCCATTTTCAATAATCTATTTACGGTTAGCAGCCGATGCCCTACTGTAGGAGGAAAGGAATATTTCCATTTTGCTGAAATGCATGACTGCATTTATAAAATGGATTACTAATGAGTGTTGAGATTTTCTCTTGGATAGAGAATTAAGATGTAAAAGGCACGCCTCTGGATTATTTACTAAAAATAGGCCAGCGAGGTCATGAATCAATTTGAAACCTCAAACCAAAAAGGTTGGACTCGTGGACAGATCCAAAATATATGAAAATTGTTCCTTCAGTTTCCCTACATCTACAGCAAAAGTAACTTATTTTTGGTACACCCTATGTAGCCTTGCAGGGGCCCTATATCATCTGGTAATAATCTTATACCTAAACTCTTGAAATTTAGAGGCAATTGAGGATTTGCGTGCAAAGTGAAGCATATATGCACAATGTTCATCCCTTAATTGCTGATTCAAGCCTTGGTCCCACTTCATCAGAAATGGGGGGAGGGGCATAATTTTTCATTGGAGTAACAAGTATAGGGTAGACAGTGCTTAACCAGGGATGAATCTGCCAGGAAATCCTTCAAACTGAATATAAGGTTGTGGAGGAAGGGGCAAAAACTTTTGTTTTGTATCCCAGATGGAAATCAGGGTTTTCTACAATTGCCATCATGTTCTTTGGTTGACCTTTATGTTGTAACTATCAGTGGGTGGTTTTTAAGTGTTGAGTAGCTGGTTACAGTTAGCCAAGGGAGTTTCTGAGGGAAAGGGGTGAAAGCCTGCTCAAGGGTTTGCCCAGCTCTTTGTCCCCACACGTTTACACCAGTCTAGTATCCTTGCTAAATGGGTTGCCTGGAGATAAAGGCTGAGTGACCTGTGTTTTGGAATATTCAGAGTATCTGCTTTTATTCTAAGCTTCTGATCTTCCCACAAAAACTGGGAGAGTTCACATTTCAGTGCTTTCAAAAAAGTTAGAGGGATAGAAATTGGAAGAGTTTGAAAAAAGATACAAAAGCAAGGGGAGAGCATTAATCTTTAGAATGTGATTCCTCCTAAACTATATATGCATAGAACATCTACAATTCTTCAGGTCCTGTTGAAACATTGCTAAGAAGGGGGACATTTTCTTTGAATATATTTTCAAGTTATGGATTATGATAAATCCAAAGGTACTTAACATGATTGTAAATGTTATACGTACCTGCTCTGTGCAATGGTTTTGCACACAGCAGCCCTGATCCTCTTCTTTTTGGATCCCCCATTTGCGGTCCTAGCTACTCTCCCTTAATGAGTGCCCCAATATAAAGCCTCTTGCTATGGGTGCACTCAAGCAGGCTCGCTCCCAAGCTGCCCTCCTGTGAAGGGAAAGGGTATGGGAACGGTCCTTTCTTTCGGATGAATCATTGTCTACTGTTACAAACCATATCACATCTTGGTTTCATTACATTGATGATATATTGACAATCTGGGAGGCCCCCCAGCCATCCTTGAAGAATGTCTCGCAATGATGAATGACAATAATTTTAATGTTAAATTCACAATGACAAATAGCAATACAGCAATCACCTTTTTGTATGTAAGCATCACAAAAGATGGCAATGGTGGCCTCTCAAGTGGAATCTACCGAAAACCCACCGCAGGGAACACCATCCGTCATGCGACTTGCTTGCATCCTCAGCCACTAATATGCTTGATTCCTTTCAGTCAATATCTATGCATTAAATGTAATTGCTCAAGCCAAGAGACTTTTCTTCAGGAGGCTGGTGCCCTTAGTGAAAGTTGTCTTTTAAGAGGCTATTCCTCCACTTGCCTAAAAAAGGCCTTTAGACTTGCAAACAACCAATCATGACACAACTTACTGTTTTGCACAAATAAGAAAACAGACACAGCACAAACTACCCACATCATCACTGGGTATAATAAACAGCATAAAGCTGTCAAGAAAATCATTGAAAAACACTGGCACCTACTATGCTCTGATCCCACTCTGGAGCCACATATACCTTCTCTAGCAGCCAACACATACCGCCGCACAAGATCCCTCAAAGATCAGTTAGTCCAAAGTGA
Organism: Glandirana rugosa; assembly: GCA_018402905.1. Classification (NCBI taxonomy): domain Eukaryota; kingdom Metazoa; phylum Chordata; class Amphibia; order Anura; family Ranidae; genus Glandirana; species Glandirana rugosa. The sequence continues at coordinate 52,513 of BLSH010296684.1, forward strand.
ATTTTTCGGTACATTTAGACAAGACCCTTGCAAGGATGGAGTGCCTTTACCTGTGGGAGATGCCCCTATTGCCAGTATATGGACATCCAACCTAACAGAGTACTACCAAACGGTCGGCCATACAAACCACAGCACTTTGCAAACTGCAAGACACAAGGGGTTGTATATCTACTTACGTGCCAATGCAAATGTTTTTATGTAGGTTGAACTATACAAGCGTTCTCCAAGAGAGCCTACAGACACATTGTGCCCTTACAGACATACGTGCCCTTAGGCCATTATTTTCTCCAAGGATCACATTTCTGATCCTGGGTTGGGTTCACCCCAGCAGCAGAGGGGGTGTTTGGGACAAATACTTGCTACAACATGAGGTTTGTTGTATTGCAGACTTAGAATCCACCCTATAGCCCCAATAAAAATGAACAAATTAGTTAGACCTTTTCTAGATGGCTTTACATCAGGGGCCTGGAAAAAAAAAGAGATGCTATACGTGTATTATGCCCACATTGTTGGATGTACTCTGGGTTCCACCATGTTACAATTTAACCACTATAACTCCCGAGTGTCCCCACATGGGGAATAAAACCATACAACCATGGGTCAATAATCCTTCAAAACATTATTCACCCTCACATTACACCCACTTGGACACACATAGATATGTGGGTTTCGGCACCCCTAATGCTCATATATTCACCCTCTATTTATCTAATAGTCATTATTAGAGTTGAGCGAACCCAAACTGTAAAGTTCGGGGTCGTACCAGACTTTAGGGTGTCCATGTCCCGAACCCAGACATTTGAGAAAAAGTCCGGGTTCGGGGTTTGGGTATATTTTCGTGCCTTTTGAATAGCTGCAGGGCAGCCAATCAACAAGGGTTTCACTCGTTTGGCCTTAGAAGCCATCACAGCTATGCCTACTAATGGTATGGCTGTGACTGGCCAGTGCATCATGTGACCCAGCCTCTATATAAGCTGGAGTCACATAGTGCTGCATGTCACATCATCTCATACTAGTGCAGGGAGAGGATCCTGCTGCTGGTGTGAGGGACAGATTATCTTCTGAAAATCATCTCATACTAGTGTAGGGAGAGGATCGATCCTGCTGCTGGTGTGAGGGACAGATTAGCTTTAGAAAATCATCTCATACTAGTGTAGGGAGAGGATGCTGCTGCTGGTGTGAGGGACAAATTAGGTTTAGAAAATCTGTTAAAAAAAGGGATTTTATTAAAACTTACCGTATAATCCTTTTCTCTGAGTTCACTGACAGACGCAGCTCTCCATTGACATGTGGGTTATATGCAGATCCTATTAGGAGTTAACTAGGCAAATAAAAAAAGCAAGCTGGCTGCTGGGGTGGGTGCTGCATCTGTCAGTGAACCCAGAGAAAAGGATTTTACGGTAAGTTTTAATAAAATCCCTTTTTCTCCTACGTTCACTGACAGACGCAGCTCTCCATTGACATGTGGGGATTTTCCAAAGCTGTGTCATTAAGAGGGGTGGGCAAACGACAACAACTGTACCCAACAGAACCTCTGAAGAGGCGCCAGACGTGCCTACACTGCCGCCTGTAAAACTTTATGGCCAAAAGCAGCATCCAAAGATAAGGACACATCAACTTTATAAAACTTAGGAAACGTGTGCACTGAGGCCCAAGTAGCCGCCCTGTACACCTGTGACACCGAGGCCTGGTGTCGAAAAGCCCAGGGAGTGCTAACAGCCCTGGTAGAATGAGCCATGACTGGAAAAGGAGGCACTTTGCCCCGAACAGAATACGCATGAGTCACAGTCTGTCTGGTCCAACGAGAGACAGTAGCCGACGAGGTCGCCATTCCTTTGCGCGGACCATCCGTCAAGACAAACAACGCGTCAGTCCTCCGAAAATAGTCTGTAGCCACCAAATACACCTGCAAAGCCCGTACGACATCCAAGGAATGCAACTCAATATCCTTAGGATTTGAAGGGTGCGGACACAATGAAGGGAGAACAATATCTCCGTTAATATGAAAAGAAGAAACCACCTTTGGCAAAAAAGAAGGCGACGGACGCTAGACCGCCTTGTCCCTGTGCAGTACCAAGTAAGGAGGCCTGCAAGACAATGCTGCCAACTCAGACACCCACCTAGCGGATGTAATGACCACCAAGAAAGCCACTTTCTGGGACAACAATTGTAGGGGAATATCCCTGATCTTCTCATATGGTGGCTTCTGAAGCACTGAAAGCACCAAATTCAAATACCACTGTGCCATAGGCGACCACACCTGAGGAGCCACATGGCACACACCTTGTACAAATGTACGAATCAATGAATGTGACGCCAGGGGGCATTGAAAAAGAATCGCCAAAGCCAATATCTGGCCCTTGAGAGTACTCAAGGTCAATTGTTTATTCAGGCCCTGTTGTAAAAAGGTCAGGATCCTGGATACCACATAAGAGTGAGGGTTCCAACCCCCCGCCTCACACCAGGCGATATATGCCTTCCGGGTGCGATGATAAATCTTGCGCGAAGTACACTTGCACACTTTCAGCATGGTAGGGACCACTGAGTCGTCTACACACCTGTCCATCAGCACCTGAGACTCAATAGCCAGGCCGTCAAAGCCAGCGAGTGTAAAGCAGGGTGCAATATGGGTCCCTGAGACAACAGATTGTCTCGCAGCGGGAAACACCAGGGAGCGTCTACCACCATTCTTACCACGCCTGCGTACCACGGATGCCGAGGCAAATCCGGAGCCACCAGAATCATCGGAATTCCCTCCGCTTCTACCCTGCGCAGTAGACACGGGAGAAGTTTTAGGGGAGGATAGGCGTACAGAAGATGATACCGACCCCAAGGTGCCACAAGCTTGTCTGTGGCCACCGCCAACGGGTCTCTTGTCCTGCACACAAAGGTCTTTACTTTGTGATTGAATTGAGACGCCATGAGGTCCACGTCTGGCGTACCCCACTTGTAGCAAATTTGGCTGAACACTTCTGGATGGAGGGACCATTCCCCCTGATCAAGCGTCTGGTGACTGAGGAAGTCCACCTGCCAAGTTTCTACATCTGGGATGTAGATGGCGGAGATTGCCGGTACATGAAGTTCTGCCCAACGCAGAATGAGAGCTGCTTCCGCAGCCACTGCCGCACTCCTCATTCCGCCCTGATAGTTCACATACGCCACCGCTGTGGCATTGTCTGACTGAACCCGAATCGAGAGCCCTTGCAAACTCGCCATCCAGCGGGATAGGCAGAGTCTGATCGCTCTTAGCTCCAGCACATTGATCGGAAGGCGAGATTCCTGTGCCGACCAATGGCCCTGGGTCGACAGATGTCCCAGGACGCCCCCCCAGCCCAACAGGCTGGCGTCTGTCGTGATTATCGACCATGTCAGGGGAAGAAACGATTTTCCCTGTGTCCAGGTTGGGGCCCGAAGCCACCAGGCCAAGGAGGCCCTGATCTGATGACCCAAGTGGACCAACTGGTCCAGAGACAGTGGGGATCTGTCCCACCGAGACAGAATCACTCGCTGAAGTAGCCGAGTGTGGATCTGAGTGTAAGGTACTGCCTCGAAGGCCGACACCATGAGCCCCAGCACCCGCATACAGAACCGTAATGATGACTGCAGGTGAGACAGTAAGGTTCACACTGCTGAATGCAGGGACCGCAGCTTGGCCAGAGGTAAGAGCACCTTCGCCTGCTCCATGTCCAGAATCAGACCCAGATATTCCAGGTGACAAGACGGGGTCAGTGTTGACTTCTGCAGATTTATCAGCCAACCAAAGTCCTTTAACGAGGCCATGGTGATAGCTACGCTCTCCTACAGGGCTGAGGCAGACTCTGCTCTCAGGAGCAAGTCATCGAGGTAAGCTACCACTGCAGTGCCCCTCTGCCTCAGTAGCGCTAGCACTGGGGCCACCAACTTGGTGAAGACCCGAGGAGCTGAGGCTAGACCGAAGGGCAGTGCCACAAATTGATAATGGAGATCTCCCACCGCAAAGCGTAGGAAGCACTGGTGTCAGAGACAAATGGGAACATGGAGATACACGTCCCTGATGTCCAGGGTTGCCAGGAAGTCCCCCTGATGTAGGGCGGCCACGACCGAGTGGACCGATTCCATCCGGAATTTTCACGCTTTCACATAAAAGTTTAGCGCCTTCAGGTCCAAAACCGGCCTTACCTCCCCTTTTTTGGGGACCACAAATAGGTTCGAGTAGAAACCATGAAACCTCTCTGACTGAGGCACCGGCACGATCACCCCCTGGTCTGATAGTGCCTGAACCGCCCCGAAAAGGGCCTCCTGACGTTGATGCGGGAGTCTTAAGTTCGATGGGAAGAACCTGTCTGGGGGTAGAGTGCTGAACTCTATCCTGTACCTGGAGGACACCACTTCCTGCACCCACCGGTCGGAAATGTGGGCAGTCCACCTGTCTGCGAACCCCAGAAGACGTCCCCCCACCCGATCTTCGGGTGGGGGCAACCCATCATGCAGAGGAGGGCTTATCCTCTAATTTTTCCTTTTTGCGCTGTCAGAGTCTTTTTCCGGCCCCTGTAGTAGCCTTGCCAGCTAGCGGGCCCTTGCCCGCTGCGCCAGGGGCATGAAAAACCTCTTCTGGCCCGAAGAGACAGGACCCTGCTTGCGGCGAAATTCTCGCCGCCTGGGTTCCGGAAGAAATGTATTTTTCCCGCCAGTGAAATCCTTAATGATTTCATCCAACTGAGGCCAAAGAGACGGCCACCCTGAAAAGGGAGGTCCGCTAGACCTTTTTTGGATGCGTAGTCACCCTACCACGAAGGCAACCAGAGGACCCGTCTGATAATGACTGCAAAAACAGACATTTTGGACAACATAGGAAGCAGGTCTAGAGCTGCATCACACAGGTATTTGATACCGTGAATCACGTGTTCTGCTTTCTGCGACGCCTCAAGTGTTCTGCCGCAGTCCAGATCATTCTGCAGCTCCGCCGTACATTCAGACAGATATTGCACCGCCATGGCAGACACCAGGGCTGGTCTCAAGGCCGATCCTGCCAAAATGAAAAGTGCCTTAGACACCGCCTCCGTCCTCCTATCGGCAGGATCCTTAAACGACAGTGACCCCTCCAGGGGAATAGTCGTCGCCTTGTTCAGGCGAGCCACTGGGGGATCCACCGAGGGGGACGCCCATTCTTTATGAAATTATCCTCAAAGGGATACCGGATAGCGAAACGCTTTGGCATGGCGAAGGAATGCTGCGGACGCTGCCATTCCTGATAGATCAGATGATTAAAAAATGTATCATAAGGGTAAGCTCTGGGTGACCTAGAAGGCCTGGCAGTCCAACAGACATAAGTAGACATCAGCGACTTGCCATCTTGGTCCAGTCGCAAAGACGCACGGATGCCAGATATTATTGCAGACACCAGCGCCTTTTTGCACGCTGCCTTAGCCCCTTGGTCTTCCTCATCCTCCGAGGGGTCAAGTTCACCCTCAGAAAGCTCCACGGTTGGCAACATTTTGGCATATTTAAATACTGCTTTTATTGTAGTTAGACAAATTTAATTTGTTTTTAATTTTTTGTGCAAAATATTACATTTGCGGGCCAGCGGGCATTTCTTGCACAAAATAAAAAAGTGCGTCTACATTGCTGGTTTTAAAAAAAAAATATTCTAACTACTACATTTGCCGCCAGGGGTGCATTTCTTGCACAAAAATAAAAAGTGTGTCTACATTGCTGGTTTTAAAAAAAAGAATAATAATTTATTATTCTTTTTTTTTATTATTAATACATAGTGCTACATAGTACATTTGCACCTTGCTGTGCATTTCTTGCACAAAATTAAAAAGTGCGTCTACATTGCTGGTTTAAAAAAAACGTGCCGTCCTTAATTCCCTCACTGGAGCGTGATCAGAAGATGAGCGACTACAAGTGCGCGCTGGTAGACGCGCTGCTGAGGTCATTCCCAAATGACACCGGGGCTCAGTGGAAGCACAAGGCGAAGGCGGAGGAGGAAGAGGTCGCCAACGCAGCTGTGGCACTGCCAGCACCTCAGAAGGCAGGGCTAGCATGGCCGAAATGTGGAAAAGCTTTGTCAGCAGCACGCCACAACAAACAGCACCACCAGCTGATAGGCAACGTCTTAGCAGGAGGCAGCATTTCAGCAACATGGTGGAACAGTATGTGTGCACACGCCTACATGTACTGACTGATGGGTCTGTCCGATTCAATTTCTGGGTCTCCAAATTGGGCACATGGCCTGAGCTTGCCCTTTATGCCTTGGAGGTGCTGGCCTGCCCTGCAGCCAGTGTATTGTCTGAACGTGTGTTTAGCACGGCAGGGGGCGTTATCACTGACAAGTGCAGCTGCCTGTCCACAGCCAATGTGGACAAGCTAGCGTTTATTAAAATGAACCAGATGGATCCCACAAGACTTGTCTGTACCTTGTGCAGAATAGACATTTATACCGGCCTCACAAAGCCATTGGTATACTTAAGTGAACTTCTTCTTTTTTTTTTTTTAAACATATATATATATACTCAATATTTTGGGGGCTACCCCAATTAGAAAAAAAAAACAAACAAACAAAAAACAGTGTTGGCTACCTCCTCCTCCTTCACCGCCACTTCCACCTACACCGCCATGGTCACCGCCTCCTCAACCACCTACTCCACATCCACCTCCTCCTCTATTTTTATTTTTTTTATGTGATTTTAAGTTATTTCCCTATCCACATTTGTTTGCGGGGCACTTGTCCTACTCTTACCCCATTTTGCTTCCTTTTGCAGCCCTCTAGCCCTTTCCAGGACTTTTTTAGAGACATTTTAGTTCCCAAAATTTGGGGTCACCATTGACTTCAATGGGGTTCGGGGTCAAGTTCGGGGCCGAACTCAAACTTTTTTACGAAGTTCGGCTGAACCCACCGAAACCGAACATCCAGGTGTCCGCTCAACTCTGGTCATTAGGTGCACTGTGTCTTGTAGAACTCTGTTTGTATTAGATTTGTATGTCCCTTATTACTGGTGAACTATCATTATTATACAGTTCATCCAACCTTCGGAACCTGCCATGCTCATTGTACATGTGGGGGTCCTTGGTATTTGGCCTCTGGCCTCTCGGATTCCCACCTGGCGCACAATAGCCGCCCACTATTTCAGTGGGCGGCACTATTGCGATCCAATAAGAAGGGGCCTTTAAGGCCACTTTTTTCTATCTTTGAAACACTAAGAAGAAAGGTGCTAGTAAGAGACCAAAATCAGTTCTGCCTTGCCCTTTACATTATGAATGAGTCTAGGAGCATATCCCCAATAGGGTTTTATGGCAGTAAAAAATAAAAAAGTATAATTGTCCAAACAACTTAATATAAGAATAATTTTAACAATTTATTTGTAACATCAGTTAGCATGAAAAAATTTATATTGCTTTTAAAACAAGAAAGAAAAGCTCTGGTTGTACAGCAATGGGACATGCATTACATAAAATCAGCTGCAAAAAAAAGGGGGGGGGAGTTGCCGTACTGTGCAGCCATAAGGCCGCATGTGATCCCCTACACGTTTCAACCCTTGTGACGTATGTCTAGGTCTTCCTCAGGGGGATCATAGGCATAATCCCTTCTAAAAAGATATTAAATATCATTAAGTCAAAAAATACATTTCATATGGCAATAAATCAACGGTAGAATAACACATTTTCCACACTTACATTGCTGCAATTGATTATTACAAACAGGTCCCAGATATCCAGAGTTTGTTAAAAGAGTAATTCAATAAAAAAGGCTGCAGCGGCTTAATACAAGAAAGGTCTCCACCCATCACATGAGGGATGGCTTCCACCAAAAATTTTAAAACTTGCAAGAGGCCACACTCAATCCCCTTTTGAAAGAGGAGATTATGGTTACTGATCCTATAAAAGACAAAAATAATAAAAATAATCTCATGACCTGTGAATGTGGGGCATATTATGTCGCAAAAACAAAACAAGAATTCAACAAGAGGATAGCCAAAGAGGGGCTGAAGGTCGAGCTGCACCCCAAAGGTTTTTTTACCTTAATGCATAGAACCACTTTTTTTAGAACCAGTTTTCTAATGCTTGCATAGTGATAAAAGGGATAGTGATATTTAAAGCTTCTGACTTGGTTAAATTGATTTTGTAATTTGATCGTTTTGAAAAAGACTGGCATCTTGCAGTAGGTTAGGAACAGATATTTCTGGTCTAGATATAAAAAACAGCAAGTCATCTACATAGGCAGTGACCTTGTCTTGTGTATCATTCATCTCAACACCCACTCTGTCTGGGTTCATTCAAATTCATCTAAATAGAGGCTCAGGTATCAGATTTTTTTTTTAATCATATTAAAAATATATATAAAAATAAGCAGCAAGGAGTGGGTGTCCCTGTGACAGTTGTTAATAATACGGCACTTATGCTTAGCGGTTTGTCTGTGAAAGAGTATTTAAATGAGTGTCTGTAAATATGCAGTTTTGCCAGGGCCTCCAAGGGACAGATTATTATTCTAAAATCATCACATACTGCTAGAGGGAGAGGTTCCTGCTGGTGCTGTGAGGGACAGATTATTGTTCTAAAATCATCACATACTGCTAGAGGGACACGTTCCTGCTGCTCCTGTAAGGGACAGATTATTGTTCTAAAATCATCACGTACTGATAGAGGGAGAGGTTCCTGCTGCTCCTGTGAGGGACAGATTATTGTTCTAAAATCATCACATACTGCTAGAGGGAGAGGTTCCTGCTGCTCCTGTGAGGGACAGATTATTTTTCTAAAATCATCACATACTGCTAGAGTGAGAGGTTCCTGCTGCTCCTGTGAGGGACAGATTATTGTTCTAAAAAAATCACATACTGCTAGAGGGAGAGGTTCCTGCTAGTGCTGTGAGGGACAGATTATTGTTCTAAAATCATCTCATCATAGTGCTACAGGGAGAGGTTCTTGCCTTCTCCTGTGAGGGACAGATTATTGTTCTAAAATCATATCATACTGGTGTAGGGAGAGGTTCCTGCTGCTGGTGTGAACGGTGCACTTCTTGCACAAAAATAAAAAGTGTGTCTACATTGCTGTTTTCCAAAAAAAAAAAGAAGAATTTCTTCTTCTTTTTTGTATTAATAAATAGTGCTACATAGTACATTTGCGGCCAGAATGAGGAGAGCGTCAAATAAGGGACATGGTCGTGGTGCTACTGGTGTTGATGAAGTTCCTGTTGCAAGGAGAGGACATGGTCGATTTGTGCCAGCTACATGCACAAGTGAAACACCTTCTTCAGGTGCGAGTAGCTGACAGATTTTATGGTAGGCGCGAATGCCGCTCAACGAATGGTGAGGCCAGAACAAGTACAGGCGATAGTAGATTGGGTGGCTGACAATGCCTCCAGTTCCTTCACATAGTCTCCCACCTGGTCCCTTGATAAAAGCTCAGAGTTGGCACCTGAACCCCATGACCATCTGTCTTTCACCTCAGACCCTTGTAAATTAGCCAAGCAGTCTGAGCCCCAAGTCCTGCAACAATCTCCTATGCTTTTTGATGACTCTGCTGGTGTGCTTTCCATGGGCCATCCACAGAGTCCTGCCCCAGAAGTGGAAGACATTGAGTGCACCGATGCCCAACCACTTCTGTTTCAGGATGAGGACATGGAAACACCAGCGCAGCAGGTCTCTGATGATGACGAAACACAGGTGCCAACTGCTGCGGCTTTCCACAGTGTGCAGACTGATAAGGAGGGCTGTGGTGAAGAGTGGATGGAAGATGATATGGAGGAGGATGATGAGGTCCTAGACCCCACATGGAATGAAGGCCATGCGAGTGATGTGTGCAGTTTGGAGGAAGAGGTGGTGGTTGCACAGAGGCACCAGCACAGCAACAGAGGAAGCAGGTTGCAAAAGCAGAGCGAGCGTCCCCTAGACAGTATGCCTGCTACTACCCACCACACCCAGGGATCTAGCACACCAAAGGCAGCTCAAAGGCGTTCCCTGGCATGGCAGTTCTTCAGACAATGTGCTGACGACAAGACACGAGTGGGTTGCATGCTGTGCAATGAGAGCCTGAAGCGAGGCATAAATCTTCTAAACCTGAGCACAACCTGCATGACCAGGCATCTAAATTCAAGGCACAAGCTGCATTGGAATAATTACCTCAAAATCCAAGAAACGTCTCGGCCTCCTCCTGCTTCCTCTTCTGCTGCTGCCTCGGCCTCTTCCTCCACCTCTACAGTGACAGTGTCACCTGCCACTCAGCAAACAGACAATATGACAGCAACGCCACCATATCCACCACCGTCCCCAAGCATTTCCACATGGTCTCATGGAAGCTTACAGCTGTCCATCTCCCAAACACTGGAGAGAAAGAGGAAGTACCCCCCCACCCACCCGTGATCCCTGGCCCTGAATGCCAGCATTTCAAAATTCCTGGCCTTTGAAATGCTGTCATTCCGTCTGGTGGACACGGACAGTTTCAAAAACCTGATGGCGGTGGCTGTCCCACAGTACGTGGTTCCCAGCAGCCACTACTTTTCCAGGCGAGCCACCCCTTCCCTGCACAAACAAGTCGGGGACAAGATCAAGTGTGCACTGCGCAACGCCATCTGTGGCAAGGTCCACATAACCACTGATACATGGACCAGTAAGCATGGGCAGGGACGCTATATCTCGCTAACTGCACACTGGGAAAATGTAGTGGCGGGTGGGCCTGAGCCAGCTAGCCATTTGGTGCATGTCCTTCCGCCATCGAGGATTGCAGGGCATTTCTCTTTGCCTCCTGTTGCCTCCTGCTTCTACTGCGTTTCCTCCTCCTCGACCACCTACTCATCTGCTCAGCGTAACACCTTCACCACCAACATCAGCACATCCAGGGGGAAATGACAGCAGGCTGTTTTAAAACTGATATGTTTGGGGGATAAACCCCACACTGCGCAGGAGCTGTGGACGGGCATTGAACAACAGACCAATGAGTGGTTGTTGCCACTGAGTCTCAAGCCCGGTCTGGTGCTGTACGACAATGGCCGAAATCTCGTAGCGGCTCTGGGCCGAGCCGGTTTGACGCACATCCCTTGCCTGGCGCATGTGCTGAATTTGGTGGTACAGAATTTGCTAAAAAACTACCCGGATATGTTAGAGCTGCTGCATAAAGTGGGGGCCGTCTGTGCACATTTTCGGCATTCTCATCCTGCTGCTGCTCGCCTGTCTGCGCTGCAGCGGAACTTTGGCCTTCCCGCTCACCGCCTCATATGCAAAGTGCCCACAAGGTGGAACTCCACCTTGCACATGCTGGAGAGACTGTGCGAAAAACAGCAGGCAATAGTGGAGTTTCAGCTGCAGCACGCACGGGTCAGTCGCTCTGCGGAACAGCACCACTTCACCACCAATGAGTGGGACTCCATGCGACAACTGTGTGCCATATTGCGGTGTTTCGAGTACTACACCAACATGGCCAGTACCGATGACACTGTTCTCAGCATTACTATCCCACTTCTATGTCTCCTTGAAAAAACACTTTGGGTGATGATGGAAAAGTATATGGCACAGGAGGAAGAGGAGGAGGAAGAGGGGTAATTTCAACGGTTCTCAGGCCAGTCATTCACAAGTGGCTCAGAGGGTGGGTTCCTGCACCAGCATAGGCCAGGTAAAAAATGTTCAAGCCAGGGCACAGTTCTGGAGGATGAGGAGGACTAGGAAGATGATGATGAGGAGGAGGAACCATGTTCACAGCAGGGTGGCACCCAACACAGCTCGTGGGCATCACTGGAGCGTGGTTGGGGGGATACGGAGGACACAGATGATACACCTCCCACAGAGTACAGCTTGTCTTTGTCTCTGGGCAGCCGGTCACACATGAGCGACTACATGCTGCAGTACCTGCTCAATAATAGCCGAGTTGCCCACATTTTAACTTGTGCTGATTACTGGGTGGCCACCCTGCTGGATCCCCATTACAAGGACAACGTGTCGTCCTTAATTCCCTCACTGGAGCGTGATCGGAAGATGCACG